>VZZY01008608.1:0-21310 GCA_013400335.1 Eurystomus gularis | reverse complement strand
CACAATGCAATTGTTCACCACCTACTGACCAGTACCTGAGCAGTGATTTTTCCCTCCCAGCCAACTCCTTCCAGTTTGAGGAGCATGACTGGGTATGGAATATCCTTCTGGCTAGTTTGAGTTAGCTGTCCTGGCCATGCTCCCCCTCAGCTTCTTGTGTGCTTGCCCATTAGCAAAACATGGGAAACTGAAAAGTCCTTGATTTCACAGAACAACTGAAAACACCAGCATATTATCAACATTCTTCTCATACCAATCTTCATACTGAATCCAAAACATAGAAACTATTCTAGCTACTAAGAAGGAAAATTAGCTCTATCCCAGCTGAAACCAGGACAATAATATTTAAAGAATTTTGTAGGCAGATAGAGAGATGTTGTGAGTTTAAATTCCCTTGGAGTAAAGACTTTAGAATGAAAGAGTGCTGCAACCAAGATGCATATAATAAATCTGGCAAATATTCCATAGCACAGAAGGGTCATTTATGAAATTAAGAATAATCACAGTAAGTGAATACTTTGAAATACAAAGCCTCTGTACGTTTTTTTTTTAGGATCTATGTAACAACACTAAAAAGGAAATTTATCTCCTACTCTGATACTATTACATTCTCCTTCACTGATAGATTATGACAGTATTCTTACATCTTTTACATTTTGTACAGAATACAGCACGTATTTACTAAAATAAATGAAGCTGTATTTTTGTGCCATGACTCTTTCCTGACATTTAGGAGAGAAAAAAAAGTCAGCTACAATAATATTAATGATTCAACAAAAAGAGTTTTAAATGAATAGAGTAGACATAATTATTTTATTAGCTAATAAAGTGTTGCTCTTTAATGAGTTCATTTTTGCAAAAGGGATGTAACAATCCCTATGCTTATACTGCTTAACACTCAGTCTTTAAAAGGGCATTGTTCTCTCTCCCTCTCTCCTTTTTTTCCAAGAAAATTTTAAATCTCTTACGTTTGCAGAAGCTCCTTAGTATTACATATAATGAAACCTTTCAGGCTGTAGAAGTATCTTTTTTTTTTTTTTCCTGTGAAATGTCATTCATACTTTTCTGAGATGTAAAACATGAAAAATGTGAAACTAATCAAATGTAATCATACTCATACTGGAAAGCCATGAACTAATTGTCACTTAAGTTCCTCAAGAAAAAGATTGTCAACCTGCCAAACAACAGCAGCAGAAAGCTTTTGGTATAAAGATTATGTGACCTAAGTACTTTGTCTAACAGTTAGGCATCTTTAGTTATAAAGTCCACTCAAGAAGAGGTAGTTTGCCTCAAGAAGAGGTACCTCAGCCAGGGTGTGGTTGGAATTGGAACAGGCTGCCCAAGGAAGGGGTGGAGTCACCATCCATGGAGGTGTTCAAAAAACATGTAGACATGGCACTTCAGGACATAGTTTACTGGTCATGGTAGTGTTGGATTGACAGTTGGACTTGATGATTTTAGAGGTCTTTTCCAACCTTACTGATTCTATGATTCTTTGTCACAAAGACACACTGCTTATGTTCAGCTAGGTCCACCAAGCCCACCATTTTCTCCTCTGAAAAGGTATTTATTGTTGCACGGTTTTCTTCCTCCCTACTTGTAGGACATTGCACTCGCTGTTGTTGAACTTCATGAGGTTTCCATTAGGTACCTCTTAGTAGCAGTCCTGCCCTTCAGTGTATGGACCACTTTCATGAGTTTGCTTTCATCCTCGAATGTATTAAGAGTGCACTCCATCTCACAGTTCAGATTGTCAATAAAAACATTAAACAGTATTGAACTCAGTATTAACCCATGAGAGAGTTTAATTGATTTCCTACTCACCACCCCCCACAGCCTGTTTTTCAGCTTTATTTCATCACTTTGGCTATAAAATACTATAGGAGATATTGTTGAAGGCCTTGCTAAGTCAGAGTATGCAACACCTTTCGTACACAAAACTAGCTGTCTTGTCACTGAAAGTTATCAGGTTTGTCACACATGATTTTGCTTTTTTAATCCAGTCTTATTGTCCACAGTTGCTTTAGGTCCTTGGAAATGGTTTCTAATACATCCGCTCCATCTTTTTCCTATGGACTGAAGTCAGGCTGACCAGATTGTAGCCTCTTTAAGACAGGTATGATATTTGCATATCTCTAATCACCAGGCATCTCCTTCAGTCTCCATGACCACAAGATGATAAGTCACTTTTTCTTTCAATTCTTTCAAATGTTTCCAGTTTTTATGTCCAATTCAACTTAGTGGCCTATGATGGAATCCTCTTCTAATATGGGTAATGCTTCACTCCACTAGAATCTGACACTAGGATCAATGACCTTCAAGGTGTGAGGACAAAGCTTAACAGTAAGGTCAATGCAAAATCTTAGTGTTTTATATATGCTATGTCACTAGCCCTTTGACCTACTGTTGCTGCTGCCGAAACTGCCATCAATCTTCATACGCTGAGCAAATTATACCTGTTTATGAGTAACAGCTGTAGCTTAGCTTCTTCCCTAGCTGGCTTATCAGTCAACTACATCAACAAATTTTCTGTGATGTTCTTTGGAGATCATGTTACCCTTGAAATGTTACCATCTAGCAGATGTCAGGATGATTACAGTCCTTATGAGAACAGAGGCCTGAAAATGTGAGGCTTCTTCCAATTGTTAAAAGAAGTTTCAACATGTTTTTCTTGACCATGTGGTTTGCTGCAAATACCCATCATTATGTCACTTGTGTTAGTTTCTTTCCTGGTCTTTCTGCTCATCCTCCTGATGTCCTGCTGAGTCCTAAGGTTGACAGCAGATCTTCCTCAAGCAGAGAGGTAGTGATGTCCCTGGTATCCCAAGTTCTTTGCTGAGAGGTGTTCAATGCTAATGGTTGAGGGTTTCTTGTGCCTTGGTCTTGGGGTCTTCTTGGGGTTACTTTTGTACATCTTATCACATTCTGATTATTTTTCATAGATTCCCAGCTAAAGCTCAAAAGTTGAACTGTAACATTCCCCTGCCTGGGATGATAAGGGCTATTGTTATGCTGTGACAACATTAGGATTTGATACTATGAAATGGTATTTCCAGGACTTAAGACACAAAAGGTCTGCCATAGTCACATACAAAGCTTAATGTCCATAAGTAGTGGAGAAAAAATACTATTTTCTAGGCTTAAATGGCCATGGATATGTTAAAGCTAAGAAAAAATATATCCCAAACCAAAGCTACCATCTTTGGGCTTCTTCCAAAAAAAGGATTGAAGTACTTAGATATTCCAGGGTTCAGATTTTGAACTCTAGTTTCAAAAAAAATCACAGTTGAGAGTAAAGATTTATTTCTTCTTTAGTTGCTTGTGTGGGTTTTTTGTTTATTTGTAATTAATATTTTGTCTGGGGGTTTTGGTTGGGGATTTTTTTTCTTTGGGTTGGTTTTGGGGTTTTGTTTATTTACTTGTTTTGGTGGGTTTTTTTTGTTTTTCTCTTAAGGTAGGAATGAGGAAATAAAGAAATGAGCTTTGTTTGTTTGTTTCTTTACTTCTTTCCCATTAAGACTTCCAAAGATGAATGGTGGACGGATGAAAAGAAAGCAAGAGGGAGGTGAGGAAGTAGGGAGACAGGGAGGGAAGGAGGGAATCTGGCAAGCAAGCAGGGACAGAGGAAGATTATAAATTCAGAATTTACTGATGTATTGGACAAAGGCAATATGTATCCCAGTGTCTTAATACCTGCATCTATCAGTAGGATTTTCTGAACAGTATATTAGCAGGGTGCAATTATCTGTTCATACACTTGGCAACATGTATTAATTGTTTTTTCTGCATTTTGTTTTATTTAAGGGAAAATGGTTAGCAGGGGGGTTTTATATTTTGAGAAAAGAAAAGGAAACCTACTATAATTGTGGATGCTTCTACTGTCACACAAACAAGAGCCTTCCAGGTATTTGCATTTAAAATACATAGGAAATCAGTGTCTGATTAACTTTGCATATGTTGTAAGCATTTCACATTATCTTCCTTCTTCTCTTCTGGGAAATGCCCAAGACCTGGAGAAGAATCCTGAATTCTAAGTTAGTAATTTAAACAGAATCTTAAAATCACATCCTAGCGTCACTTGCGCTATAAGTTCTAAAATGTTCCATTTTATAATTATTACAAAAATAGTTTTTTTCATGTGTGTCCATCTATTTCCACATGATACAATGAGATGCTATTCATTGTATAGAAATGAAAAGAACTAGCAAGCCAAGAACACAGAGGCCAAAGAGTCATTTCCCTTGCAAGTGAGTTCATGCAAGAGCATTTGGAATAGATCATTCTTCCTGCTCATGTTTCTCTTTATTGTTTAAAGGTTTTCCAGTCAAAGAACTGAATGATAAGTAGCTGGCTTGAATTTTAACAAGAGCTCTATGACAGCAACACTGAAAGCTTCATTGCTGTGCTACTGTAATCACAAAAAACCTTTCAGTGTTTAGACTGTCATAGAAATAATTATTGCTGCAAGATGTTTCAAACCCACTATTATTAAGCACACAGTTTAGAAATTTTACTGGAAGAAATACCACAGGATTGGACTCAGAGTTTTAACTGCCGGCATTGAAACAAACTGAGTGGGGCTGTGCTGTCCTAGTTTCATACTACATTCACCAAAGTGGTCTGAGTATTTTGTATATCCTTGCAAATTGCACTGTTATAAGTACAATAATATTATAATAATATAATAAAAACCACAATTTTTGTTCCTAGGTCCAATACTATGATCTAAAATCCCCTGGTCAGTAACTACCTAACCCTAGGGTGTTGTCTTAAAAGGAATGTAATTTCAATATTTTTCTGTCAGAGTCCCAGGACTTTCACTAATCTTTTTATCAGAGTCCCAGCAAAGGACTTTCACTGAGTCAAAGTCATGAATAATTCAAAATTGGTGATTTTATTGAAAGCAAAAGAATAGATTTGAGATTGCCATTGATAAAAGTCACTAACTACAGTAGCACTACTAATTAAGGTTAACATTGCCAGCAGAAATGGTAATAACACAACAACCCGGGCTTAATATTCACCAGCAAGTGAAAGGTTTGGCACTTACCCAGAGAGGCATCCCTGCCTGGGATGGAGGAAGAGAACACAGGCCATCAGCTGGTCCATCAGATGTTGATGTTCTTCTCTCCCGGTTTAACAATCACTTTCTCCATCTTTTTATCCCCAAAATTACAAAGTTCCCTCTCCCTCAGGTGACGTGTAGTATGATTTGGGTAGAGAGCTATAGTCATACATGTTTAGCGTGATCTCTATAATTTTCATTAATATATGCAGGGGTGTCAACTTTAATATGTTTTTCATAGGTAATGACGCAAAAGTTAGCTATCAGATTTGGTAAAATTTTCTCAGAAATGAAGAATGACACAGGTTCCTGTTATTTCGTCTTTGCTGACCTGAGGCTGTCCTGCCTCAGGAGGGCCTCCTTCTTGGTATCCTGTGACAGCCAGGTGAATCTCCACTCTCCCAGATTGCACTGGAGATAACAAGGCCAGTCTTCATTGCTCTTTGAGCACAGAGGACCCCACCTCATTACCCAAATACCACACTAGGGATACTTACATTTCTTTGTATTTACTCTTGATGGAATTAAACTTCTGCACATGTTCACAGTAGGGTTTAGTCTTTACAGGGTATCAAACTGTTTAGACTCTGTCATGCAGCTGAACCTGCTCAGGGTCAAAATTATCGAAAAGGTCAATTTCACAAAAATGTCATAGAATATAGGATAGTTTTGGTTGGAAAAGATCAAAAGATCATCTAGTTCTACTTATCTGACATGGGTAAGGACACCTTTCACTACATCAGGGTGCTCAAAGTCCCATCCAACGTGACCTTGAACACTTCTAATGATGAGGCACCACAACTTCTCTGGGTAATCTAGTGCCTCACCAGCCTCATTTTAATAAATTTCTTCCTTATGTTCAATCTAAATCTACCCACTTTCATCTTAAAACTATTGCCCTTTGTTCTGTCACTACAGGCCCTAGTAAAAAGCTCTCTCTCTCCTTCTTATATCCCTCCTTTTTTGAAAGTTCACAATAAGGTATCCCCAGAACCTTCTCTTCTCTAGGCTGAACACCAACTCTCTCAGCCTTTCCTCATAAGGGAGGCGTTCCAGCCCCCTGGTCATTTTTGTGGCCCTTCTTTTGCCTTACTTCTACAGGTTCATGTCTTTTGTGTGCTTCAGAGGGCTCCAGAATTAGATGAAGTACTCCAGGCAGCATCTCATGAGAGTGGAATAGAGGAGGATAATCATCTTGCTCGACAGCAGGTCAAAGATATTAAATAGTCCCAGTACAGATTCTTAAGAGGCACCACTTGTTATTGTTTTCCATGTGGACATTGAGCCATTAACTTTAACTACTTGGATGCAGTCATCCAGCCAGTTCCTTACCCATCTATGAGTCTGTTCATCAGATCCATATGCCTCCAAATTGGAGGCAAGAATATCGAGGTGACCTTATCAAAGGCTATTCAGCAGCCCAGGTAGATAACATCTGTAGCTATTCCCTTGTCCACTGAGGCAATCACTCCACTGTAAAAGGCCACTAGAATAATCAGGCAGAATTTGCCCTTGGTGAAGCCATATTGACTCTCTTTAATCACCTCCCTATCTTCCATGTACCTTGGCATAACTTCCAGGAGGATGACTTCTATGATCTTACTGGGCACTGAGGTGAGACTGACTAGTCAGTATTTCCCACAGGCCTCCTTATTTCCTGTTTTAAAAATGGGTATGATATTCCCTTTTCTCCACTTACTGAGAACTTCTCCATGATTTTTCAAATATCATGGAGAGTGGCTTAACATCCACATCTGTCAATTCCCTCAAGATCCTAGGATGCATCTCATAAGCCTCGGATGAATCCTGTTGATGCATCTTGTTTAAGAGCTAGCTCAAATAGTGGATTTAGAATTTGCTTAGATTGGTGGATGAAGATGAAGGTAATTCATGTCCAGGCTGAGCACTCAAGCACTGTAAGCTTCTTTGACTGGCTTATCCTGAGCAGGACATCAGAGGAAGGGTGTTATGACTACCATATACAGCTTATATCCAAAACCTTAGGGACTAACAATGAAGAATCTGCCTATAACCTGGACGCTGCCTGCCATCTGAGACCTTTGCCTTGCTCTTTAAGGTATTTTTCTTCTGGTCTACTGTACTTTAAATTCAAACAGGCTATCTTAAATCACGGGTATTGTAAGTTAATGTAGGTAACTGAACATCACACAGATAGCCTAGTTTTCTGCATAACTGTACAGAAAAGAAGTGTCTTCAGGTGGATAACTAAACATGTATAGGGGTGTACACTCAGTACATACAGGAACACTAAGGTGCTTCACAAAGAAGATCTAAAAATTATAATAAAGTTCCAGAATTATAAAAAAAAATCTTGAGGATAGCTCTACATTTTAATTTTCAGCATTTTGTTGCTCAGATTTCAGATTCAGCATGCCACTTCTATTAACTAATATCTACAGTTTTTAAAACAGAAATGGTAACATTCAGAAAAAGAAGAAAAGACATGACTCTAAAAGAGTCTTCTGAACTTTTTAGGAAATAATTTATTGGTAAAACATAGAGTGAACCCAATTTTGATCTTAGGTTGACAAATGTTAACTCTCATTTCTGTTTTCCAAGAAAGCTGTATTTAGCTCTTACCACAGTATTTTAGGTTAGAATGGATCAGGTGTACCTGAAATCACATCTGCTAAATAAAGCTGTGTGTCTACGCAGAAAGAACAATTCAAGTTTTACTTTTCCAGGAGGAAATAATCTTAATTACTGAATGAATTGCCATGCATAGAATATGGAAATATTAAATTTCAGTCTTGGAATCTGAAGTGTATTTGTATGTCATCCAGTGACTGTGTCATGTGGAATGCATGGACCTAGATTGAAGTCTCTGCCCTTGAGCTGAATAGCTTCTTTCCACTTCTCTTTTTCTCCGTCCTGGATGAATCTTGTTTTGTTTTATTTGTCCCCATGGCAAGGCTTCAAGAAGAGAGATAAAGAACAGCCTTACATGGTTACCAACATACCCTGTAATGTAATTGCTAAGACATGTTATTGTTAAGTTGAAAATGGAATTTTCAACTTTTCAGATAGCAACCTCATATCCACAGTAAGTGAACTAAACACTAGAAACCATCACTCTTATCTTAAAAGAAACATGAAGTTTGTGTTTAGGATAACATTTGTGCCTGTGAGGACCAGTTAACTGAACTTACCACCCTAAGATCTCAGGGTGAGTCAATAGAGAGTACAACAGTTCCTGCTTTATAGCTGTGGGCAAGTTTCTCTTCACCATATCACTTGCTTGAACCTCATTCTGAGCTGCGGTGTTTACCTCTTGCCAAACATAATATAAGAAGCCCATATATCTAACAAATATAGGGCTCTATAATCCATTTCAAGGGGTAAACATTAAGAAGTTATATATTTGCAATCTCAGGTTGTGAACGTGTTTATGTTCTAGCAGGTCTAGACCAAAGTAATTTACTTGATTGCATAATGACAAGCAAGCTGTTGCTTATGCTTTTATCCTTTTGGTTTTTTGTCTGTGCAGTCATGGGCAGACTTTTCTTCCATCCTCATGTTCAGGATAGAAATGATAATTACACTGTGGTTATTTCAGGTAGGCAGAGACTAACAACCCTAATTATTATTGTAGGACCAATTGTCAGAGATAGAGTGCGAGGCTACTCGAGAGAGAAAAATAGCTCTCTGCAGGAGGCTTTCAAGTAAAAAAGGTGCTGTGCCCTCTAAGGTGTACAGAGACCTTTGATTCTTATTTTCCTGTTCTTTTCTACTTAGTATTGTGTATAGGACATTCTTGGAGTACAGCCCTTCTTTAGGGTTATAGAATAAATTCTCTACTAACCTTCCTAAAGAAAGGAAAAAATAAGCAATGTTTTTTGAACAGACTAGATTTACTGCTCTGTAAAAGCCAAACAGGAATTATATAGTGGAGAAATTATTTTGTATTTCCTGAAATCTTCTTCTTTTTTTTTTTTTTTTTTAATTTTACAATAAGATCATACTTTTTAATGAAAATACAGTTAGCATGTGCCAAACATGGTGGTGATGTCTTTTTTTCCTCTGTGATGATATTTCACATCACTGGCTTAATTATCTATTAGTACTGCTGGGGAAGAGCCTGTATCATTGCATCTGTCTTTAACCCTGTGTGTTTGTGAATGGGACATTTGGGTGAATCCAATTCTCCTTTAAGTTAGAGTTCTAATTTCTTTTTAAGGCACTCTCTGGAATAAAACCCATCTGTTATAATAATGTATTTTGTATTAAGCTAACAAACAAACACAGTAAGATACTAATATTATACTAAACAGATAGTATCTTATTTTCCATTCATATATTTCCACGTTTTAGTCAAGCTTAGTTACCAAGTCAATGCTATTACTCCACAATAGTTTTAAGTGGTGCAGCACACTGGCTTTTGAAAACACAAGCAGTTCATCAGATAGGAAACAGTGAGAATTAGGATATGTTTAAAATTCCACATTTCCAGAACCAAATCTTCTGAATATATAGAAAAAACGTCTACGTGGGGAGGAAAACTCATGTTCTGCTTATTCTGGTTGTTGTTGGCATATTTATTTTTTTTAATAAATAGTAATTTCAATTTATTTTAAAATATGACGGAGGAGATGCTCCATTTCTGTATCTAGGAAATGTTCACATGCAACATATACAGCGTATTGTTACTTCTGCATTCTGGTCTAGAGTGACCCCTGACTAAGAGCTGGGATGAGGGCACTGTCAATATATTCTATTGAAGATTTGCCACCAGAGAGAACATAGAATTCATCTTGTTTAGATGTATATGAAGGATATACTAGCTAGTTTTTGCCTAGAGAACAGACAGTATAAAATTTGTATTTGAATCTTCTGAAGTACTGAACCTAAAATCTTCAAGTGTTGCAGTTATTAGAGCATGTTTTCAGGGCAGTTGTAATAAATAGATGATGTATAAACTCAGAAACAGCTACCTTCATATCTGCAAACTGTATTTTAAAAAGACAGGTGCCAACACTGAAATTTATGAGGGCTTGATTCTGTTCATGGATCTTGAACATGCTTTTCAGCCTATGGACTTTATACCCCAGAGACAATTAGTGCTACACCATTCAATTTCTGGATTTTAGCAGAGCTTGGCCACAAAATTCTGGGCTGTTGACCTTAGGAAAAAGAGGTGAAAGCAGATGCTTTTATTCAATCCAATGAATTTTAGTACCTTCTGGGTCAGCAAGCTCTGGACATAGTTCCTGATTTTCCATTCTGTTTTTTCTGTATTACACTTCTTTCTTTCTTTCTTTCTTTTTTTAAAGGAGTGTAAAGTAGGACAGAAGCAGAGGAGGTGATATAGCACAAGAGATTGACTTTAGCCAGGCTTTTAACGCTGTCTCCCTTAACATCCTCATTGACCAACCGATGAAGTATGGGCCAGATAAGTGGACAGTAAGGTGAACTTAAAACTGGTTGAACTGCCAGGCTTAAGGAATTATAATCAGCACCACGAAGTTCAGCTGGAGTCCAGTCACCAACTGTGTACCCTAGGAGTCAATACTGGCTCCAAAACTGTTTGGCAGCTTTATTAATGACCTCAGTGATTGAACAGAGGGCAGCCTCAGAAAGCAGACAGTACAACACTAGTAGGAGTTACTGGCAGACCAGATGATTGTTCTGCCATTCAGAAGGATCTTGACAGGCTGGAGAAATGGGCATAGCATGTCAAGTTCAACAAAGGGAAATCACTGGAGGTTTTAAAAATGTGATTAGACAGGGTGCTAGACAATCTCATCAAGGCTTTCTTCGCCACAAAAGGTTGGACCAGATGATCTTACTTCCAGCCCAGGCCATTCTATGATTCTATGACAGGCAACATTCTGCACCTTATCAGAGCATACACTCATGCGTGTACGCTCTGATACTCAGCAAGTTAGCCATGAGCCACTTATGTGCTCTTGTATCAGAGAATACAAACAACATCCTGGGCTGCATTAGGAGAAATGTTGCCAGCATCTCAAGGGAGGTCATTCTTCATCTTTGCTACTAGTGAGACACATCTGGACTGCTGGGTGCAAATCAACTGGGCTTCCCAGTACAAATGAGATATGGACCTATCAGAAAAAGAAAATGATGAGCCACTAAGCTGATTAAGGTTTTGTAGCATGTGACATATAGAAAGGCTGAGAAAGCTGGGATTATTCACCCTGGGGAAGAGAAGGTTTAAGGGGATCTTACCAGTGTATATAAATACCTGATGGTAAGGAATAAAGAAAAGGGAGTCAAATTCTTTTGAGTGGTACTTAGTGAAAAGACAAAGGTAATAAGTACAAATGGAAATACAAAAAATTCCATTTAAACATAAACATGAGAAAAAAAAGTACTATGAAGGTGTTGACATACTGGAACAGGTTTCTCAGAGAAGTTGTGGAGTGTCCATTCCTGGAGCTATGCTAAATCCAAACAGACACAGATATAAACCATCTACTGTAGCTGATCCTGGACTAGATCATCTTTGTTGTTCCATGCTATCTTTCCCCCCGTGAACTCTAACTCAGAGTACCTGCTTCAATCACTAGAAATGAAATCTTTTAAAATACCAATTCCTCATGAAGTTTGACCCAGTCATATCCTGATCATGAAGTCTTATGACTGAACAAGAAAACTCAGAATGTAAAGACTTCTGTCATTATAAACAAAAATGACAGTATGTCTCCACCACCAAAACTATGCTTTTGCTACAGTTTTTCAAGTGATGTGCCATAAATTGGATCATTAAATGAAATTTTACATTCACAGAATATAGTACTGAAATACAGAATACAATGTATATAAAAGCACACGTGTAACCATTCTGATGGTCTGTTCTTGTAAAGTGTACAGTAGAAATTATTAGTACATGTAATGGTTTAGTATTTTCTGTTTCCTGTACATAATAGAAACTTTTCTAATGTGACATGACACCTGAGTTTTCTTGCAAGAATTTATTTTGAGGAATCACAGAATCACAGAATCACAGAATCGTTATGGTTGGAAAGGACCTCCAGGGTCATCAAGTCCAACCTTGATATATGCACTCTGCTCCTTTGCACCTCACTTTGAATTGGTCCCAAATTCAACTTCTCTTCAGGAATAAGAACTAATTACTATGATGGTATGTTTTCAGTTTCCTGAGCATCTGTCTGGTTCTCTTAAAATATCCCAAAGGTATTTACCACTTCCAGATCTTGCATCATTTCCTCTATTCCTGGCAGAACTTTCTTTAAAACTTAGCCCCTAAGCACTGCTTGGTAATGTTTCATGAGTTTTTCTCTTTGGCATGTGAAGACCTTAATTATATCCCTATGAACTTCTGGCATAGGTCCAGATGCTGAGAAAAGAAGCGGCAGCAAGTTCACTTAAACAACACCTCTAATTGAGAAGCAGCAGTATGAAAAGTGGTAACTACCTTTCACCTAGTAATTCTCTATTAGGAAACCCTAGTGAGATGAATTCTGTTCACAGTTATGGCATTGCAGCTCTAATGAGAAGTGAATTTGATCTAACATTATCTGGATGAGAGAGGGTGTGTTTACAGTCTTCTCAACTTGTGCCTATGATGATAAAGTAATAATTAAGTAAATAATATGGTGAGCTTAAAATATGTTGTAGAAGAGTCTGATAATATATACACTCTGCTCATACATCTAGACAAATGAATTTTGGCGGGCTCCTGTGTGCATACGCAGGAAAAGTTAAATAAGCTTGTGATACCAGGGTTTACGAGTAAAAAACATATTAGTTGTGCATATGGGGTCCTTTTCAGACTTAATCTATATCAGCTTCTGCAAAACTGAGGAAGATGTACAAACATAGTTCCTTTCTTAGCTCTGTGGAGTGGTCTTCACTTGTCTGCTGCAATTTTTTAAGAGACACGGGCTACAATAATTCTACTTGTGTCAGTTTAGGTAGATCTACCTACCTACCATGGATATCCTTGGGCTACAAGGGGATGACTTGTGCCACCATGGTCTTCACCAAGGGCTGCAGGGGAATCTCTGATCTGGTGCCTGGAGTTCCTCCTCCCCATCCTTTTACACTGACCTTCCTGTCTGCAGGGCTGTTTCTCTCACATTTCTCAACTCCTCCCTCACAGCTGCTCTGCAGTGGCTTTTAATCCTTTCTTAAAAGTGGCACTACTGACCAACATCACTGATGGGCTCAGCTTTGGTCAGCAGCAGGTACTCAGAGTTGGCTGCAACTGGTTCTGTCTGACATGGGGGCAGCTTCTGGTATCTTCTCAAATAGGCTTCCCACTACCAAAACCTTGACAAGTGAATGTAATACAGGGTATTTGAATTATGCAGTTTCCAGCTGTTAAATCTAATAGTAATTATATGAATATTACATATGATGCATTTTCATGTACTTATAGAAAAATCGACCTAGATAAAAATCACATAGGAATTGGTGTAAGGTTGTTCTAAGCACCTATACAGACTAAATAAAGACATTTGTAAAAACAGTAATTAAATTCATTCCCACATCTAGCCCCCACAATGGCTAATTTGTACAATTTTATTCATCTAATACAGTATATTTGAAAACATATTTTTTCTCTGTAAAACAGAACAAATTCTCCATTTACAATGAATATTCTGTTTCTTTTAGTGGAGAAATTCCTATAAGCACTCAGATCATCTCTTGTTCACAGATCTAATCTGAACAAATTAGTAGAGTCTCATCTTATTAATGATACTCACAACTGCTGATGGAAAAGTGTAGCACCATTCAGTATCCTGACTTCCTAGATCTCTTTTATGACTGTGAGTGCTGTGTGAATATCATGCAGAACAACATCAAATTCCTACCACTGCATATTAATGATAATCTGTAATCACAGATAAATACTGAAAATAAAACCAGCTATACTATATTTTAGTACTAGTATCAAATTTGATTGAATATGTTGCTGAAGATGATATACCAAATAAATACCTCAAAAATTCTGTTTATTAAATATTTTCTGAAATTTTATTTTATCCTAAACATTTAATTATGCCAGTCTATCAGCAGTTTGATTGGACCCATTAATGTTTTTATATCTGAAAAGAAAGATGCTTCTTTCTGAGATATTATCTACAGTCTCTTCACAGTCAATTAAGAAAAAAAAACAAAAACCCTAACAATACAAAAAGGCTTTTAGGACATATATGAGTTATTTTAGACCTTTAACTTAGAATAAGTCCATTTAAAAAGAAAAATTCCAGATATCAAAAATTATGTCAGGCAAATGGTATTTAATCTATAACTGTTTTAAATCTATAATTCCTTGCATTCATATAATTTAAAATCTATTCTTGTGCTTAACTTTAAAAAACCCACAAAACAAAAAAATCAAACTAAACTGTTATGTGTCCATAAAAATGTATAATCCAGTCAGTTAAAGAGTGTCAGTGAAATTTTAAAGCAAGTTAGAACCATGTCTCGTGGACATGGAACACCTGTTTCAACAGATTCTGCTAGGGCACTGATCAGTCATTAGCTTAGAAAGCAAAAGCATTAGGTGTTGGAAACGGAAGAGACTTTTACCCTGAAAAGAGTTTACATTAATAATTTTGCGTCTTACTCTCATTAGAATTCATGAACAAGTGAACAGCTGGAAGGACCAAAGCCAGGAAATTCCAGAAGCTGTCCTAGCCATTAAAAAACTATATGGAAAGCTGCAGGTGCTTTTAGAATAGAAATTAAAATCAGATGATTAAGATTTTATAAAAAGGTACCTTCTGATTTACCACTGTGCAACCTCATCAGGTTAGACTCTCCACTCTGGTAAGCCATCAACTGCCATATTTTTTAGTTGAAAGTACAGTAGTTAACATCCTGATGAAGTTAAATCAAAGGAATGAGTAGGAATGAGTAGCTGTTTGGGGTTTTTTTAATAGAATGTGGATGCGCACTATGAAACAGCAAAATCAATGGATGATGACTGAGAAATTTAATTTTTTGAGTGGTTTAATATATAAGGCATGCTCTGAGAATAAGAGAGGACTTAGAACACATTGAAATTCATTTGAAGATTAAGGTGGTAGACCCTGAGAGATGTAGCCACAGGAATGGCGTTGCTTCAGAAAATGAGTGTGAATCCAGCACAGGCCCTGCCATCACCAGTAGGATGAAGTCCCACAGGGTCTATCGAGGGCAACCCAGCAGAAAACAGGGCACAGCACACCTTAAGCATAATTCAGGTCAGATCTGAGGGCCTGATCTTGAGTTTAAAAGTTGCTCCTGGGCCCACGGGTAGGAGAATGAGGGCAGGGATCCAGCTGAGGCTTATCAGGACACTGAAAGCTTAAGGGTTCTGAAAAATAATACAAAAGCCTGAATTAGCTTCCAGGGAATAGATGCTAAAGTGCTAGGACAAGTTTATCTCAGAAGGCATAGGTAGAGGAGCAAAATATTTCCCTTTTAATCACATGCTTAGAGCACAAAAATATATATAGAATAACTTAATTTGTAATCTGTTTCTAATGTAGGCATCTTAAACCTATATTTCCTTCACAGTAAGAAATTTCGTAGTCACAAAGATATAGTTGGCTTTGAAGGAGCTTTGGAGAATGTGAAGATGTGTATGCTATTTATTTTCCTGAAATTGCTTTGTGTTTTTTACTCATACATTCTTCTAAGCAAAAACTAGACTTTTTATCTCTGAATGCATGACCTAGCAATTAGGGGAGAATCATTCTTACACTTCTTCTGTTTCCATTAAGTCTCTCTGCCAAGTCAAAACTTAATTATTCATGCAAATAAAAAGAATGAATATTTTCCAACATATGATTATAGTTGTTTCACTGTGAAAATTTCTGGACATTTTTTGTGTGCATTGCAAAAAAAGAAACAAAAGAGTCTGAATGTATGCTAAGTGCACTTCTTTAAAAATTCAGATGAACATTCATAGAGATTGCTTTGCAAGGGATTCTCTAGAGAAGCTGATTTCAAAGCACATTGAGCGCAACAGAAAAAAAAAAAAAGGCTTTTTGGATTAGGCCCTACATTCTTTATTTGTTCATAATGCATTGTTTCCGTTACAGCAAAAAAGCCACAGAGCAGAAAAAGCTAGCAACTAAGCAGTCTGTTGTTCACAGACAAGATTTATATTAATAGATGCTACCAGTAAGCAGAAGCTACAGGTAGAATTTGGGACAGGTTAATATCTAATGCTATGAAACAATACAACAAGTGAAGAAAGATTTTGGTTTATCTTGCTTTCTTTCTATTTTATTAAAATATGCAAATGACTGTCAAAAGAGTCCTAAAAAAGCTTATGCTTAATTGCATGAATATGTGCTCTTGCTTGGAAAGTGTCACCCTCATTTTCTCAGCTGTCCATCCTAAAAACACATGACAACATGCTCTTTAAAACTCAGGTTGAGATGTGTTTGAGTTATGAGCTCAGATTATTAGTTTAAATATTTTATTTTTTCTTTTGTCTTCCAAGTCTCAATTAAAAAGCACTTTAAAAAAAATATTCAGAATCTGGTGGTGTCTCTGGCATTCACAAAGGACTTCCCTGTTTCTGTGTCTCATCCTGAATTCTTAAGCTGAAAACTAAATTGGAAAAAGATTTATTTTAGCGTTACTGGGATTTAACCAAAGTGCACATATTGGTTCTGCTTTGTACTCACACCCAAAATATTTTGCAGAAGTCTGGTGAGATCCCAAGAATGGGACACAGCTGTCATGATAAGATTTGTCCTTTATTTTTCTTTTATGAAAATACCTATATATTTTGACAATATTCTTTTTGTTTTCAAGAACCTGAAACAAAGTATACTTTTTCTACTAAAATAATGTTAGAACAATTTTTTAAGAATTCAGCATAGTTTGCTATGAAGACATACAAATGCTGATGTACAGTTAGTTCCAGAATACATGCTGTTGTTGTGACACCTCTGGAAAATAATTGTTCTAGCCTTGAAATAAAACATGAATTTTCTTGCTCGTGCATATTACTTAAATTGTACTTGAAGGGTCACTTCAATATTTGTCCCTAGTCACTTCATCCTCTTCTGTGGGTAATTTAAAGTAGGGAATTTCCTTGGGTAACTAGGTTGAATGAAGGTTACAAATAAACCTGTTATTCTTGTGACTGCAAAAGGATATATATTCCTCCACATTTAGCAATGTAGTAGGTTTCTCTTTTCATTCTTGAATTAATGTTTCACTGGATGTTTAGGCTCATATTTTAGAGTCATGAAAAGCTTTTTTAAAAAATCACTATTGAAATGAACACTACCTTTGTTCTTTTCCCTACTCTCTCAGAAGCTTATATTGGACAGCCTACAGTGCCTAATCGCTAACAATATACTATTTATGTTGGCACATATCTAGTACTGTTAATTGGATAAAGATGTGTCTAATTTTCTAATGAACTGTATTTAGAATCATAGAATGATTTGAGTTGGAAGAAACCTTAAAGATCATCTAGTTCCAAATCCCCTGCCAATCTGGCCCCATCCAATCTGGCCTTGAATGCTTCCAGGAAGGGAGTATCCACAACTTCTCTGGGCAACCTGGTTCAGTGTCTCACCACCTCCACAGTAAAGAAGTTCTTCCTAGAACCTAATCTAAATTTATCCTCTTTCAGTGTAAAACCATTATCCTTTGTCCTATCAGTACATGCCCTGATAAAGACTGCCTCTGCACCTTTCCTGTAGACCCCCTTTAAATACTGAAAGGCCACTATAAGGTCTCCTTGGAGCCTTCTCCTCTCCACACTGAACAACCCCAACTCTCTCAGCCTGTCCTCATAGGAGAGGTGTTCCAGGCCCTTGATCTTCTTCATGGCCCTCCCCTGGACCTGCTCCAACAGGTCCATGTCTGTGTTACGCTGGAAGTCCCAGAGCTGAACACAGTCCTCCAGGTGGGGTCTCATGAGAACAGAGTAGAGGAGGAGGATAAACTCACTCAACCTGCTAGCCACGTTTCTCTTACTGCAGCCCAGGATACAATTGTCTTTCTGGGCTGTGAGGCCCATTCCTAGCTCATATTCAGTTTTCCATTCACCAGTACCCCCAAGTCCTTCTTCATAGGGCTGCGCTCAATCCACTGATTGCTCAGCCTGTATTTGCGTTTGGGATTGCCTCAACCCATGTGCAGGACCATACACCTGGCCTTTTTAACATTCATGAGATTTACATAAGCTCACTGTTCAAGCTTGTCAAGGTCCCTCTGAACGACATCCCTTCCTCCAGTGTGTCAATTGCATCATTTCACTTGGTGTTGTTTGCAAACTTGCTGAGGGTGCACTCAATCCCAGTGTCCATGGCTCCAACAAAGATGTTAAATAGCATCAGTCCCAGTACTGACCCCTGAGGAACACTACTTGTTACTGCTTTCCACTTGGACATTGAGCCACCGACCACAACTATTTGTGTGACTATTCAGCCAATTCCTTATCCATCGAATGGTCCATCCGTCAAATCCATGTCTCTCCAATTTTAAGACAAGGATGTTGTGCAGGACAGTGTCAAACACTTTGCAAAAGTCCAAGCAGATGATGTCATCTGCACTTCCCTTATTCACCAATGCTGTAACCCCATCTTAGAAGGCCACCAAATTTGTCAGGAATAATTTACCCTTAGTGAAGTTATGTTGGCTGTTAACAATCACTTCATTTTCCATGTACCTTAACATAGTTTCCAGGAGGATCTCCTCCATGATCTAATCAGGGCACAAAGGTGAGATTGACTGGCCTGTCATTCCCCAGGTCTTCCTTTTTCTTATTTTTTCCCCCTTTTCCTGTCAACAGAAACTTCACTGAGTGGCCATGACTATCATGGATAGTGGCTTAGCCACCTCATCTGGCAGTTCCCTTAGGATCCAGGGGTACATCCATGGATTTGTGCACCTTCAGGTTCCTTAAATGGTCTCAAACATGATCTTCTTCTACATTGGGGGGTTGTTCATGGGATTGTTCAGCCCAGAGAAGAGAAGACTATGGGGACACCTCATTGCCACCTTCCAGTATCTGAACAGGGCTTACAAGAAAGCTGGGGAGGGACTTTTAATGAGGACTTGTAGTGATAAGATGAGGGGTAATGCCTTTAAATTGGAAAAGGGTAGATTTTTATTAGAAATTAGGAAGAAGTTTTTCACTATAAGGTTGATGAGACACAGGAACAGGTTGCCCAGGGAGGTTGTAGATGCCCTAACACTGGGTGTGTTCAAGACTAGGTTAGATAGGGCTTTGACTAACCTGGTCTGGTGGAAGGTGTTCCTGCCCATGACAGTGAGCTTTGAACTAGATGATCTTTAAGGTCCCTTTCAACCCAAACCATTCTGATTCTATGATTCATTCTCTCAGTTCTTGCCTGCCTTTGCCTTCTGTGACTTGTGCAGCACAGCTGAAGCACTTGCCAGTGAAGACAGGGGCAAAAAAGTCATTGTGTACCTCAGCTTTCTCCATATCCCATATAACCAAGTCTCCCATTTCCTTTTGAAGAGGGCCCACAATTTCCCTAGTCTTCTTTTTATCACCAACATACCTACAGAAGATATTCTTGTTGCTCTTGTTGTCTCTGGCCAGATTTAATTCTATCAGGCTTTTATCTTTCCTAACCTCCCCTGCCTGTAGTCCTCCCAGGCTCCCTGTCCTTGCTTCCACCCTCTTTAGGCTTCCTTTTTTGTCTTTGAGTTTGTCTAAGACATCCTTCTTCATCCACACAGGCCTCCTGGGATTTTTGTCTGACATCCTCTTTGTTGGGCTACGTCGATCCTGAGATTGGAGGAGGTGATCCTCGAATATTAACCAGCTTTCTTGGGCCCTTCTTCCCTCCAGAGCTTTAGCCTGTAGTATTCTACTAAGGAGATCCCTGAAGAGGAAAAGTCTGCTTTCTTGAAGTCCAAGGTAGTGAGCTTCCTGTGCATCCTCCTTGCTGCTCTAAGGATCTTGAATTCCACCATTTCATGGTCACTGCAGTCAAGGCTACTCTTGAGCTTCACATTCCCCACCAGCCCCTACTTGTTGATGAGAACAAGGTCCAACATAGCATTTCTCCTCCTTGGCTTCTCTATAAATTGAGAAGGAAGGTATCATCAACTCATTCCAGGACCCTCCTGGATTGCACATAGCCTACTGTGTTGTCCCTCCAACAGATATCAGGATGGTTGAAGTCCTCCATGAGGACCAGAACTTGCGAATGTGAGGCTGCTCTTATCTGTCTATAGAGGCCCTCACCTGCCTGGACTTCCTGGATGGGCAGTCTTTAGCAGACCCCCACTATACTGTCATCTGCCCCTGCCCTCCCTTTAATCCTGACCCATAAGCTCCCTGTTGGCTCCTCATCCATCCCCAGGCAGAGTTACCTGCACTCCACCTGGTCATTGACATAAAGGATGACACACCCTGTTCTTCTCCCCTGCTTGTCCTTCCTAAGAAGACTGCATCCTTCCATCCCAACACTCCAGTCACAGGAGACATCCTACTGTGTTTCCATGATGCCAGTAAGATCATAGCCCTTCAGGTGTGTGCATGTCTCTAACTCCTCTTGTTTATTCCCCATGCTACATATGTTTGCATATAGGCATTTAAATTGAGCCCTTAATGAAGCTGACTTACTGGCTGGAGTGGCTGGAATTCCTTTGTGCTGCTCTTCAAGTGCTCTCCTGCTGGCCTGTGATCCCCTCCAGGCTCTGGGCACCTGTTGCTAGCACTGGCATCAAACTGGTAGGAATGGGATGGATTGAAGTTCCTCTCCCCCAGCAACGTTAAAGCCTCCTTCACCATCTTGGCAAGCCTGTGACCAAAGCTCTTCCCCTTCTCTTACACATGGACCCCATCAGACCCCAGTAGACCAGGTTTCTCAAAAGTCAGTCCCATGGTCTAAGCAGCTGTATCCCTGGCTCTGGCACCAGTCCTGTAACCAACTGTTGATTTGCCAGATTCGACTGACCCTTTCAAAGGATTGATAGAAAAACTACCTGCACTCCAGAGTTCCTCACCACGGCTCCTAGGGCTCTGCAGTCCTTCTTGATACCCTTCAGTTTGCTCCTGACTGTATCACTGGTGTCCACATGAAAAACACAGCAGTGACTAATAGTGGGCTGCATGGGGCTTGGTAGTCTCTTGGTGACATTCCTGGTATAAGCCCCTGGTAACCGGCACATTTCTCTAGAGAGTCCTTCAGGTCAGCAGATGGGTGTCTCCATGCCTCTCAGAAGAGAGTCACCTACTATCATGCTTTCCTTTTCTTAGTTGTGCTGATTGATATATGGGGAGCAGATTGAGCTGCCTTG
>VZZY01008606.1:98061-177921 GCA_013400335.1 Eurystomus gularis | reverse complement strand
CAGTGGACACAGGCAGAAAATACAGTCTGCATTCATACAGTCAGCACGTAGCTCTTGAGTCATGTACATGAGTCAGATGGCTAATTATTTGTATTTTAGAGAAATTCTCATTTGTTCTCTTGTATAAAATTGCTGAAATAATTATTTTAAAGAAATTTTGGGTGGTTCTGTTGATTTTGCAATAGTGGTGCAAAAGAGCATCAAGTCCAGCTGTCAACCCAACACTACCACGATCACTAGACCATGTCCTGAAGTGCCATGCCTACAGATTTTTTGAGCACTTCCAGGGATGTACTTCAGCTGGATGAACATTTCAGAAGTACCAAAAAATCTGAAAAATTTAATTTAAGCACAACTGAGAAAGATCTAGTTCAACATTTGGTATCAATTTTGGCATTTTGAAAAAAGTAAAAATGAATAAAACTGTCATTTCTGCTAATCCCACATAAGTGTCGAATGGAATACTGTTCGGTAACATAATATTTTGCTCATAAACATTCACATACTTGTTTTATAGTTTATAGCATCAGCCAGCTTTCCTATGCAAAGGGGAATATAAAATTTGTCTTAAAACTTAGCAATTGGCTAGTATCTGTTGGAAACATCAACTACAGTTGAGCTCAGGCTACAGCTTCCATTCATTCCTCCCTCTCTAATAGCTCATAGCAATATTTTTTTCTTCAAATTCCTTGTTTTCATAGTGACAAGTTTGTTCACTTTAATTTTTTTCAGTTTGTATGAAACTTTCTTGAGTTGGGTGTTTGCTTTCAAAAGAACAACAAATCCTTCCCCTATATGTGTTAATAAAAATATTTTGTGTTGGTAATTAGAAGGAATTTGAGCTAACGAGTTTTTAAGGCAATTGTTTGCCATCTTTGTTTAATTGCCATGAATATTCCTAGAGAATCATAATACAGAATAGGTGCTTTTTTGAGGCTTCTAAAAAATTTTAGACTTGAATGAACTTCTTTTAGTTCAGGTTTATTTTTATTGTGTATCCCCTAAATTTTGTTAACGATTTGCATGGTTAAAGTTACTGGGATCTTAGCACATAATTACAGAATATGCTTCATTTGCTTGAAAAGCATATGATAGCAGGTAGGAAATCTTGCTGCCGTCTTGGGTAGGTATCAGAAAAATAAGGCTCTGGGGGGACCTTATTGTGGCCACATAAAAGGCGATTATAAGAAAGACTGAGGCAGACTTTTTACCAAGGCTTGTAGTGACAGGGCAAGGGACAACAGCTTTAAACGGAGACAGGGTAGATTTAAATTGGATGTTAGGAAGGATTTAGGGGGTTTTTGTTAGGTTTAGGGGTTTTTGTTTGTTTTACAGTGAGTGTAATCAGGCACTGGAACAGGTTGCCCAGAGAGGTTGTGGTTGCCCCCTCCCTGGAAGTGTTCAGGGCCAGGCTGGATGGGGTTCCTCAAAGCCCCAGGAACGTGGTCTAGTTGAAGGTGTCCCTGTCCATGGCAGGGAGGTTGGAACTAGATGATCTTTGAGGTCTCTTCCAACCCAAACAATTCTGTGCTTCTATATGATTTACAGCTGCTTGGCAGAATTTTTTTCTTCCATGACAATGATCGTAAGTAGCCCATAAAAATCAGGGAAATTAACTGCCAGAGAAAAGATGGCTCTGGCTGTAGGCTTTGCTTTAGCTCTGTCCTGTGTGTTTACCACATAAGTTATAGTGAATATTTGTTTCTAGAAAAAAAATAGTATCGATTAGATTTTTTTAAACCCCTCATTTTGTGGTGAGAAATTGCACATGTCAACACAAAACTGTGGGTAGAATTCAGTTTGTCTTTTAGTGTAGATCTCTAAAACTCTTAAAATACATGAAGGTCAAATAAAATCAGCCACAGCAACAGAACTTACCACTACTTTGAATTTATTAGGATTTTCTCCAATATTCTAAGGAAAAAAAAACAACCCTGGTTTGGGAGACTTCTGGGTGTTTTTATTAAAAAAAATTAAAATAAAATTGCTGAAGTACAGATAGTTGGAAATACATGGGGAAAAAAAACCTCCCCAGCACTGTCAAGGGTCAGGGCTGGGCCAGCTGCTGGATGAGTGACAGACGCTCTCAATAGCCCCTCTCCCTTCCCAAAGGGAAGAGAAAGGGAATAAGGGAGAGAGACTTACGGACTGGAAAAGAAAACCTCAGTTTGCACAGGAGCAAGTATAAGCAAGAGCCTTTCTGCACACAGCGGTCATTGGTAGTAACTCCAAACATGGAGCGTTACCACTGCTAGAAGCAGAGTCTGTCTGTGAAAATCTGCTGTGAACTTCAGGAAGTGCAGTTACTGAGAAAAGACTCAGCTGAGCAGTAAAGTTGCTGAACAGACTTAGTTCTGTTCTAGCTCAAAGCAGAGCAAACACTCAAGACTACCTTGCTCTGATTTTCATAATCGCCCTAAATGTCAGACCAGAAAACAAATTTTCTTGTTTCAAGTAAATTTATAGCTCCTGTACGTTCTTAAATAATCACCAGATTTGGTTTGAATTTTGTATTTTCAGCACAGTCTACAATCCTAGGAAAGCTCTGTGTATCCCGTTACCTCTCATGTTAGTGCCATCTGCTCTGTGTTGTTTGAATGAAGTACAGTAGTAGTGAAAGAAATGTTAACGCAACAGAAGCACAACCACTTAGTACAGTAAAATGAGGCATTCCAAATTAACTTTTTGGCATGGAATATGTGATACTGGTTTGTTTATGCTTTTGGAGCATATGATGCTTCTGGAAGTCATGCATATACACAGCATAATTAAGATAATCTGATTCATTTAGTGATTTAAACCTCATGAGAACAGGCAACAGCTGATATTAACAATGACGCCCAACCCATATGCTTTTAAGGCACGTGTGAAACCATCCATTTGCAAGTTCAAGAGTTTTTAAAGGGAATTTTTAAAAGTCTTTTTCAAGACTTTTAAAAGGAATAATTATTTGGAGGGTAGAAAGATGTATTGCTTTTGGGAGCTGAAGCTTGTAACCATTTGAAAGTGCCATATACGTGTTATTTATAGCTGGCGTATCAGGGTAGTTGCTCTGTGTGTACACCACCTTGGCACCAGTCTTTGAGTATCTTTGCAAATGTTGCTGTGTTCACACAGGTTTAGCACCTGAGTTTAAACTTAGATGTCTTTCTCATATTGAAAGGGCTGTCATGATCTGAATGGTAAGGGAACTAATAATTGAGAAACACAGATGTTGAGGGTCTAAAAAATGTTCAAGAAAAAATGTCAGATTAGGTTGCAATTTTGATTTCTGTGTTGTTTTTTTTTATTATTATCTCTAAGAAATTTTTCACTCTGAGGGTGGTGAGTCAGTGGAACAGGTTGCTCAGGGAGGTTGTAGATGCCCCAGCACTGGAAGTGTTCAAGACTAGTCTGGATGGGAGCTTGAGCAACCTGGTCTAACGGAAACCATCTGTGCCTGTGGCAAGCGAGTTGGAACTGGATGATCTTTGGAGTCCCTTCCAACTCAGGCCATTCTGTGGTTCTATGAAATAAAGTTTATAGCTTGCAGCCAAAAAAGTCCCTGCCAGTTTGCCATCTAGTGCAGCAGAGCACTTCTGACATCAGAGGGATGTCAGACTATCAGATCTTTGCTCAGTCATGGAATCATGGAATGGTTTGGGTTGGAGGGGGCCTTAAAGATCAGCTAGTCAATGCCGGGCCAGCTCAATGCTGGGCCAACTTGATGGTTAGTTGCAGATGTCACTGCAGGGGGGTTGGACTAGATGACCTCTAAAGGTCCCTTCCAACCCAAACCATTCTATGATTTGATTTGTTGTTTTGCAGTAGTCAGTGGAGTGCTGTCAATTATATTTTGAGTTTTTAGCCTTGATACCAAAAATTGCTGTCTGAACCCTTGATATTCCTTCTAAAATCAGGGACAGATCTACTTACTGTGCCGTGGCATAAGGACATAATCTCTTCTGCTTGTGTTTGTAGGACTGCTACATGATGGTTGTTACTGTCTTGGATGAAACTGGAAAGCCCTTCTGGTGTTTCAGAGCCCCAGTCTACACGGAGCTGTCTTCCAAGGCATGCAGCCTTTATTACTACATGGGTCTGAGCTATACCACAGGCTATGCAGATTCTGAGGGTAAAGTCTATGTTGAGTTTGTACTCTTGGAAGAAACCAAGGAGTATTTTATGGTCAATTTGGTGCTTTATATAAGCACCAAAAAGGTAAATGACTGGTTTGGAACAAATTACTGAATTCACTGGTCACTGATTTTCTGGCTTTAAAACAAACAACAAAACCCATGCTTTATGTTTAAAACTGATACCAGTGAGCCAGACTTTTCCTGAAAGTTTTTCAGTAACAAGTGCAACTGCATAATTTTGTTTTAATTTGCATAGGAGGGATTGAAGAGACAGGTTGATGTAAATGAATGTTTTCCTTCTCTGTTGAACGTCACATTAGTCTGTTTCTGCTATTGGGTGTAATGAAATTACACTAAGCCTTACATCACAATTCTCTCTTTATGCTTCAGGATTCCTTGCAGCTGCTTTTAATGATTTTGTTAGTGTTCCATAGTGAAGATAGGACAATGTCTTTGTTGTAATTGCATCATTTATCCAAGTAGTAGGACAATTTCTAGAGAGAAAGTATAAGCACTTGTAAGTGGAAAAAAAAATTGAAGATTTGTGTGCGCTTCAAGGATCAGCTCATCCAAGTAAAAAAAAGACTAACCACCACAACTTTGAAATGTGTGTGTTTAACTACTCTGCACCAGTTAGAGCTGTAATATTTGTAAAAGGGTGATTTACCTGGTAGGCAAGCATAAAAACAGTACTTATGTTTATTTTATTGCAAATATAATACTGCTCATTAAACATAATGAGTTTAAACTCATCAGTTAGGAATCAGTTAGTATGAAAGAGTGATTTAATGAAAGGGCTTTTATGGGATTATTCCAACAGTGGAGGAGTTGTCTTTTTAATAGAACTACATCTAAATGTTAATCCTGCCATTTGTCACTGTTTTGCCAGATGTCTGCTGTGTACCTAAATGCTTCCATATTCTCTGTTCTTGATTTGATTTTTCACTTTTTTTGAAAGAGGTACTTTTAAATAGACAATGTCTTCAGTGAGCAATTCATTAATATTCTTAGGCACTCAATGTGATCTTCTATTGATACAAGCAGGAACTGTTGGTTGATATCATCTAAAGATTTGTCTTTAATTTTAACACTTTCACTCTGGAATCTTTGCTCTTTACTGCGGTTTGCTTATTTAGTGGGGAACTAATAGCAGCTGTACAGTTCCAAAACCTTTGTAGTCTAGGCCAGTATTTTTCTTCAAACTGTCAGTTGTTTGTTTCTTCAAACTGGCCTTTCAGTTGTTTTGGTTTCTCTTCCCATCTTTTTGCAACCACTGTTAGAGAACCAGCTCTCCTTTCATAATACATTTCTGTTCCAGTGCACTTTTGATACGTGTGAATGAACACAGAAAGCAGTGCTATGGTGGATAGCCTCATCATAGATAAATTTTTTTTTCTTTTTTTTTTTTCCCCCTGCCTGGCCTCTTTCTCCCTATTTAGCAACCATCTTTTCATTTGCGTTCACCTGTTAGATATTTAGGTATGGTCTTGATTTGTTTGAAATTGTTCTCACTGTCATATGTTGGCTTTTTACGACAAAGACTGTTCTTTTTTTTTAGCTATATGGTTATCTCATACTAGTGAGTACTTGGCAAAAATATCTGCATATATATAATAATATAAGGGTACCATGAACTGAAATGAATTAATACTCCTTCAGATTAAGAACTAGACAAACGATCAATTGTATATCTTAATTATATCTTTACAAGTTATCATTCAGCAACAGTCATGTAGTAGCCTACCTTATATTTACCAAGTGTTCCAACATGGTCAAACAATTAGGGGAATTTGGTAAATGTATTTGCTCTTCCGCTTGTCTGGCCTGTTACTACAGCTAAGCTGAAATGCAGTGACTCACTAAGTTGTGATAAGTAAACCTGAGCTCAAATATAACTGCATTAGAAACTGCACAGATAAAACAGTATTTAGAGAAATTAAATGAGAACAAGTGATAGGTTTTAATCACTGTTTGTGTGAAGTGGGTGGGAAGGACATGAATATGAGAAGTTAAATCCTGTCATTGTTTCCCATCTCTTGCTTCCACCAAAAATCAGAATGGGAAATGGTGACAACAAGGATAACTAGTGAGTTTTGTGTGGTGAGGAAAGATTTACTGTACTGAATATAAAAAAATTGCTTATTCTGTTCTTATTTCAAATTTTAAACCATTTAGGAGTCTCTCTTGTGCTGTATCTCTTTTGAAATGTTTGTGAAAAAGGAGCAGTAGTACTTTGTATTAATGCTACTTCAGCTGTAGTTGTGTTTTTAATAAAGTTGAAAACTATAAGGCTTTTAAACACACCAGAGAAAACTGAAACTGTATTTATTCTTTCTAGGTTTAAGTAATTTATCTCTTTTTGAAGAGACACGAACCTTTGAAGGGAAAGGCACTTATGAGTTAGATACTGATTAAATATTAGTAGGTAGAATTACTTTTGTTCTGCATACAGACCACCGGGAATGCACGCTAATAATTTTTCCTCTCCTGAATCAGTCATGCACAAAGTTAAATTCAGCTGTCTTGATGAAATATTATCCAAAAAACATGCAAGGCAGGGAAGAATATGTAATAGGTAGATGTTTCCTGTTTATTCACTCTAATGCCAGAAATCAGTTGTTTAGTCTGCAGGGGTTGGACAGTATTTAACTATTAAAAAAAAAGCCACTGCCACCAAACCGCACAAGCTGAGGCAAATGCTTAGCTTATTGGAGTTCAGTATTAATATTTATTCCACACTAAAGATAAAAAATACATTTTACAAATATCCTGAAAAAACCCTTGACATTCAGAAAAAATCTGGAAATAATAAAGTCATTATTCTTATTTGTGATTATTAATGGTTCTTGATGTGCTGTTATCTTTTTTTTTTTTTTTTTAATAACACTTGGATTTACAACTTTCCCTTATATTTTATCTGTTAGAAATGTGTAAGGAAAGGTGTCTCTGTGTACCTAGTGAAAATATTTACCAAAAACCTTGAAAGAGAAGTAAGGTATTCTAAAACTAAATAATTCTATTCCAAGTTTCCTACCTGTATTATATGGTAAGTAAAAGAATGTTTTTAAGGAAAAAAACCATCCTAGTAATTATACCACATATCCACCATCTTCTGTACTAATTTTTGCATATGTTGTATATAAGGATCTTAAAATTTCAGTTTTAATGCTGTTGTGGAGTAGAGTTGTAAGAGTGGAATATTTGTAGATAAGGAAAGACAGAAGTTTGTGATGTTAACATTATGCTGTCCTGAAAAGACATTTAATGAATAAGTAATGGAATAATAACTTTAATTTTTTGAATTTCAAGTTTTGCGTCTGCTTTCCCATACTGTAGGACATATGGTGGAGACTGAGTTGGAAATACACTGTCTTTAGGAAGTAGTAGAAGTAATTGACATCCTGCTTCTTTTTTTTTAATCTCAGCATTTTGGTTTTACAGTTTATATACATTCTTAAAAACAAAACACAATGGCACAATGTGCTTGCATGGACAAGCCATTAGGTTGCTGAATGTGATCTATGTTTTGCTCTGGGACCAGCAGATTTAAGTCCAAATCCTACCTCTTCTTGGGTCTTAAGCAGGCGATGTTAACAATCCATTTTCTGCTTCGCTTCTCCCTCCGTGGTATCCTGAAGAAGTCAATTATATCCATATTTTCAAAGTCTCAAGCCCAATTAAAGATTTGCAACACTTTGTGGAATAAAGATTCATCTGATGTGAAATGGTCGGCTTAGCTAATTGGAAATTAGGTGTGTGACCAGCCTGAGACTGCTTGAAGTGAAGCTTTAGGTTAGGATAGTATAACAAAGGTGTGGGATTGGGAGGGCGTGACGTGCTAGTTAGTTTCCTACAAATCAATTTATCTAAACAGACTCTGATAGGTACAAAGCATGAGCAGAAGGCAGTGATTCTGACCTGCCATTTTCACTCATTTTTTGTGTCTGTGTAGGAATTTGTCTTGGTCCCTCGTTTTGCACCTGCAGTAATTTTGTGCACGTTGTGTACAGTAATATTTCAGTGCAAAGAGGAAGATGTCTGTGAATTTTCAAGTCCAAAGAGAGACCCATCTGCTAGTCAGACTGCACATCCATATTTGTGTTACATGGGACATTTACTCCAGGATTTATTAGAATTTGAGCTTTGGTTGGAGCTTTAGCTTGGCTCTTTATGTTTATTCCTACTAATTCAGCAGCAAGAATTTCCAGTGTAGGTGTCCTTTATAATCTCTTATCTCCATGAGGCTGAAATAAATTATCTAGCAGTGAAACCGAGCAGAATTACATTCAGTAGGAGGAAGAAGATTCAAGTTTTCTGATTTGTGTTGATAGTTTCACCTTGACTACTAAAAATCTGATTTAAGCAAATGACCTGTTTCCAACTAATACTTGGGTATTTGCATAAAGCCGGTCTTGATTCTTGCTCTGTTTGCCAGGATTTATTTAGAAGCTGATTCTCAGATGTTAGCACGCTGCCCCAAATTTATGACTGCTCGATCGAACTGAAAATAATGCACACCGTTTGAATGTTATAGCAGCACCGTTTCCTCTGAGACTCTTCTCTGAAGAAGAAATCTTTCTCTTTTAGAGATAAGAATAACAGTTGATTTACCCTTTTGTCTTTTGTTAATAATTTTTGCTGAGCTGTCATTGCATTTATGTTCTCATACTGTGGACATACTTACCCGAGTAGAGAGTATGTGTGTATCTGTGTGAAAACTTATTTACGACTCCCAACTAATCATAATGGGTTTTCTAGCTGTAAATAATTTGCTGCCCCCTTTGGATCTGCAATTTGAATCTTTTTCCAAGGACTGATTTTCTAAAAGTCATTCTTCAAGACCCAGAGATTATTTTAAGACACAGGATGGATGTCTCTCTCTTTCCTCCCCTCTCCCACCCCTTTTTGCTTTTGCCTCCTTACCTCTATCTTCCCACATTTTACATCAGATGCTGTCTCTGCCTTATCTTAATCCAAGTGGTATCCACAGAGGGGATCAGGGGAATGTCCCTTGTTCATTATCTGCTGAATATTTGGCAAGTTTGCTGCTGGGAGCCACCAGGACCTTCTTTTAGCTTCATCAGCATCAGGTAAGTGGTCTGGCCACATAGTGACAGCAATAAATCTTGATTGATCTCTTCCCACAAGTGTGGAATTGAGTCTCTTATAAAGGTGGGGGGCAATTCCTGATGTCCTTGTTGAAAACAACAGTAGCTGCCTAGTGGATTAAAGCAACTGAGAGACAGAAGTTTCCAGCATAATATAAACTTGTAAACCAGCAAAGTTTATACAGAATATGTCACACTGGTAGCATCTGCTTACTCCTGGCAGAATTGGATGGGTTATAGGGCAGGTTTCAGCCATTTGTAAGGAAAATGTGAACTGAAGCATGACTTTAATATATATGGTAGCTGCAACCTGGCAACAGGGACTTAGTGAACTTTCTGGCCATCTGTTCCGAGACGGACATAAATCATGAACCAGCACTTTTCCCTGCCGCTTTCACTAATGCTTATTTTCACATTACACTCCCATAACTCTGTGACAGGCAGTGAGGGAAGTCACACAGACACGTGAGATGTCTCTCAGCTAGTAGAATTCTCAAGGTGTAAGATAGAGAGTGGGGGAAAGAGAGGGTACTTTTGTGAAAATGTTTAGCTTATCTTCTGTGGTGGCTTACTGATTTGGTAGAAGAAATTGCATGCTAATCATTTAGCCTTAAGAACATTAGCACGTAAGAGAGTTTAATGAGTTGGTTTAAACTGAATGGAAATTTCTAATTTGCACTGAAATTGGTTAATCTTAATCACTGGGTTTAAAAAACTCCTGTTGATATTATAGGCAATGTTTTTCCTAGTTTGCATTTTAAGTGAATTTAAGGCTGTGGGAAGTGCTTCCTTTAGGCAGAGATAATCTAAGTAGATCAAGAATGGTGCAGTGTGGATGGCACCTAAGGTTCATCAGCAACTTCACCCTGGGAATGTCACCTCTGGACATACGCACGTAGCTCAGCAGTCATGTTCTTTCAGCTCTGCTGCCTCTAGAGATACTAAAGATGATGTGGGAAGTTAGCATCATCTTCATACAGAAATTCCATCCTGCAGTTTCATTACAATCCTCAGTTAACTGTGGGGAGAAAGATATTTTTGACATGCAAGCAGTTTATATCTGTGTTACCTGCTTTTCAGTGATGTGGCTGATCTTATCCTGCTGCCTTGAAGTAACTGTAAGGTACCATATCTGATCTGCTAGTGAAAGAAGGCTGTGTTGAACCTCTCTGGCTGGATTTTAAACAGTTACTTGAAAGGTACTTTCTACTACAAAATCTCACTTTGAGTGTCTCTGCATACATCTTGGGGAATAAAATCACCACCTGTTTCTGCCACAGTCCCAGATTTTTTTCAGTGAGAATATTGACAGAAGCCTATCTGCTGGATCGGGTTTGATCCCAGCAGGACTTAACATGCTAAGCATAGTTAAACTTGTGAGTGTGCATTTGAAAAGTCTAAAGTTCTGTCAATATATAATTTGCTTTTGTGTTCACATTTCCCTCACTACTTTTATGAGAAGGTGTATCCTTGTGCTCACTGGAAAATTTCTTTCTCTGCCTTTCCAGCATTACACAGGAAGCTCTGTTCTTGTGTTGAAGCACCTGCAGTCATGCAAGTAATGGTGAAATGCCTCTCCTTGTAATGGTTCGTAATCAGGGCACTCTGTGTAGGAAAATTTTGTAATGTCTCTTTCAAAACCCCCATCTTTTTTCCTGACAAGAGGTGAAGTGAAGGCTGATTATTGGAAATGGGCACTGAAAAGAATTCTAAAAGTAGCTGAGCTGCTGGGCTGATTTTGCTGGGTTATCTGAGCAAAGTGAAGTTCGTGTCCTTTCACTTTTACCCCCCTTCCAGCCAATGTATCTTGAAAGTGCAGCAGTAAATTTGGAGGTAGTCACGCAAATATCCTTTCTGAGTATCTGCTCTCCCCATGTGGCTACACTGATTAGCAATCTTCAGTTTGTAGGTCAGGATTTGTTTGATTATATGTCCCTGTTTATCACTGCCCTAGAGTCACTCACTGGAGAGCTGGTTACTGAGTGTGCAGTTCTAGTTCATACCCCTTGTTGACCTTTGAGCTTCTGCACATTTTGTCTCAAATGGTGTTTTTTCAGTTGCACTCCTGCTGCAATCCAGCAGTTCCTGTCTCCTTGCTGAACTCTCTTCTAGGCTCCTTGTTTTCATTATTCCTGGGTCAATGTCACAGTTTCTATAGCCTGCTGCATTAATTTCTGTAGCGTATATGAAGTAATTTTCTTTGTGTGGAAGGGTCAGAATGGTTCCAATGTAAAATGTGCAAGTAGGGTCAGAGTTAGACTTTGCTGCTAAGGTTTATATAGAAAATGGGTTATATTTCACTTCCTCTTAGTTAGTTTGTGTGGTTGGAACATAATTGTTTGTCTAACCTGAAGCAGGAGATTGCTTTTGCATGTTTCTTGTGCCAGCAGACCTTTGATCAATGAACCAAGTATCAACAACTTGTATAAATTTTAAAACTCTTCACTGGCCATGCTCTGCAAATGACTTATATATTTGTCTTTGATATCATAACAATGTCTTGTCTAGTTCTCCCATAGAATTCTGCACAGCACAAAGTTGCATAGATTCAGAAAATATTCTGCTTGACCTTAAAACCTGAAAAAGCAAAGTTTTTAGGGAGTAATCATCAGTACTATTTTTATTATCGGGTTTGGAAGATCTGGTGATTTGTATTATGCCTTAGGCAATGCAGCATTCGGCAAGGTGGTTCCCTAGTGTGGATGTGTGGATCTGTGGATCTGTGAGCAGGTTGGAAGGGTAGCTCTGGCAGCACAGGAGCAAAGTGTTCATATGGGGCTGTGTTGATGCAGTTCTGGAACCGGAAGCACGGTGTTAGCTTGGGTAGTCTTCTGAATTATTCTGCACAACACACAGCAAAATGTTAAATGATTATTTTTTAAAATTTTTTTAAGAAAGCAGCCCCAAGGCTGAAGAGCTGTTATTAGAAGGCCTTCCTCCTGATTTAAACAAAAAACAAATCCTAAATAATTAAATCTACAGGCTACACTGCTTCTGGAATTGATGTGCAGCCTCTGAAGGTAGCCTAGAGCCAGTCTGTTATGGCTGTGATGAGGTTAAATGAGACACAACTGTAATGCAGTACGACTGTTCATTATTTCTTGTACCTGATGGACAAGGGTAGTTCAGTTTGTGTTGAAGCCCGATTAAATAATATGGCAAGGGGATGTTGTTTCCAATAAGCAGATTCACCTTAAGTAGTATGCAAGGCTTCAGTGACAGCTGAAAGATGATTCTGGCAGGTAGCAAGAAATAAATACTTTCCCGAGACAACGAACAAGAGGTGCATTGTAACAGCAAACTTCTAATAGTTGGAAACTGAGGAAAATTCATTGTGGTGCAATGAAGAATAATGTGGCTGGGGAATAACTTATAAACTTTATTATTCTGAAATTATAGTAATTGCTTGACCACAAAAGTAATTGTTTCCCCAAAAATTACACATTCAGTGTTCTAGTGTTAGAGACTTGTGTGCTGCCCACTACACTCAGTGGAGATGGTTTTAGTTGGGCACTTACAGAACATGTTTTCTTTCAAATGTTCTCTGTTGTGCATATGAGAGTAATTTATTTTAGCAGCTGGAAAATGCATTGGAGCCTGTGGCAGACATTGAGATGTAATTTTCTGTTTTCTTGCATGCTGATGGCATTTAAAGGCTTGGAATTGTTCACAGCAGTAGATGCTCCTTCCAGGGGAGGTAGAATAACATTTCTATTTAGACTTGGTTGAATCTCTTTAATGCACCCTGCTGATTGTGGTGGGCATTTGAGTAAATGGGCAGATATGGACAGCGCAGACTCAGGCCGACTCAATCTGCACTACGTGAGACTTTGTGAACAGTATTGTCTCGGAACCCCCTTGTCAGGCGTTGCAGCACGTGGGGATAAAGATAAAACTGCAGCACAAAGCAGACTGCCCTTGGCCAATGGGGAAAAGGTGTGTTTGCAGAGAACAAAAAATTACCTCAGAGATAGCAGGATGACTCAGTGGAAATTTAATCATCTGTGAATCAAAATGACTGCTGTAAAGAGGGTAATCTAATCATGGGAGTCTCTTATGGAGTCTTTGCATTTCTTTAGTATCTGAATGCATAGGGTGTCTCCCTCCATGTCCTTTTTAGTATTTTCCCCACCTGACAGAAACTAAGGAGGGGAAGAAGAACTGCCTTATTTTAAACTAATATCCCATTTCCAATTTTGGGAGGCTTTATTTCTGTAAGTAGCTGTGTTTAGTAATGTTTGCCTCTCGGATAAGAATGAACATGCTGTTACCTCATGCATTGAATACAGATAATATTTTATTTTTACCTCTTGCCTGTGCTCCATCTCTGTTCTGGAACTCATGGGAGGAAAGGATCCCTTTGAGAGGAATGATGAAACCAGAGATGACTGGAAATTATTTCATAAAAGCTGATCTTGAGTAAACTCCTAAGAAGGTATGGATACATGGTTATGGAAAGCAACTGGTTCAAGCTCTGGTAACTGCAGTGCTTGGATCTGATCACAGTAGCACGTGGCCTCTATTGTAGGCTAACTCTTTCTGCATTGCACCGCTTCTGATGCTGATGCCCTCAAGATGTTCTGATGTCCTCACATTAAACACCAAGTTATTGTAAGTCTTTAAAATGTAGATTTCAAAAGTAGCTTTGTAAAGAGGAGTTGTTGGTGGTGGTTGCCGCTTTTAAAAATCTACCATTTTCTGAAATGTCAAGACAGAAGCTAATGTAACAGAGATTCGTTGAATATTTTTCAGTCATGCCTTTTTGTTTTTGCAAGGTGCTTTGCAATAAAATGGTAGAAATAGTTGCTCCTTCACTCATGCAAAAAAAAAAAAGAAAGCTGTTGTCAAGCAGGTACTTTTTGACATTTGAAAATCTGTATCATAAAAATGTGGGCAGCCAGAATAGAAAAATACTTTGATATAAGTAGATGAACTTAATTAAGGCTTTCAAATAGTTCAGCTGTTAAAATCTGTGCCAGTAAGATGGATTGGATCTAAAGAGTCTGACTTGGGAGGGGGGTGGGGGGGAAATAAATCTGTGACATCATCTATGTCTATTGCAATGTACATGACATCAGTGCAAAGTCAGGTGAATTGATTCTAAGGAGTCTTACTTGGAGGGGAAAAAAACCTCCCAGCTATGACATCATCTATGTCTGGTACAATGTGCATGACATCAATGCAACCAATGTTTTCCTACTGCTTGTATTTGTTACCCTCTGCATTACCAGTGTTTGTCTCCAGTTAAAATTAGTATTTTAACAGAGGCAGGGAGTGGAGTTTTTGTATGGAGATGAATACCTTGTGGGGTTAGAACCCAGCTGCTGATGAATACTGATGGAGCGGGGCATGGACAGAGCAGGTGGCAGATGTATTCTCCTGTTTGTTGTTCTCATGTTGTAATAGTTGAGGAGAACGAGTGAACCTGTGGAAATGTTCACTGATATGAGTTAGATTGTTTCAGCCCAGCTTTTTGTGTGAAGCCTTTTAGAACACAAATATATTACAAGTAACTGCAGTGATTAAAGATGTTGTGCAAATCCTCTTCCGCTGGCAGTTACCTTCTCCAGGTGACTTCCATTACTTTCACCTCAGCATTAACACTTCAGCTGAGGGATGTTTTATACTACGTTTCCCAGAATGCTTATGTAGCTGACATCGGAGTATTCTCAAACTAAATCACAATCTGCCAGATTGATGGCTTTCTCGTGTGGGAGAATTGATTATGACACTACAGAGTACCTAATTGTACAAAGCTGCATAATAAGGCATAAACCTGTGTATTAGTTATTACTTCCATCTTGGGTCATTATTTCATTAACCCTCTGACCTTTGCTGTCAGATGTTATTTTTTCATCAGAATCTTTCTGCAGAATTAGAAGTTTGTCCTCAATATTGAGACTCGCCCCTTTTATTATGCAAATGGTGTTTCCTTCAGTGTTTTTGGTAGGGAAGCACTCTGGTTTTCTTGCAGTTCTTTTAAACTTCTGATAGTATTACCCTGCTCACTTCCGTCACTGAGACCTACACAAGCTTTCATGTTTAACAAACAAAACTTCTTCCTGCATATCAGCAAGAAGTGAAGGTCTGCTTGAAGTTACCTCTTTAACAAGGCTAACAAATTAAAATAGAATTGGTAGCGTTTAGGACTCACATTCTTCCAGTGCACAGCAGAATTATAGTCTCAAAACCTGCTATTCTAATTCTAGAAGTTATGATTTTGGAGCAGGTTCATTATTTATGCAACATGACTTTTCCCATCAATAATTCTTAGATTATGCTAATTAACCAGATGTAATAATTTGCCTATAAAAGATGTAAGGTGGCACTGATATTTCATTACTTAGGGCAATGTAGGTGTTATCGATGAAGAGTGCAAAGAAGTTTTATGTCTCAGTGCATCAGGAAAATGACATACTAGATCACTGTACTCTTACGTTCAGGTACTGCACTAAGGTACTGATGTTGCGTGCGCTAAATAATCTTCCAGATTTAATTACAGCTATGATCTGTACTGTTCATAGAAGGAGCACTTCAAACAGCTACTTCTCTATGTTGTATTCTTCTCTTTGCAACTGCTTCTGGAAATATTCAAAGGCTTTAATCTGGAAGTTCACTGGAGCCATGGTCTGTGAAAAATTAATGAATTATGAACCTACAGAATGAAGAAAACTGCTGTGGTAGTCCTTGTATTGTGCTGCTCTTCTCCCTCCTTGGTTTCCCTCTCTACTCTGCCTTCTGTACATCTCTCTTCTGACAGTACTGTTTCCCACAGACACGTATCTCTCAGGTGTAGCAGCTTGTCATGTCTTTCTTGGTTGCTGTCCTGGATGCAGATAGGGATTTGCATCAAGACTGTTGCAATTTCAGATAAGAAATGTGCGAGTGAAGGGAAAGCTTTACCATATTCTTACTCCTTTTAGTTCAGTGTCAAGTTTTTTCTCTTGTTTGATGGTTGTCCCTTTTTTTTTCTAGTTCCCTTCTCTGTTGTTATTCCAACACTGAAAGTGTCTCTCTTTTCCAGGACATCATCAGAGGACTGCTTTTTTTATGCTTTCAGACCTTTTTCACAGCCGCTCTTTTTCACTGAACATTTGGAGTCAATTTTTTCCTCATCTGTGTCCTCCCTCCGCAGTGTCCCCTCTTCCTCAATTTTTTCCATGTCCTTTCTTATTCAGAATTAAAATGGTTTTAGATAACTGGAAAAAATTTGACAAAACTAGAACATATCCCAGCTGTGTATGGTTGTCCTAGGCTCTTTTGGGGTTAAGAAATCATGTATTTTGCTCCTTCCCAGCCCTTTTCATTTTAGGGCTACTTCCCTTTTTTGTGTGTTTAAAGGCCTATCTGTGCTTGTGAACCATCAGCTTAAGACCTGTACTTAAGATCTTACATAAGATACCTCTGGTACAGCTACTTGTAAGTGGAACAGTGTTGTGGATGAGACCAAAGTTTCACCTGCCCTTTACTCTGAGACTGTTTATAGCAGATGCCTACACAAGATTTTTAAGTTTAAGGCAAACACGAGAATACTTTTTGCCAAGCAGTCTTCTAAGTTCCAGTGCTTTGTCTTAGGGATGTCTTGAGACAAATCTGTGTGTCCTTGTATTTAATAGTCCAACCTGAATATACTTTCTCTCCTCCTTCATGAGTTTGTCTATTCTGTTTTTGACTGCAGATCTTTAGTTTTCATAATAGCTTGGGGCAAGAAGCTCCACAGCTGAATTGTTTGTGTGGTGGGGGTTTGGTAGTCATGGAGGGACTACAGGGGTGGCTCCTCTGAGAAGCTGCTGGAAGCTCCCCTGGCTCCAAATCAGACCTGCTGCTGGCCAGGGCTGAGCCAGTGGCAGTGGTAGTGCCTCTCTGATAACATATTTAAGAGGTGATGGAAACACACTACTTGTATCCTTTGTTAATTCCAGAGTCTAAAAATGTGAATTTGTCACAAGCTCCATGAGAGGTCAGCCCTGCAGGTTCTTGGGGAGATATTTTCAAAATTATGAAAGCTGGATTTAAAAAATGAAAGCCAAAATAATAGCCTACAGGATGGGTGGTTTTTTGATGAAAGCTTTTTCTATCTTCCTATCTTTTTCCATATTTTCTATCTTTTTCTAAAGTTCTTATCACAGGAATGTAGTATTACACTTCTTATAAAAGTTAAAAGAACTTAGAAACATCCCGGCCTGCTGCAATGAGCCCTGAACTGAACTGCAAAGAGAAGGCTGGACTTAGACTTAAAAGGAAGGTGAAATTTTTTTGTAGCACAAAATATTTGTCTTGTGAATCTGTTTTAGTATTAGGCAACTAGAGAGCAGGCAGTAAGGGGAAGGCCCCTACAGAGAAGCTCGTAACTGAGATTTTAAAACATGAATTAAAAGAATTTATATGGAAGTATTTGTGCTGTAGCTGTACTAGTGAATTTATAATTCCTGTCAAATCTTCACAGTTGGAAGTAGTTCTTGAAAGAAGAAACAATTTTCTGCAGGATATGTTTTTTTCTTTTAAAAGATTATTAAAAAAAAAGGTAAGGCTGTTTTGAAAGTGAAGGAGCCTCACTTTCCATACTTGTTGGAAAGTCACTGCCATGGCTCAGCATGTAGCTAAAATTGCTGACTGGAGCTAAACGTAAAATAATTAATTAATGGCCTTGGGTATCCTGTATCGTTACCCTCTGCAGCCCTTGTGAAGTACTCACTGTGATGACAGCGTTTCTGCTGGGTTTAGAGTCTTCAAACGCTGCTCAAATGCAAGAGAACCATCAGAGTGAAAGGGCTATCTAGGTAGACAGACAGCTCTGAAGTTTGATGGTGTGGTAGAACTTCCTTCAGAAGTGGAAGAGGACTGCAGAAATGCCATTTATAAAGTTGTAGGTGAGACTGTCAGCTGCTGTTACCAATAAAACCTGGCTTTGGAAGTGCAGAACTTGGCTGCAAAACCTTGCTTTGGGCTCATCTTAGAGCCCATAAATACTTTAGAGTCCATAAATGCTTATATTCTGCTGGTTTCTGTCAGATCTGCATAAACTACATTGCTATTTCTTGATTTTATTCCTTTCCTGCCCGGTTTGGGTTTTTTCATCAGCTTGTGCATACTTGAACTAAGATTCTAGTGTGGGTTTTGTATTTTTTAAATTGTTTAAAGCAAAAATCCTTTATCCAGTATCTGGAATTTCTGATCTTATAATTAGTGTCTTGTTCATGCATCACAATGTTGTATTGTGCAGTACCTATATACCCTGTGCTAGCATAACTTATTCAGCATTTAGTATAATACCTGTTAAATTGTAGTAGCAAACTCGGAGGTAGCTTATTATTCTCTCTTTTAGTAAACTTGTGCCATGATATTCAAGACACAAGTCTAATGTCTTAGATGTTGTCATCAAAAGGCAGAATTTGTATTCCTGCACAGCTTTTATTCCAGAAAAAGTCATGGTTTCTGGTAATAAAATGAAAATAATTAATTTAAAGGCATTAGAGTGGTAGTCATGAGGGACAATTATTTGACTGTAGTCCAAGCCTTTTTCAGCAGGCTGCCTTTGAGAAATCTTTTTTTGCTTGCTTTCTTCTCCCTCAACAGTGGTGAAAAGAATGAGTTTTGGGGCAAGCAGAAGGATGGAGCAAGCCTGCAATGGTTATCTGACACAGTATTCTCCCACCCACTAACCGTTTTCGCTGTAGGACTTCTAAAGCTGAATTTGGTTTCTATTAATTTAATAGTTACTCTTGTTGTCAGAGCAGTGTCTGTGGAGGTTCTACTGTCATAGTACCTTCTGTTGCAGATTTCCTTGAGTCTCTTGCTGAAGTGCAACCTGGGAGTAACTACTAAAGCAATACTTCCCACCACCTCTGGTTTCAGGGCTTCTCTGAGGAAAAAGACACTGACCTGATTTCCTCTGGTATTTGAAGCCTCTCTTATAAGCCCTCTGCTATCAGTACATACACCAAGAAAGAGATAACAATAAACATGTTCAAAAGCATCTTTCCAGTGAATGAACAGTGAAACAAATTGTGCATCACAGCAGAGTATCCTGCTCACGTTCTGCCATTCTTTATTGTAGTAGATAATTGTGTGCATGTGCAAGTTGAGCGAGGTTGAAACGCTTGGTGCATCTTATGTGCATTTTCGAAGAGAATGAGCCCTGTGCTCAGTTACTGAACTTAATCTTGTTTCTGGAGGAAAAAGACTGACAAAAATGCCTTCGTTTAGGACCGTGAACAGGTACATGAATTTCTTTGGTATTGAAGTCTACCATTTTTTTCCTAAGTAGTAAGTGATGTTAAAATGTTCACTACTATGAACATGTTCATGTCAGCGTCAGCAATTGCAACATACAGTGTTGTGGTGGTTTTTTCTTTTTTTTCTTTACCTTATGAGGATGCTTATAAACTTCTAAATGACAATAGTAAACCAGTGCTCTGATTTTTCAAGATATGTGTGCCCGTGTCTAAGGACACAGACTGTCTGTTAATGTTTATGGCACCACTGATTTTCTGAAGTTGCATGTGTGCCCTTTGCTGGATGGTGGGATGGTAGCCAACACCTTTCTGCTGAGCGGAACCGAGGAAGTATTGTGGGGTGAGAGGGACCACCGCAATCTGGCATCTGTGTAGCACCAGCTGTGGGCCCTATATATCATTAAGGTTAAACAACAAAATGGAATTCTGCCTTGCAAAAAGTTTAAAGTAGAAGGAGAGAGAACTTTGAAAGTACTTGGTATCTTTTGAAAGCCAGTGAAGATAACTGTACTTGCAAGGTAGCAATAATTTACAAATTTCCTGTCTTCTCTGAGCATGGGATTTTCTGAGCCTTATAAAAGAAGCTGTGAGAGATGGAGGAAGGAAGCATGAGAAATACAGGTACATTGTTTTAAAGAGAGCATTGTATTTTTAAGCTTAATTAAACTCAGAATTTCATGTTGCTCTCCTGCTAGAAACAATAGCAGAACAACATATGTTCCAGTTTAACGAGGTTTCATTTGAAAACTATTTTATGTGAGCTCAAGACAACCGTGCATTTTCTAGTCAGGAAATAAATGAACCATCTTTCACTTGGATTCATTATCCCGCAGATCACTGCAATTGGTAGGGAAGGTACAAGGCACCAATGTGCTAATGGACCAAAAAAACCTCTGCATCAATTAATTTTTTTAGACTAGGCTTTGTTGATTTTGTCATTATCAGTGGCATGCTAGGGTGCTGTGTTTATTTGTTCAAATTAACATGCAAATTTTACTTAAAGTAGTTGGAGTTCAAATAGCTCAAAGAAGAACATTCAAGGTAGTGAATTCTGGCCACTTGTTGTTTGGGCCCACCCATAATGAAAAGAGCACACCCCCCTGTGCCTGAAAACTCTTATTTGAGAGGAATTAGTGGTTACTCAATCTTTTTTTGTTTAAAACAAATAAAAACGCTACATGAAAGGTTACAGAGCTGCTTACTGGTTTGGGAGAGGAAATGTCAATGGACAGGATTTTAAAATATTTCTTGGAACTGTTGCTGTTGTTCGCAGAAATATTTTCTTTTTATTTTTCATTTTTAGAACATGGCTTAAATGTTTAAAGCCATGGTTTAGTTTGTAAAGGTCTGATTTACCCCAATTGTTTCTTTCCCTGACTACCACTAACAGGATCATACAGTCCTGCTTTTCCCCAGCAAATTGATTGTGATTAAATATTAATTAAAAGGACTTTTTTTTTTCTACCTGGGTATGCTCCTCATCAGAACTTGAACTGCTAACTCACACCTACTGTTCTCTTTGCCTTCTAAAGAAAAAGTATTTGGCAGCCCTAGAAACTGAATTAACTGATTAGTCCTAGAAAGTATTTAATGAAGCACAGGCACTGGTGGCGATGGTGGCTGTCTATTTCTCTGTGACTCACCTCTCTCTTTGGCCTTAGAGGAGAAGATAGTTGTCTCTTTGCCCTTCCTATTTATGACTTCTTGTTTTGCCAGCTGATTGCCAATTATTTCCAAGTTTGATGATGATTTTTGTGATCTTAGCACTTGTACATGGGGATTTAATTGCAGTGAGTTCAGCAATCTTGTTTTGAGCTCTCCTGCTATCTCATGCAGGTCTTTGGGAACCTATGACGGGTTCAATTTAACCTCTCCTTTATATATCCCCCAAGGGTTGAAAGAAAACAACAAGAATACCTCTCAAAGGAATCAAACACAGAACCAGCACACCGTGTGTGATTGCATCGCTGTTTCTAGAACAGCTAGACGCTGCAAACAGCCTTTTCCACTGAGCACAATGTTGGCTGAAACACAGGTTAGGGAACTGCACAGGCAATTTGCAATCAATAGAGTAAAGTAGGATACTAAGCTTCAGTGAGCACTCGGATGATTATGGATCAATTGTGCAGAGAGTTTGAGGAAACTGAGACCAGCTTTTAGTACACTGGCTGTTTATGCAGAGCTTAAAGCAGTGGATAAGGTGTCGATGGCTTTTGAAGATCGTATTAGGCCCCGTGCCCATCCAGGTGTTCTTTGCCTTACTGCAAGGATCGACACAAAGGTGTTTGTGTCTTCTGTAGCTCTAATCTTAAGGCTGGGAGAGTTTGGTAATGAGGGGAGTGGGTCTGCTGCTGCCCTCACACACGCTGGGCAAGCCTTGACTGGTAATGCCAGCCTGGGGCAACTGGGTGTAGCTAGAGCAGCACTGTCAATATTTATCCTTTGAGCAACCCAGTAGATTCTGGTTCTCCGAGAGATAGGGAGGGAAGGTAAGTGCTACTACTGTTGTCATTGGTTTTGGGGTTTTTTTGTTTATTTTTGTTTTTGTTTTTTTCATCAGCCTTGGATTTAAGACAGTAGTCACCTGAGCCTTGTATTGGACATATCTAATCAATTGCAGTAAGCCTTAATTTACACCTTATAATATGAGTATGATTATGAACTCACTTACATCAGGGTCTTATTTCTTCTCAAAATCTATGAGAAACCACAATCCCTTCCTGGAACCTGATGGAGGATTAATTTCCAAAATTTCATAACCCTACTGATCCTGAAAGTGAAAAGAAAGTGAAGATCCTCTACTCCTGACAGCAAAATCAGGTTTCTTGTGAGAATATGTATCACGTTACAGAGTGGAAAGGTTTCTTGGTTGGTTTTTAAGCAGCTGTTGTGGTGGTGTTGGGTGTTTTTCTCAGTAGTCTTGTGCTATGACAGCTTTGTTTGAATATGTAATACTTGTGGGTTTTTTGTGTCAAAAAGCAGGCTATTTTAGGTAAAAAAGCTCATGTGCCAGAGTACATCTATACTTCTGTTTGCAGGGCTTTTGGCCTATCACGGACCCACAACTCAGTGCTGTTGGGAACAACAGTGCACATAATTGGCATTTAAAACCTTCTGAAAAAGGACAGATAAAATGTCCCTCAAATACTCTACATCAAATGCCTTTCTCATAGGAAATGACAAAGCATTTTTCATTGCCTTTTTAACATGTGTAGGCTTAGTTTAGAATTTTGGCTTTTTCTGCTCAGCAGGACTATGAAGGTCTATGTTTGTATCATCAGTAACAGCATATAACTTCATGCTGGTGATGGTGGTCAAGGAAGTTTGTTTCTGAAGATTAATTTAGTCCTGCTGTCAATATAGTACCTTATGAAACACAAATGACTAATATGTTCACCCGCTGTTCTTCCTGGCAGAGCGTCCTCACAGCCTGGCCAGTTTTTTCTTCCTTTGGAAAGTTCCTGCCTGCATGCCTGACTTTTATTACCATGATATTGTAAAACAACATAGGTGAGCCTAGAGAATAATGAAATATAATAATTGTGGGAAGCCCTTAGTCAGTACCTCAGGATCTAAACTGATTTCAACTGTCAGTATTTTTTTTTCCCTTGTCAAATTCTGATTGTCTTCTTATTTGCACTGAAGAGTAATTGTCACTGTTCATTTGAGGCTGTTAAATTTATAAATGCATTCCAGGTTTGTTTGTAATATTGTTTGCAACAGCTAAGAGTGAGCATCTAAAGAACCACTTCTGCTTAGTTTACAATAGCTGGTCATTTGGACAAAATACAAATTTGTGCGTATATACAAATACACACATACAAGTAGTAGATGCTTTTTAATGATTATGTAATAATCTCATGTGCCTGGATTATATTGTGAATTTTTTTTTTTAGTTCATGGAGGTCAGGGGTTGGTATTAGGGCCAGTGCTGTTTAACATCTTTGTCACTGACATGGACAGTGGAATCAAGTGCACCCTCAGCAAGTCTGCTGATGACACCAAGATGTGTGGTGAGGCTGATGGAAGGGATGCCATCCAGAGGGACCTTGACAGGCTTGAGAGGTGGGCTTGTTCAAACCTCGTAAAGTTAAATAAGGCCAAGTGCAAGATCTTGCCTGTGGGATGGGTCAGTCTCAAGCACAGATATAGGCTGGGCAATGAGTGGATTGAGAGCAACCCTGTGGTGAAGAACTTGGGAATACTGGTGGATGGAAAACTGAATATGACCCAACAATGTGCGCTCACAGCCCAGAAAGCCAATCGCATCCTGGGCTGCATCAGAAGAAGTGTGGCCAGCAGATCGAGGGTGGTGATTCTGCCCCTCTGGTGAGACCTCCACTTGGGGTACTGTTTTCAGCTCTGGAGTCCTCAGCATAAGAAGGACTTGGATCTGTTTGGGCTAGTCTGTAGAGTTATTGCACAGCATTTTCAGTCAGCAGAAATAATACAAGCATAGCTATGTCAGAAAATACAGTTGTACAGAGCATGGAAGGCTTGAGACCTGCTCCTTCTAATGGGCCTAATTTCTGGGTAGTAAAAGCATAGAGAATGTGGTTGTCAGGAGAAGGAGATGGAAGATACAACTGAATTTTAAAGAACTGATTTCAAGGAACTTAAGGCCAGGTTGGATGGGGCCTTGAGCAACCTGATCTAGTGGGAGGTGTCCCTGCCCATGGCAGGGGGGTTGGAACTAGAGGATCTTTAAGGTCGCTTCCAACCCAAACCATTCTATGATTCTATGAAGTTCATTAATAGGACTGTTCTTCACAGGAGCAAGTATCCCATGGGATTCACTCTGTATTAAGATATGGTACTTGCTTTTCCACTGCCTTGCATCCTCTGTTATTTTATGCTTGCATAGGATGGATATCAAATGGTATCAGTGCAAAACAGTACAGGCAATGGCAGAAGAATGGATGAAAACAGTATTTAGAACAAGCATGGCCCTAATTGTTTCTTGCAATAGTATCATGCTCATAAATAAATATAATAAATCTATGTCTTCTACTAAACAAAACGGAGGGATTAATTTATTTCTTGGGATGTAGACATGATGGATCACATCTTGAGGCTTCTGATGCTGCAACAAGCTAGTGATTTATAGATTGTCATCTATAATTAAGAGTTCCAAGTAGAGGTGTTTATTACTCTTACGTAGCAGCACGCTAGAATAAAGCAACACCTGTACACAGCAGTTGCACTGGTGTATGACTGAGATTCTCAGTTAGCACAAATAAGCTGAAAATCTAGCTCATAACCCTGACATTTTTTATTGCCTTCAGATTGAGCTTGTTTTCTTTGATTGTCGCATGCCAAGATCAAATTAGTTTACTTATCTTATGTGGTTCTAAAACTTACTGACACAAATCCACAGTTTTGCTTTGGATTTCTTTTTTTTTCATTTCCATATTGAATGTGTTGAAAGAACTTTCTTTTCTAGTGAATTAGGAAAGTGCTTTAGGAATTGAGGTTTCTGTAAAATGAAGTTCTCCTCATTCTGTTATCTGTAGTCTATACCTTCAGATGTGCGTGATTTTTCTTCCTTCTTTTAACTGCCTTTCCACAAGTACCTAAGTGAAATAACTAAAGTTAATTTCTTTTGGTACACTACTCTCTGCAGCTACAAATCCAAACTTGAGTGTGAGTTTAAAAATCAGCATATTTTATTATTTTTCTTTGTTTTGCATCTTTAAAAAATACATTAACTCTTGCAGGTTTGGCTTTTTTGTTTTTCACCAAGTGTCAGCCTTCTTAAATACTGTGTGACTAATCATAACAATTTTAAAAGTTTGCTAGCAGCTAGAAAATAACACTAATCTCTGATTCTTCAATTAAAAGCCTTCAGGTACCTCACTGAACAGCTTGTAGGTTTTCATGTTATTCTTGATTTTATTTGGTCTTGGTCTTGTATTCTTTTATTTCTTGAGGTCACACAGAAAACAATTTGAGTTAAAATGGGAAAACACTGGGATCACAAAAGAAAAAAATACAAGGAAAATTCTATGTAATGGGAATGTTTTAAATGAGTGATGTTTGATGGCAGTGAGGTTTATTTCCAGACTAGTAGGATAGCGTATTGTTACTTTGATTTAATTCACAGCTTGCTACTATTCTTTATTCAGAGCAAATATTTAAAAACCTACTGTTTCAAAATGTTTACATTTGCCCTTGCATCCAGCATAAAATGAAATGCTTTTCATGCCTAATAAAATGGGTGGATATTTTCCTTTTATTAAATAAATGTTTGTCAGTAGACTCAGGTGTAAATATGAATTTATGACTAGGGAAAAATCTAATGTGATTTCTGGAAATACCAGATTTTCATTTTCTAGGAAGAATGAATTATTAGTCTCTCATTTATTGAGTGGCAAATGGATGTGTTTGCAGTACATGGGACATTCACCTGTGAGTATTCAGATTGGTTCCCACTCTTGCAAACTGCTACCTTGTTTTCTGCTCTAGGAGAGCAGCCAGAACTGAGGATTTAAGAACAGAATTAAATAATACTTTTAAGGGGGACATCCTCCATCCTGTCTACATTTTTACATGTTTCAAAATGTCATTGTCATAATAAATACCTAAGACTTCACCCCAAGACTTTGTAGAAGTTTCTGTGGCCATCAGTAACCAATATGACTGTGCAGCACAGGAGAGATCAGTTCCACCATCTTGTTGGAGAGGTAAAAGCCAACACTGTTTTTCCTCTTTTTAAAGGGGGGACTGAGGGTAGGAATGTAGAGCTCATGTAGACCATGAGGTAGAAAAGCTTAGTGTTATTTCTGTTAATAAATGGTTGACCTGTTGTGACAAGACAAGGGTAGAAGGTTTTAAACTAAAAGAGGGTAGATTTAGACTGGATAGAAGGAATAAATTTTTTACAATGGGGGTGGTGAAACACTGGCTCAGGTTGCTGAAGTGCTGGGGCATGAGCTGTGGGACCTGAGTTGGAGTTGACCTGTAGATGAGTCACAACGTAGCAGAATGTTTTGTTTTTCTTACTGGCTTCATGTTCCAGAGGCAGAACCTGACCCACCTGTGGCTCTGCCTTCACCCAGGTGGTCATGGTTTGGATGGTGGGCAAGGCCAGGGCTACATCAAACAGGAGCTGATCAGTTGGAAGAGCTTCCTGTTGGGTGTGGCTTCTGTTGGGGCTGGTTGCCTCTTGCTGAGTTCTCTGAGTGGTGTCCTTCCATGTGAAGGGCCACTGAGGAGCCATCTCTGTCTGTTGTGTCCGGCAGGCGATGCTGGCACCACAGTGGGCAGCGGAGGAGCTGGGCCCACAGGAACCTGTGGCAGGACTGTCTGAAAGAAGACTTGTGAGGGGATGTTGCTGAGTTCAGTGCTGGCCTGTGTGATCAGGTGACTGATGGCAGCATAAAATGATGATGGCTGAACCAGCGCAACAGTTGCCCAGAGAAGTGGTAGATGCCCCATCCCTAGAAACATTCAAAGTCAGGTTGGATGGGGATCTGAGCAACCTGATTTAGTGGAATATGTCCCTGCTCACTGCAGGGGAGTTAGACTAGGTGACCTTTAAGGATCCTTTCCAATTCAAACCATTCTGTGTTTCTAATATTCTACTCCCTCACAGCAGAAGGCTCTTGGCTCCCATAGTCTCACATCTTAAACCACATGAAGCAAAGTTCTCTGATTCACAAATAATTCTGATTTCAGCTCTGGATTTGAGGACTTCCAGGTTCTGATTTTGTAACAAAGCCATATAAACTCCATTTTAACCTTAACGTTCTCAAGCAGGAGAACTCAAGGAGAAATTCAAGCACACATCTGTGATCACACTTACTGGGCCCTTGGCTGGCTTTCTGACTTGCCAAGGAATACAGAGGGCACCTCAGAGAGGCCTTCTGCTTTGTATCATCAGAGACTCTCCAACAAAGTTTTACCTGGAAAATAAGCTTCTTTGGAGTAAGGCCACAGCTTTTTTTGTTTGCATTGACAACTTCAAATCCTAACAGTTTTCTGTCATGAGTTCTGCCCAACGTTGGTATCTTGAATGGTCTTTGGTGTACAGCTTGTGAAAGGTGCAAGAGTGAAAGTGAGCTGAGCAAAGTCAGGGAGCAGAGAAGAACATCAGGTTTGTTATGAGATAAATTGAATTCGGTTGCTCTTAAAGTCTCAGTAGAGCACTTTTCTGCAGAGAAGTGCTTATTCAGGTTCAATTTGAAATATATGGCAGGAATAATGTTCTAAAAAACCTTTTGATAGCTAACAGTCATTATATTAGTATTGACATATAATAACAGTTTGTCCCTGAAATGCATATATGAGAGTGACTGTTAGATTCAATATATGAAAGAGGCCTTTCAGTAAGATTTGGGACAGAACCAAGTGTCAGCATTTTGCAGCGATTAAAAGTGTGTTTATATATTTGCCATCTCTTGAGGGCTGTTTTAACTCTCAAAACAGTGCTGCCATCACCACTGGGAGTGAAAAACTTCACTTTAGAAGTTTATTTATTGCTTTATACTCTTGAATAGTTTTATATACTAATTACTCAGTGGCTACAAGTGCAACTGTTGTATGCCTGTGCCCTGTTTTTGTCTCTCTGCTCATGGTGCTGTTCTGAGCCTCCCGCAAGGTATTTGGGCTTCTCTTTTTATTGGTTATTATTAGACCAAAAAGCTGTAAAGGGGATTTGTGTCTTATGTGGTATGGGTAGGTGCAGAATACAAACTGAAGAGTGACAGTTTCTTGAAGAGGTGACTGTATAAAGGAATGGTATCTTCCTAATTTATTTATTAGCCTTCATATAACCAAAATGACACCTGGAGATTGCTATGTTGAATCAGGATGGGCCCCATCTATTCTAGGAGCTGACTCTGTGAGGGGACAGATATTGGTCATTTTTGGAGGAAGAATCTGCATTAAGGAAATTGTGTGAATCTTTAAGCAAGTAGAGATTGGCCAAACTCTGCTGAAGTTTCTCCTAGTTCTCCCAGAGTGCTTTTTGCTCTTCTCAAGTGTAAATTCAAATTCAGTTTGTCCCTTCAGAGGAACAGAGACTCCAGAAACAGCTTCTACCTAGCTTGTAAATAGCAGAAACAATTTGCTGCTGCTCTGCACGTACTGATGAATCTACCTGGGTGTTTCAGGTTACACCAGCCGATGAGCCAGGGGATGCAATCATCTTTCATCTGTTTCCTTGGAGGAAAGTTAACATAAAGAACACTGATTCAATTCACCTCCAAAAGATGGTGCCTTGTTTTGCTGGGGAATAATTTTCTATATATTTTCATATTTCTCTGCACTAGTTTTTGCAGACCTATGCCTTGAAGTCCACACTAGTTTGGATTGGCCTTGGGATGTTTTCTTGGGCTGTATTACTTTTCTGTGATCACTTCTTGCACAGATTTAGTTGCTAATTGCCTGCTTGACAGTACAGTTAAGTATTTGATACCATAAAAAATGTGAAGCAGACTGAATATTTTTGCCCTTTTTTAATATAGATTGCACTTCATTGTACATTTTTTTCCTGATTTGTTGGAATAATTCATTCTGTATTTCTCCACTCTTTGTGGCTGCCTTTAAGTTATGTCTTATATATGGCAACTTTTGCTGTAGCCTGTCTAGAGGTACGTATATGTGAGTGTTTTTAAAGGGATTCACACAGTGATTCACACATCATTTCTTTTCTAAGTCTGTTAGAGGTTTAGACTAGATTTATATTTTTATTTCTTGTATGAAAGCTGCCTTTAAATGCATGGGCAGTTTATATACATACTGTATTTAATTTAGGGAAAGGGGCCTGTCGCGGTCGGGCGCGCAGAGGTCCGACCACCTCCCAAAGGGAGAAGGGTTGAGGGTAAATTGGGACATTTCCCCACCAGGCTCGCAAGCAGACACGGAGATCGAAAGAGTATCTAACAAGTTTATTACTAAATATATTCAAATAAAACCTTATTTACTCTATGGAAATATTACGATATTAAAGAACACCACGCCCACCCATTCACTCCCTCTCTCACCCACTGAGAGATAAGGGCAAATAAGGACTTAATTATGTCAAAATACGACCTGTATGAGTGGATGGTGCATGTGTGTGCGTGCATGTGTCCTTTCGGCGTTTGGTGATGATCTCCGTGGAACGGCGACGATGTCTGACCGGCAGACCTGGACTGTTTCCAGTGACGTCAGCAGCTTGTAGCTTTTCTCTTTCTCCCTCCGACGGTGGCGTCGGCTTTGTCTTTTCTGGCAGCACGTCTTTTCTGGCAGTGTAGCTTTCGGTGCAGTTTCTTCGGCACCACTTCTTCACTTTTTCTGGCAACGCGGCCTTCTGCGGCGTGGCTTTCTGCAGCACGCGGCTTCTTATGGCCTCTTGTTGCAATTTCTTCTTCTTGCTGCAGCTTGCAGCTTTTTTTCTAGATTCTTTCAGTTTTGGCTCGTGGCAGCAGCTCACGGCGGTGGCAGCGATTGCGCACCTTACGGCCGGCGGCAGCTCACGGCTTCTTTCTCTCCCCCGGATTCCTAGAGCAGTGGGAGTCAGCAGTTCTGTCCGGCGGCTCTCCGCGGTGGCTGCTCCCTTCTCTCTAGCTGCTTGGTTTCTTCGGGGGGCTGCGCTGACAGCTCAGTTCGGTTTCCCCCCCTCTCTGGCTGCTTGGCTTCTTCAGGGGGGCTGCGCTGACAGCTCAGTTTGGTTTCCCCCCCCTCCTCCTCGCTCCTCTCCGGCAGCGGCGGAGGGAGGGGGGGGGCTGCACTCAGCAGGAGCGATGTGCTCCCTTTGTGCAGTGAGGCGGAAAAGAAGAAAGTTTGTTTTCTTTTTCGATATTTATGGCTGGCCTTATCTCGCTTCCGTCTTCCTGGAGGATTTATGCAGAATAGATTTATGGGAAATCGAGTTCTTTGCTCACTGTTTTAATAAGGCAGAAAAAATCATGTGGTCGGTTCACCACAGGGCCAGTTTATGACACTCAGTGCTTTACTGCTCTGGAACATAGGAAACAAACACAGTGAGGTCACTGATTTACCTTATGAGATGGTCTCTTCATTAAGCTACAGCATATGGCTGACAAATTAAAAACTGGAGCATAAAAGAGGCTGAAGAGCTGAAGCTCCCATGAAAGGCTGAAGAGCTGCATTGAGCCTCTTTCTTCCATCCTGCACAGATTCCCCTAGAGATGAAAGAGATTTGTAAGATCTTCAATAATTCTGGCCTCAACATTTCAGGCTTGTATCTAATAAATGCAAGATAAAGGCTTTGGAGGATAAAAAGAGCTGATAATGTAATGAGAATGCTAGAAGACTTAAAGAAAAGTAAACCTTTCCTTTGTGTAATCAAAGTACTTTATAAATGTTGTTCCCTAAAAGAATTTCAAACTCTATAGGCATATTTTGGCTTCATATGTTTAACTGTCTGTACTATTCTTATTTGAGTGTGCATTCACTTAAGAGTGTTATGTATCATAGATTTTATTTTTTTTTTCTTGCTAGCTAAAGCTTGATGCAAATGTAATCCAAAAGTTTTAATCAGTATGTAAAATCAGTATTTTGCAGGAGTTTGCCATCTCATTTAGCTTGGTCACCCATCTTGATGTTTCAATTAGTGGGCTGAAGTTGTTCTCGGTCAGAACATAAGCACGGGTATGTATCTTGCTGGACTGGGTGGGTATATGAGCGTTTTCACTTAGGGCTGCTGACAGGTTAAGGATCTTCTTCAATAACTTCTGCAATTGTGGCAAAATGTGGGCCAACTTTTGGTCCTTGATCAATTTTCTTTTTCCTGTGCACTTGGACAGAGCAAAGACAGAGCATTTTCAATTTCCAAGATGATAGCAATTTGCCTCTTAAAGAAAGTGAGGAAAATGAAATCTGTCACATTGGGACATATAAAGACATCTAGATAACCAGCTTTGGATGGTAAAATGTAATATATCTCATGTGGGAACAGCCTGATGGCTTTGGTGTAGGTCACCTAACACTTTGCTTTCCAGATTTGCAGATGGAGCCCTGAAAGCGTGAGCATGGTGCAGGCTTCGTCTGCTCCCAAACTCTGCTCTGGTAAGGTAAATCTAGTGCCATATTTAAAATCATCTGGAATGTTTATGTATGAGTAACAACAACTGAGTTAGTTGTATTGATTTGTGACTGAGATATTTAGCTATTGATTTAATATGTTATTGGCAAGTAACACACCTTGTGTTGCAGAATTATGTGCCTGTTAGTTCTGTTTGTCACTACTGACTGATTTGGTTTTTCCTATCTAATGGAAACTAAATCCCTAGCTGGCAAAGGCTGAAAAATTATTTCTGTTACTACCTCTTAAGTTTCTGTTAACTCTGATGTGACACTTGCTGTTGGCCTGGCTCTTGCCGTGCAGCCGCCTGCCAGGATCAGTGCAGTTGGTGGCACCAGTTTCACTTGGCTGGCAAAGTTTAGAACAGTTTAGAAACTTCAGAGTTTCCTTCTGAGTGAAAGATTGCACTTCTGACCTGTGGTGTACTGCACGGCTGCTCCATCTGCCTGACCCTCGTCTGACAAAGTGTGATGCTTTTGGATATGCAAGGAGATGGAGTACACGCCTTAGGGCTGCCTACAGGTTGTCGATCCCAGGGTAGATGCTTCACGACACTCCCCCTACAGCTAGGCTTTTTTCTGACTTATACAATTGGATAATAAAATCTGTGCAAAAGACAGAGCGAACGTACTATCTTAAACTAGCATTGTGCTATGTTTGTTTGGCTACTCCCATTGGACTTCTCTTGTACTTTCTTTCTAAGCAGAAAGCTAAAGGGGCAGCCCCCGCTGAGTCTGCGTGAGTGGCACAGAGGAGGAGGCTTCAGAGAACAGTGATCCCAGCCACAAGCCAGGGATAAAACTTTCCTGTAGTGCTTTTCCATGTCACTTAGTAGGGACCAGGAACTTAAGATAAATTCACTTTTTTTAAGCTATACTTTTCTTCATGTTTTGCAATAATTTAGCTTCTATAAAAATAGTTCTGTGTTCTGTACTATCGTGTTCAAAGGCTTACTTACAGAAGCCATGAGATACCACACTTCTGGCTCCTGTGCCAAGGCCTGAGAGTTCTCTGAATGCTGGAAAAGGTTTCATTGGAGGGAGGGACTTGCCTTCAATTGGTTGGGCTGGCTTTCCCAAACATAACATATAATAATAACATATTGAGTGACTGGGGGACAAATCATGTTACAGTACTGCAGGCATGTTGCTCTTCTTCTGAATATGGGAAGGCTGCGGCATCGCAGAGGCACCAATGTCTTAGATAAAACAGTGTATTAGGGGTGTGATACAAAGCCTGTCCTTGTTGGAGTCTCAGTGATTCTGTATTGAGTTACAATTTTAACAATTGCCCTTGCATGTTTCAAATTACCGCAAAACAGGCATGTAATAAAGAATTTTAAAAGATTATTGGCCCAGTTACCTATTTTTAAGGAAGCAAGATGTCTCTTAGGAAACTGTAGTGTTTGGGACCAGAGACATGTTTGTTTGATGAAGGCTTTGTAAGTCACAGGTATGGTTTTTGAAGGACAAGGTTGGCTTTTTCTTCCCCTTTTTAGAAACTTGAGAGAGAGATTTGATTCAGATAACTGGACTTCTAGAAATGAAGCAAATAGGATTTTTATTAACATAATTTTAGAAGTGCAAGGTTGTCATATTTTGAGAATATATTTAAGTACAGATTGGTTGAAAGCTTTGAGTTTACTTCAGGGTGTATGTTCTAGCTAATGCACAGTTGAAATAGTAACTGATGGGTATGCAAAAGCAATCTAAAGTAGATTTTGATTATTTCACATAAATATTTAATTCTGAATTTGTTCTTCTCCAGCTGTGATGAAGATGTGAGGAGCTGAGCAGCAATTACTGCAGTTGACATAAAATGAATCATTAATGTAGGACAGGCAAAATGAAAATTGCACTTTCAGCATTTTCTCTCTGGACTTAGATACCCTTCAATTTCTGCTACTGTCAGTTGGTTAAATATGTTCCCTTGTGCAGCGCTGGATTTTCCACTGGCTTGAAACAACAGGCATGAGGTATAGCGTCAGTGCTCGCTGGTGAGGGATGCAGAGCTCACAAAGAATTCTGCCTGGCTGTTAGAACCAGGACTGTGAAGTTAACCTATGTTTTGTTTTTGTTTTTTCCCTTTGGCAGAGAGGCAAAAAGAACATGTTCAGTTCCCTGCTCATGAAAATATATATAGGTTTTTTTGGTAATAACTATCTAGGGCAGTTGATTTTGACCTTATTGATTTACGGAACTAGGAAGAATTAAATTCACCAGTAAGAGCATTTCAAAAATTTTGATTTTTGTTGGTGACAGAGCACACACAGATAACTTGCCTCTGGGGGAACCTTTACTGCCAACTGTATGTTAGGAAGTAGTGGAGCTAATTTTCAGTAAATCTCTAAGGCAAAACTTTTGGTGCAGAGGATCCAGTAGCTATGCTGCACGTGTAGGGAGTTTACCTGAGACTCTTCTAGTCCCATTGTGTGGACTGAGCACGATGTGTTGTTGCGCCTCTGGTTTGACTTCACCTGGAAAGAATCCAGCTTATGTGCTCTATGACCACTTCAGGAACTGAACCAAACATAAGCAGTGGGAAGGACTGGGCTATGCTGGCCAAAAGTGAATTTCTAGTATGAACTCAGTGGTGATATTGACCCAGTGTGGTGCAGTATGTAGACCATTGTCTGAAAACTTGATCTGGAGAGAGAGATGGAAAACAAGCAGATATTTCTATCTTCACAGAGTCTTTACTGCATGAGTTGAACCTTCTCCCCACTCTTAGTTTCATACCTGTATTTGAGCACCTCTTAAAAATTGAGTTGGTGCTTGTAGAATGGTCATGGGTTTCCAGAGTTCATCCTGGCTTTCTTGTGATAGGATGGCACTGAAGCCCCTGATCTGGAAAGATCTGTTCTTGTGAGAATTTTATTTTATTTATTTTTTTTTAGGTTTGAATGATCTCAGCACAACTTGAAACCATTTGGTTTTTAAATCCATGTTTTTACATTGCAATATTTTTAGATTGAGTAATTATTTTTAACTCAATCCAAGTCCTGACTTCAGAATGAAACAAGTTACATTATAGTTGACTTGTTGGGAGGAATGATTGAAAAACTGAAATCTTTGCATGAAAATGAAAATTCTTTCAAACAGACAATTGGTTGTTTTGGTTACTAGTTTTTAGAAAAATGTGGCTGCATAGGGAAAGCGACCAGAGAAAAGTTTCTGCTAATCCTGCTTTTTGAAAGTCCCCACCCCCTTCTGCAAAAGGAAGAAAGCTGGTGTGTTGCTGTGCTGGATATTCTAGTACCTGCCTGACAGGCAGTGGGAAGTCATTTGATGATCAGTGAGTTGCTTTTGAAGCCCAAGAATCTGGCTGATTAATAGCTAGGACCATTTTCAGTGATGTGTAACTTCACTGAGGTGTAACAGGGATAAATATTTAATAACTGGGTGATGTCTGAAATTTATGTTTCTTGGTTTCATGATTGCTGTCCCATCCACCAAGCAATCATTTTAATTCATGCTCTTTAAGAGCTGCTTGTGGAGAAATCTTTGTGCAAGTGTTTACTTTTAATCTCTTCTACCTGGAACAGCCTGGTGGAAGCTGGCAGATGCTAATAGAGCGTCTGTGCTCCTTTCTTTTTTGCTTGGTGCTGGGGTGGGAGGAGAGCTGGCTTAATTTGATGCTTGCTAAATGAAGCAGTTTATAGAATTCATGGGAGCTGGGAGGAGAGATATGTGACGAAAAACAAAAGAGAAAATGAGGAGCAGCAGTAACTGGGACTGGAAATTAATCTGCTACTAATTATTATTCTAATCTTAGACCAATAAACTGTTGTCTGTGCCATATTTGGTACTTTTATAATGATGTTGCAGACGGCAGTGATAGTCTGTCATACTACAAAAGGAATTGCCCAATTAACTGCAAGTCTTGACTCTAGAAAGAGTCAAGCCATCACCACATCTGATGGATGAAGGCATGTGCCCACTTAGTTAATATGATAATATTCTGGGTTTTGTTTGCCTTTTCTTTTCTTTTCTTTTACAAGATGCTGCTTGTCACATTGCACAACAGAACTGCCTGCTTTGGATGTCTGGGAGATACAGATGCAACCATGCAGCTAATCAGGATCATTTTTCCTGCCCTCAGTTATGATTTCAGGAGCATTTGACAGATCACAATGTCTACTGATTATTCAGAATAGTTTTGAGAAAAAGAAATTATAAAAGTTGCATCTTTCTGATTAGTAATTACAATGTATTTAAGATCTAACACAACTGGGAAAATAGATTATTTTTGCAGTCCTGCACTTCAGGAAGGGTACAGTAGTGGATGAAATTATCATCACTGTCCCACATAATGCACTTCTTGATTAAAAGCTTCCTGTGTAATTCTTCTTTATGAATTAGGAGTCACCAAGAGGATAAGCCAATACTCTGATGACCTGGAAGTTTAATTGTTGGCCAGACAACTCCTATGCAGTGAAACCAAATTCTTAAGTGCTGAAATTTTAAATATTTCTGTCTGGTTTTAGAGATGGCATTGCCCTGCACACCAGTGCTTTCAGATGTTTTCAAGAATGTTTATTTTCTTGTTGTACGGGATACTTGGAGAAGAGATGTTCTTGGATTTTGGGGAGGGAGGGTAGGGCATGGGTTATAATGGTGTATTTGGAACAGTGTTTAGGTAGGGAGAGGGGGAACAAACATAGCAGGAAAACTGTTTTTCTCTCTGCTTTATCACCAGGGCTAACACTGGTTGAATAGACAGTTCCTTGCTTCAGGCTGGTGTCTGGGCATAGGTTTCTGAGAGGTGGGAGAGGAAGGGATAAAACAGAATAGAGCAGATGATAGAATCTGAAACCATTGTATGCATGTATGTCTAAGTAGAAACAACTTTGTCTTTTCTTGAAGGTGGGAGGTACGTACTAGGGGAAGCCTCCCTAATCTCTGCTTTTCTTGGCCAGGTAGTGATGTTTAGGTCCCTGAAGCAAGCTACTACGTGGCACAGGAGTTACAACACGGTGTGTATCTTGGAAGCAGTGATTTTATTTAGCCTTATCTTATAAGAACCAAATACATACTAATATTTTGTCAGTTTTCTTTCTGCTTTAAGTTCTAGCCTTTTGCAAGGCTTCAGAAACAAAAATGAATGCTTTTAATCAGATTGGCAGATTAGTTGTTTTCACTGCTCTTCAGGATACTGATGTATTTACCCCTCTACATACCCCTCAGTGTGTAATTTGGAAGCAAAATAAGAAAATCTGCAGGTTATTGTTCCTTTTTCTCCAAATCTCAGCTGCTCAGCCCACAGCAGTTGCTCTGCGTCAGTGAACCTGGGGGGGGGAGAGGGGGAAGGGGCGTATGTGTGTAGGTAAAATAGTTCCGAAATTTCAACAAACTAATTTAGCAGTGATTAAAAATGATTTATATATTTGTGAGTGGTCTCTTGGCAGCACTCACTGACATGGCACCCAGGATTGTGCCTCCTTCACATGAGAGAACTTGCTGCCTGTGTCTCATCTGAACTTTTAATTTTGGTTATGTAAAGTCTAAAAGGAGACAAGCTTCATTGTTCCATTAAAATCTGATCCTTTACTAACCATTTTTGTAGGAAATTATTCCTTATTCAAACTGTATTTTCTTTTTGTTGTCCAGTAAGTTTCTCATTCAATTTCTGAACTGGCTGGGAAGTGTGGGAAACAACTTTTGTCCTGCCTGCTCCATCTTTAACATGAGGTTGTATGATTTTGCTATAACTGTAAGCTGAACAAGAGGTTTGGGCTGAATTTTGAACGGTCATTCTTTAGGTTTGTTGAAATGTCATCATTTATGAGATCAAGCTTCATGTTATTCTTCTCAGTTTGAAGGGGTGGAGGGAAGAGGAAGCCTTCTACGTAATTCATGATTTTAAAGACTCCACAAGAATTTATAGATTGCTTGAAGTCAGCGGCTCAAGCTGCTTGATGTTCAGTCCATCAGTCCTGCATCTTTTTACATGCAGAGGATAAAAATGAAGCAATTATAAATTGCTTGAATTCGTAGTGCTCTTAGGAAAGAAAAAAAAATAGTGTGTGTGTTTTGTTTTTAGTGGTTTGGTTTTTTGTTTATTTGGTTGGGTTTTTTTTAAACTGAATTGAACACTTTCAAATCACAACATTGTTTTTCCTGTTGGGAGGAATAATTCATCTATCCTGTTTTCATTCTAAGATACAAAGTATTATACAGTTCGATATGCAAAGACCTGTTTCTCTCTTATTCAGCTCAGCAGCACATGGATCTGCAAGCAGCTCTGCTGATTTAAATGGAGTTGTTTCTGAATAGTCTTAGAAGAATTAGAGCATAATTACAAGGTCATGTTTGATTCTGATGAGGCTAGAGCTGCAGGAAAGTGTTCAAAACATGTATGAATTGCAGAACACGTACATGCCCTTATTAGAAATGGGCAATTATGCAAATGTAAATGTCATCTTCCATGTCTGAAGATGTCTTCCTTCAGAAGTGAAACTGTACATGCTAGTGTTATACCACCTTAGATCAAGGTGATGTACAGAGCATTTAATCTATTATCTGCTTGAGCAATGGACTGTCCTTGCATTTATTTCAAATCTATTCTATGGGTTTGTATATTAAATTCCAGTAGAGATAAGACTGTTTTTCTTGGTTATCTTTTATGGGCCTTTTACAAGTAGTTCATGAGCATCACCCTGGAGTACCAAACCAGTGGCATAGGATTTTAACGACTCATTACTTGTCACTGAAGTAAAAGTATCTCTAGAGAAGAAGATGATGGGTTTATGCCGAACTGAACACCAACACCATTTTTTCCCTTTTTATTTTTTTAGGAATAAAGTTGTCTAAGCCAATTGAATGTGCTAGCAGAATGTTAAATGTGCAGTCAAAAGATCACATTCATTGACTGAATAATATAACTTGTGTTAGTTTATCTTATACAAAATAAAAAATGTGATGGGGTCTGCAATAACAGTAACTTGGGAACCCTGCATCTTTCCCAAAGGCATTGGTGGTTTTTGTGTGTAAGTGTTAAACCATGTAATGGGGTCAGTGCCCTAACCATGCTTTTGGCCTAGTTCAGACAGACACCTGTGCATAAAATTAATTTTAAGCATGAAAATGTTTTTGTTACCATGTATAGAAGCATTGAAGCTCTGCAGGAAATAAGTGACAGCTATTGAATATGTGCTACTGTTTGCTGCTGTAGTTCATAGAATCATAAAGTTGTTTGGGTGGGAAGGGACCTCAAAGATCACCTAGTTCCAACCCCCCTGGGGGTTTGGAACCCTTGCCATGGCAAGGACACCTCCCACTAGACCAGGTTGCTCAAGGCTCCATCCAACCTGGTCTTGAACACCTGCAGGAACGGAGCATACTCAGCCTGCCTGGGTAACCTGTTCCAGTGTCTTACCACCCTCAGAGTGAAGAATTTACTTCTAATTTCCAATCTAAATCTACTCTCTTCCAGTTTGAACCCATTACTTCTTGTCCTATCACTACAAGCCCTCGTGAAAAGTCCCTCCCCAGCCTTCTTGCAGGCCTTCTTCAGCTACTGGAAGGCTGCAATAAGGTCTTCCCTGAGCCTTCCCTTCTCCAGGCTGAACAGCCTGTCTTCATAGGAGAGGTATTCCAGCCCTCTAATCATCTGGTTGCTCGTTAATGTGGAGACACTAGCAAGTCTGTCTTGGGAAGTTCTGTAATATTACATGTAGAGCATTCTGTAGATGGTGACACTGATAACAGGCTCTGCAATGTGACTGCTTGAAATTTTCTGGGTAACTATGGTATGACATGATGCTTGGGAGGTGGTAGTGAATTCCTTCTTTCTTTACATTGTGCTTGCATCCATTCCTGCAGTAAGCTGAAAGCATACGTATTTTTACACTAGATTTGATCAATGACTGCAATACTGAGTTTGGCCCACTGACTAAACTGGTCAGACCATGAGGTTTGTGGTTCAATAAAACTGTGCCAGAAGATGTCAATAGTATGTTGTTTTACCACCACCACTTGATTCAGCCAACAGTTGTGAAAAAAAGCTCTAAGAACTAACACTGGTGTAGTTCTGTCTACTGTATGTGACTAGGGAAGATGTAAATGAACACCTAATCACTATTTGATCCAAAATATCAAATTATCTAGGAGGATAACTTGTGAAGACTTTTTTCTGTTAGCATCCTTGCTAAGTTGAATTACAAGTTCATAATAATCACTGCAACTGCTTGGTGATTCTGAATGTGGGTATATGTGGAATTATTTCTGACACAAATTCCTGAGTCTGTCCGGAGCCTGGTGAGATGTTTTGTTGCATGAGCCTTCCCAAGACTGAAGGCCCCTGGGTGTGGGAAGTAGTTTTGTGTTCAGTGCTCAGTTAAGCTTTCTCTTGAGGAGTCTTTGCCTATTATGAAACGGTGAGATTGGTCTGTAATATTGCTGGTTCTGCAGCTATATATGAAAAAGGGGTCAGGCATCCAAATTACATGGCTTGCGTTCCTAATGATACATGTTAAGATACATGTTAAGTATCTTAGGATAATCTTTTCCTTCCCCACCCCTCAAGTATTGAACCCAAAACATTCTGGGTCTGTTGCTTTTCTCTGCATCTTGAATTTCTCTGACTTGCACTCTGTTTATTTTTAGGAAGTCTACCTCCATTTTATAACTTTCATTCCAGGACAGTCCTAAGCTGAAGATCTTGCCTCCCTCTGGTTCGTCTAGGAGCTCAGCAGTAGGTCCTGTGCAAAACAGCTTATTTCCCCAAAAGCTCAGTCTCATATTATAGTTGTTGTACCTGGACAGATTTGAGTTGGTGCGTCAAAAATAGTTGGAAAAATAGAGTTTGTAATACCATTCTTTCTTTGCCTCAAACAGGAGAAGGCGCGCTTCCTGCCAACTGCAGAGGGAGTTAACATCAGTCGTCTTCTCTTTAGATGAACAAATAAGGAATTACTGCATAGAGGTGAGGGACAATTGTTTCTTCTTCATTTGGACCTTTTGCATGTTGCTGTGAATGTGGGCAGGAGCAAGATAAATGTCACCTGATTTTTGGTTAGCTGTTGGATATGCAGCAAGGGTCAGGGGTTAAGGAGGGTGTATGTGCCTAAGTGTAATAATCAAAGCAGGAACATCTTGAGAATGTGGACTGGAGTTCTGGCTTCCCTTTTAAAAGTCACCCAATCTTGAGTCTGAAGAACTGGTTTCCTGCTTGTTCATTACTTTCCAGATAATGGTATTTCTTTCTGCTGAGGGCTGGTGTTTTTTCTGCTGGTAGAGTGCTGTCAGAAAATTTCCTTATTCAGTTTAAGGACAAGAGGAAATCTGTGAAGCAACCCCAAGGGTTCTTGAGGGAGAAGAGGGGTTGCTGTGACTGCTAGGTGTGCATTACCTTCTAGTGAGAGAAGAAATACATTGGAAGATGTAGGTTTTCACAAGAAGTAAATTGACCTAGTGGGTGGGAAGAGAGAGGGTTACATTTTCATAAATAAATTTCTAGCAGTAAATGTGTTTTTCTTCGTAGAAGTGAAGAGGAAGTGTGAACCAATACTGTGTCAAGTAGGATAAATGTTAGTTGGATGCAAATGCAAACTCCAGGGTTTTTTTAATACTCCACTGAAACACTGGATTAATGTTTAATCCTGATGAGTAAATCCATTAATACATATATTTCTTACTATCTTAGATAAATGAGCTTTTCAGGCAATTTTGTTATTCCTTCAGGGCATGGTTTCCACTTGCCTGAGTATTGCTGTAATTAGATGATGACACAGTATTTCAGTAGCTCTTCTTAAGATACAATACCTCTCTCACTGGACAAGAAGTTGAGTTTGGCTTTGTTTTTAATTAATGGAAAGGAACCCTTTTGTTTGAAGGAATCCAATGATACTCTTTGGGGATATGAAGTATTTAGTATCATACCAGGCAGGGTAGAACAAATAGGCTGGATTTAGAAAGTATGGAAGATCTTTGCTGCAAAAGGCTGTTCCCACAAGTTTTTCTGTTGCCCATTTTCTTGGTTCTCAAAATAATTAAATTCTTATTTTACCAAAATAGAAGCCACCATGCTTTCTAATTGGCTTTCAGGCAAAAACTATTGTTTGAAGTTATATCACACAACTCAAGGGGCACTGGGAAAACTGAAAACCAGTTTTGGTTAGAAGTTAAAACATCTTGGTAAGTGCAGTTAGCTCAAATGTATAGAATGGCTGAGATGATGGTGCAGGCTGTTCTCCATATTCTATTTGGTAGCTCATGATGGGAATGCGTACTACTAACACATGGCTGACATTGGAGGATGCTGTCTACAGGTCATGAATCTGAAGTGTAAAAAAAAAAATAAAATTCTTTTTAATTCAGCTACAAAGAATCCTTAATGAGGGAGATTCTGGTGAGAATTCCCTATGTCCAGCTATAAAGAACCTACCTTGGACTGGGATTGGGCTCTCAGATGTTTGTTCTTTCTTTCACTAAGATATAATAAGTAGGATGTGAATACAATTAAAAAGATGCTATTTTTTTTCATGCATGTGCTTCTGCTACTGTTCAACTGGACTTGGAGAATAAACAAACTTTGCTTCTTTCCTTGTTACCAAGTTCAGCTTGATTAATACCAGTTCAGTGTGCCAGTGGCTGGCTCTCAGCTGTGTTCCCAGTTTTCAATAGCCACTTCATCAAAGTGCAAGGCTTGCAGTCCTTCTCAACCTGCATCCATTTCTTCCATTCTTTTCATTTCTGTCAGTTTATCTCTTTCTTTTGAAACTGGGGAGATGGTGTAATGAGTTCAACTGTGGATAATAGTGAACAGCTCCTGAATGTGTTTTTCTTTTCAGTATAATAGTTTGCAGATGTTTGGAGAAATAAAGAATGGCTAAAATGGCTAAAAACATCAAAGCTGTAAACCTCATTGTTTTCATTGAAGGCAGTAGAAAATATTAATGCTCCTAACTGTGCTGAAAAAGAGAGACTGCTTTGAGATTTCTTTAAAAATGTTAATTTGTTATGCAGTATTTTTATTAAAAAAACCCAACATAATCCATCTCCAATAAAAATTTGGTAGTTTGTCAATTGCAGATGTACACTGATTAGAGGAAATAAAGATATTCTGTTCCTTGATTAGTTAATAGATTTTATTGCATCTCCATACTAAGTTGCTTCTTGGCACAGATCAGTGTTGCATTAGAAGAAATTATCCTAGTTTTCCTACAGTGGGAAACCATAGTTTCCTAATTCTCAGGAAACCAGGTTTAGGGAACTGTAGAAGCTGAGGAGCATTAAAGGGTTGGATTGACTGTAGACTTGATTGAAAATTTACATTAAATTTTTATTCTTTCCCTATCAGTTTATCCCTTTCAAACTTTCACTTCCAGAGTAGATGCCTTCTCTTTAAAACAAAACAAAACACATCATTTAAAATACAATTTGTTTTTCCAGCAAGGAATTTTCAGTACGTGTTGAATTTGAAGTAGTGCATCTACTTCCCAAAGACCACTGTATTAACAAATGGGAAAAATGCCATGCAATTGGAACTACAGGGATGTATCAGAGCTTGTATGATTAGTCCTCAGCAAACTGACACTAGGGAGAAGCATGTTAAAAATTTTTTTTATGCTTTGACTATAGTTAGGGCCTGATGAAAGGCCAGGGTTTTTCACAGTTGCTGTTTAGACAGGGATTAAGTGCTACACGGAAAGGCTCTTGAGCAGCATTTCTTTTTCTGCATCAGGATTTGATGTTCTAGTTCTCAGTTTAGATCCCTGCTCATGAAATTTAGTGTTATGTTTTCTTATTTTCCTTCTGTGCCTCCCATAGACCTGTGTGCTTATATGCTGTTACTTTTGTACACGGTCCTCTTAAAGGAGCATTGTGTAAAACAGATGCTAAGAAATTGTATTTACCTGAGATCAAGTTAGGCTTGATCTGAGTAGAATTAACAGGTAGTATTGGGAAGGCATGAAGAGGGGAGATTTCAATAAATAGAGCTGGAAACAGAAGTCTGGTGGTTGGCTATTGGGGTTGGGGATACACCCTCAAGCCCTTGCTCAGCTTTACTCAGAGGTTTTTAGTGTAGATTTTCCTGCCTCTGGCCAAGAGAATCTGTTTAAACTTCAGTTGCTCATGGACCAGGCCAGCATTTCAGCTTTCTTGCAAGTCTACAAAACTTATCAATTGCCAGTATAAGACAAAACTTTAAGAACTGCCATGAGACCAGGTGGCTTTTAAGCTGTTTCCATGAGCAATGGTATTATGCGTGATACTAAATAACTACTTGCTTCCATAAAGTGTGTGACTTGATGGGAATATTGATGTGACTTCTGACTTAGTCTTATGTGAAAATTATAAGCCAAGAAGTTTAAAAGAAGATAAATAGTCTTGATGCTTTAAGAAAAAGCTCTTTTTCAATCTTATTTTTTTTCTTGAATCAGCTGCATTCATTTTTGTTTTAATTCCATTTTCCCCTGATTGAAACACCTCCTTTTCAGTCTCATTTTGAAAGAATACAAACAGCAAGTCCAGCAAATGAGGTGTATAAATGTGTGAATTGGGCACAAAATGTCAACACACATTTGGCTCTTTTTTTGCATTTGCAGTTGTCTTTGCCAAGGGATTAAGTGACATTCAGCATTGGCTTCGGTGTTGTCATAGCATGCCCCTATGGCAGTATCCCAATGAGGCAGATGAGTTTCAAGGTGGGAAGTGTAGAAACAAATTTTGTTTGTTTGTTTGTTTTAATGAGTGATTTCAAGATGTTTTCCTTTGTGTGAAGATAACACTTTGAAATCATATAATCTAAGGCAAATAAACTAACTGCTAGTGAAAGACTTTCTTCTAGGGTGAGAGTTTTCAGCAGAGGTGAGCATAGAGAGGAAGGATGTCTCGGTGGCTAGAGTCCTGTCGTGAGACTGAAAGACTGAGGTTCGTTCAGCTTCTTTCTCTGAGAGACACTTTTTATTAAATTTCTCTTTCCTCACTACCTCTGCTGTTTGAAGGACATTGAAAATAGAAAACTGAAAGGCCTGTGAAGAGCTCAGATGGTTAGCTACTCAAAGCCACATTGACTCTTTTACGATCAAAATTCTGATTTCTAGCCCCAGCATTTTGGTGTAGTTCAGATTGTGATGAAGCAACTTGCCAAGGTTCGATGGTGGGTATTTTGGGTAAAAGTGGTCTACTAGCTGTTATACAAGGGAATGGTGCCATCTGTCCCTGTCTAGAGACAGAAGTAACTTGAAACCAGGCTAAAGAAGGAGAGGTCGTACCATCTTGGACAAAACTGGTAATTCCAATGTGTGTAGCCTTGACCAGTGAGCAGGATCATGCTGTCCCACCAGTCTTTCAGAATCAATAGTAGATGCTAAAGTGAAATGCTCCCCTGAGCAGTGCTGAAGTCCAAAAAAACCTGTAAATGCTGCATTGTGTTCAGTTTTGTAGCAGACCGAGGCATTCTGTATTGCCTCACCCTGAACTTCATTTCAAAACACTAAAGAAGAAATGAGGTTGTTTTCTGAAAGTGGGTCTGTGATTAAAAAGAAAAAAAGTATAAACGTTGGGAGGGCTGGGTTTTATGATTTTGTGTGGGAAAAATTTGTTTTCACTGTCTCTCAGCTGCAAGACTGATGTAGTTCCTACAGGAAAGCACTTTTCTAGCAGAGCTGACATGCCACCATCTGTATTGCCTGGAATATCTGTGGTTCCACCTGACATACTTATTGAATACATGTACTCTTTACTTCCTGGCAAGCAAGGGACACATGCTTCACATTAGCCACCCTGATGAATCATCTGGAAGACATTGGAAGAATATGACATTTGCTTTAACAGTTAGGTAGTGCACTGTCTTTGACTTCAGGGTTTCCAGAGTGTTGGCTGCATCTGTCACTCATTGTATGACTCTAGATTCTGTTTTGCTGAATATGTTTGTCATTTAATTTTTACTTTAAAAAACTAAAACCTTGTTATTAACTTCAGTAGAATTATTCTTGAATGCAGCTCAGCTCAACTAGAGATTGTGTCTACAGTTCAGCTTTCTCATTTAGAATATATATACATATATATAAGGGCAGCAGTCATCCTTTCTAGTGAAATTATTTTTAGTTGTGGTTTTGTTGTATAATAAAGAATGAATGTTACAGAGGAAGCAAGAGGGTTATTTGCCCATTGTTGACCTAATGCACAGTGTGGGGCATCATCCAGTCCCTACCATGAGTACATGCATAGTTAGAGCAACTTCCTTAGCATTATGCTCTTACTCTTGTCCATCGCATAGTAAAGATAATCAGCTGCTTAGGAAAGAGGATAGTATTTATACTTCAGGAATATGTTTGATTATTTTTCTTATTAAATCTCAAAAATCTATTTTTTTTTTGTTGCCTTGTATCTGATATCACTAAATTACAGTGGTTTTGCTTGAGTGTAAAATATCTGCTTTTGTGCCCAATATTATGCATTATCCACTTTTGTGCATTTTCAGCCCTTACGGGTGCATAGATTGAGACTTCTGAACACCTTCGGCTTGGATTTCAATAAATTCTATGAGCAGAAGTCTGACAACAGATCTTTGATTAGATGTCCCACGCTTGATGAGTGTTTCCAATCTATCTATTTCTATCACAGAAAACATTATTGGCCCTGGAATTGTAAGATGCTTGGGAATCGGGTTTTTCCCCCTAGTACGTAGTCACACCTCTTGATGTCTTGATGCAAACTTGCTTCAGGGGAGAGCTTAAGCTTTAATTAACATTTGTGGATTATTTAAACCATTAATACTGACTTGTAGTAATGTGGTTTTGAGATTGTGCGAGTTTTTTTTCCAATGCCATGTTCACTGACTTCCTTTTCAGTGTTTCCTCTTTTAGGTACAGTTTTGTAAAGTCAGAAGTTCGTGGCCAAATATCTAAACATACTGACAAGCTTTTAAAGACAGAATAAATAAATAAAAATAATAAGTAATAAAAACTAAGTACTGTGATAGTTGATCTTATTTAACTTGTTCAAAGCCGAGTGGGAGATTTTTGAAGTGTTAAACCACTGCATTTGTGATGCTTCTATGGGGAAAGAAAGGAACTGTATCTAATTTAGTAAAAAGAACTGAGAAGACTTGAATGCAGCCGTGATCTAGACGAGTAAGGTTAAATTAGACTTTTCGAATGGAACTAATACAGTAAGTACACGCCTTACTTTGCTGACTTTCATAGCCTTCTGTGGCTATTAATATACCAAGGCTGTCCTGAGTCAGAGACAATGGTGCTACTCAGTGGAACAGTCTCTTCTTGGTTTGGTCTATATCTCCCTGCAGCCGGAATGAATTGAATATGGTAAATACCAGTTAGTATGACTTCCTGATGCAGATAATTTCTTGGCTAAGACTTGGAAGATACCTGTCCCATCTCTTGCTGAAGTGTTTATGAATGAGTACAGTGCTATTTTTGGAACAGGACTATAACTGGACAGATTTTCTGACTCACTCAAAACCAGCAAGGTTCTCATCCTGCTGAGTGAACGTGGGGTGAATCTGGCAGCTGTTGAAGAAAGTCTATGGATTCAATATGCAAGAAAAGAGTGTGCTATTAAGCACTTGATGTACTGGTGATGGTTTCAGCAGCTGTAATTTAATGAAAGGGAGTGTGTGTGTATGCACATGGTGTGGAGATGCATAATTAGAGTGTAGATTTTGATACAGAGGTGTGGGTTATACTTTGCCTGTGGATGACTGAAGATCCTTTGGATGAAAGATGATCTGCTAATGTGCTGCTAAGTTTATTATTATCCAGCAGAGCAGCCATTATCCATTTTGTCAACAGATTACAGTTTATGGGTCCTTTTTTGCCTTCTCATGACTTGTCAAATTGCTTCCAACAGGGTATCGATGTTTCAAATCTACAATACCTACAGCAGGCACTGCAAGTATATAACATTAATCTTTCCTTATGCAGCCATTTTTTCTTGACTGCAAAACCTCAATGCTTCGTTGGTGAGAGGCATTAATGTCTATCTGCATTTGTTTTTTAAGGAACTCATTGTTTTTACTGGAAAACTCTAAGCATCACTCTGGCTTAGAGAACTTGAATGACCCAAGCTGCTGCTCTTGTTACTCAACAAACTGAACAAGTATAGCACGATCTGCAGAGCAAAACCATGAAATGAGTTTTGCTGCTGGAGAGATTTTTAAATTTTTTTTTTCTTGACACAGCTTCTGAATTCTGAGTAATTGAATAGGAATTATTGAGCATAGGTAAATTTATCAAGTGTTAATTTTAGGACTTGTTCCAAAGCTTATTGAGTTAGTGAGAGAGTCCCTTACTCTATTAATAGCTTCTGAAACATACAGATGTCTAGCAATTAATTCAATGAGCTGCGCTGCGCTAAGATCACTGGTATTTCAAATACGGTATTTGAAATTTGACAGCTTTGAGAAGAAAAGAACTTTGTGTTGCTTGTTCTCTTCTTCCTTGGGCACTGCTAAAGCATACTGAAGATAACCGAATTAAGGTTTCAATGAGTAAAGAGGAAAGGATATTGCTCACCATGCTTAGCTGCTGTAGTGTGCCCCTATGCTTGTTTTGCTACTTCTCCTAAATCTCAGGAAAATCTATGTTGCTCGATGTTTAGTGTCCCAGGAGTATCTGGGAGAGGACAGCCACCTGTGGTATAGTGACAAAACTGCACGAACAGTGTGATTCTTACCAAAGCATGTTATCAGGAAAACTGCTCCCTGTCTGCTTTTTCTCCTGCTATAGAATAGTTCGTGCATCCACTGCTGCATCGTATTACTCTTCCTTTCTCTGGGATGATATGAAAAGGTATCTGCCAGAACATCAGGTTGCTCCAAAGCGTAATCCACAATGAGAACTCCTGCGATAGACTGCTGGAGTTCTGTATTGGGCTCTGGCATGAATGTCCTGGGGTCACTCCAAGAGCACACTGACCACTGTACTGGCTGCTAATGGTAACAGTTTGTCCTGGCACCCGTGATGGATGCTGGTGAGCAGGTCATCTCCCTCTCAAAGCTATATCCAGTTTTGGCACTACTTTACTGTAAATAGAGCTGTAGACTGTACAAAGGCTTGACACCTGACTAGTGATGCACAAGTAGTAGAAAGTTCCCAGAAATTTTCTTTTAAAAATTTCCTTATACAGGCACAGATGCAGGGTATTTTAAGCTGCTGAGATGCCCAGACAGGACAGTTGCTTCCTGCAGACAGAGTACTTCAACCTCAAAGGAAAACCACTGTGCTAAATAAGCTTCTCAGCCTGTTATGTGAATTTCTGAGAGACTGTTAAAATTACTGCTAACGGCTGTTCCAGTCTGGTTTTACAGGCTGGATATGGATCACTTGTGTTACAACATTTGGATCATAACAGAAGTGAGTTACCTCTTTATTCCTCTGGATTTAAAATAGGCTAAGATGGCAGAGAGCAAAAAGGCTTAGGGATGGGAGGATGAGGACATAAGGCTGTATGTTAGAAGTGGCAGTGCTTGCACTTCATGTGAGTAATTCTGTTTCTGCTGTAAAATCACTTAACAGGGCACGGGAGATTTTTTCCTTTGGAGATTTTTGAGCTCAAGGCTTTTTTCAGTTATCACTGAAAACATATATCAGCTATGGCTGTTTGAAATTTCTGTATAAATTGAAAATTGAAGCAACTGTTACTGTAATAGTCCCACTGGAAAGTGCTTTGCTGCTAGTGTGTTTACCTAACTGATGAGGATGGTAGCAATATAAGGACAGCACTGAATATGATAGGAACAATCTTAAATTAGATTGCTAACTTTGAAAACTTCTTGTATAGAACTGTAATTTTAAAAATTACACTATCCACTCGTTTAGGAACTCTAGCTGGGTACCAGGATATTTGTGGGAGGTAAAGTGCTAAATTACATTTAGTCTTCTCTGAATAGCTCACAAAAAATGGATCCTCACACCTATATGGGATAATACACACATATAAATAAATATATATGTAAAAAAAAACAGAGCTGAGTGCAGATGACAATCTAGTAGAATTTCTTCCCTCCATCCCAACTAGGTATGCCTTATTTAAGTTAATCTCTGTTATTTACTTAAGAAGGGAGAAGAAAGAGAGCTAAGGAGGAACAAAAGTTAAGTACTCAAATGACTATAAAGGTGTAAGGATTTTGTTTTGTGAGCAGGCTCCAGTTTTGCGAAGTAGACCCTTCAGTTCAGGAAGCATCCAAAGTAAAGCTATCTCTTCAGCCTTTGGTGCTTTCATATGCTCTGCAATATATTTGTGCAGCTCTTTCCAGTTGGAACCTTGCCTCATTTAGATAGACTGGCAAGTGATGGAGGCAGCTGTTCATGTTTATTTTCATCCTTGTCCTTAAACAAATGGACTTTCCCATTCTCGCTATGCTTGTTTCACAGCCTGTGGTCCACTTGTCTACTGAAACGCGAACTGCTTTCAAACTGGTAAAAATCTAAATCATATTCATTAACTTTGCTGGATTTATCCCAGATTTACATGGCTGTTACAGTTAGAGTTGTGCTCAAAATAGGGCACAGATGCTGAATAAAGCAAAGAAGCCTGTGATTCATACAGTTGGCAGGGCTGGGTTAATATCCCTGAACATCAGCTCATTTTGACATACACCAAGTAATTATTCCACACCATGAGATATGAGTTTTTTAAATGATTTTTAGTATTGTGAAATAGCAATTCTGGGCAGTCTTATTTCCATAGATTTGTTAGATGGTGCTTGGTCTAAACAATGGCTGTGGGTTTGAATTCAGCAAGCTAAATCATCTGCAGGTGAAGAAGTTGCTCTTTATGCCCTTGAATTTGCATCTAACTTTTGCTTTTAGATCTTTATACCACTTGGTCCTCTACTTGATCAATGAGATGAATATTAGGTAGGTGTTGTTTAAACAGGCTTTTATTCAAATTTCTTGGGCATCAGGAACTCAAGTATCAGTTCCAAACCCATATCTCCCTCCTGATATGTTTAAAATATTTTGCCATATTTGCCAGACTGTGCTGGCATCGTATAAAAAGCATACGTGTATGCATTCATGAGTTTGTGTGATGCACAGCACTTGCCTACTGGGTTTTCTCATTTGATTTCCTTACTTGAGCTGGGAAGTATCTGAGACAGCTGCAAACACCTCTGCTCACCTTTATCAACTATAAATGCCACTTTAACAATTGGAAAATTGTTGTAATAGAATGGAAGTACATAATTTTGCCTTCACAAGGTACTTTTTGATACTGCCATTATGACAGATAGGTGAGCTATTTTTTTAAAACCAATACAACTGGTTAATGTCAAGGTATTTTTAACTAGCCCACTGGAAGATGTGTTTCCCTTCCAAGTGCTTCTAATTTGTCCTTTGTGTTTCTGGATTCAATTTATATGGTGTTATTTAGATACAGTTTAATGTTAGATATACTAGAGTGTACATTATTTCTTGCTCTAAATATGTAGACATGTGAATTTTAAGAAAAAACATACTTTCCTTGTGTTCTTCCTGTACAGTGAAATGGAGATTGTATTACTCTGCTTGATGGTGGTTGGGGTCAAGTCAGTTTTGGGGCTGTCTTTCTGGAATATCCCAGCTAAAATAGCTGTCTGGCTGCTGTTCTATAGCTTTGCAGCTTGGTCAGCATAGAAGGTGTCAGTTAGATCACAGAGTAGAGAAGAAACTGGTGACTAATCACAAAGGACCATCACTAAACGTTATGAATTGAATATTTTGATCAGAGATAAGGAAATGACTGTATCTATAATGAAGAAAAGAGTCCTGCAGTTAAGGCTGAAGAAGGTGTCCTTATTTTTCCACATGTTCCAGGAGAGGCAAGCAGATAGCCCTATGATGGGGTGTTCCTTTCCTGCAGGTAGCAGTTTGGCATAAATAATAGCTAGCATCTACCTCAGAGTAAAGAGACAGGCTAAGGCACTCATACTGAGAAAGGCAAAGTAGAACCTCAGAAAACAAACCACAAAAGCCATAAGCTTTGGTTGCTGTCATGGCATTGTGCATTTGCACCATGGCACACAGCGCACTGGGAGCCTTAACTGGTTGAGAGCCTTAATTGCTCTGACCAGCCTCCAGTCGGAGCTCAGGCCAGACAGGCAGCCCTGTCTCTAGCGGTCCTGACTTGCTGCCTAAACACCCCAGACTGGCCCTGGACCTGACCCTACCTCACCCTGTGTGATGGTCTCCAGCCCCTGGCACTGTCCCCACCCTGGATCTCTTATGTTCTTTGGGACTGTTCCCTATTTGGTGGGGCAATGCACTGTTTGGGCCATGGCCACAGCCTGGCTTCCGCTCTGGAGCAGCTCCTTGCTCCCTGACACCTCTGTTTAGTCCTTCCTTTGCATTGCGGAGCTAACAAGAGCTTTCTAAGCCTTTTCAGGCAGAGAGGGAACAGAAACACATCCAGGATGAATGTTGCATCCTAATGAAACCATAATGACATAGAAACTGGAAAAAGGCTCATTATGCTGTAATAGTCTATGCTTCTATAGGGAATAACAAGTGGCTGCTAATGTTTTAGTGTAACTTAAATCTAGATAGGCCTACGATTTTATTTATTTTCTATAATTTTCCATACTTCTGGATTTTTACGTGGAAGAAGATTGAGTATCTGCTTACTGATACCAATGGAGGTTAGGTGAGAGCGTGGAGGTATTAACGACTCTTGTACTTGGAGATGAACTTTACAAAATGATGTTTTCTTATTTAAAGACTTTAGGGAAACATACTTTCTTCTGGTTCCTAATTTCTAAATGTGCATGGAGTTGCATGTGGAACTAATTAAAAAAGTTAGAAGGTGTTATCTTTGTGTAGCAATATTGTGTAAAGGGACCACTGAGATAAAAGTTCTTTCTGCCTGCTCAAGCCTAGCAAGCCAACCCTGTGAATTTCTGAAGTAATTCCTACACATTGCATTGTGAAAATGCTATTTTATTTTAACAGTATAATGAAATACTCCTGCAACACAAGAGTTGCCCTGGATTTTTTTCCTTCTCTTTTCCCATTCCATCTTTCATTTTCTTATTCTTAAACAATCTTTGATTACTGCCTTGCTGCACAGTGTTTGCTGGGTGGTGTCTTTTCTTTAACAATCTGACTGCAATATCAGTAATACAGTTAACTTTTTTACAATATTCAAGGTGTAATATTAATAGAAAGAGGGATAAAAGCCTTTTTAATTTGTGTTTGTTTGTTTTCAAAATCCTGCACAATTCCTTGAAAAGTAAGGAGATTTTTAATACCATTTTGAAGGTACTGTATTCACCTGCCTTCCAGATTAGACTATTTAAATGTTAGAATATGTCAGAGAGAGGAAATTTCCACTTTCTGTAATACTCAACTTCTGGTTGACCATCTGACTTTTTTTCACATTCCAGTTAGCTTTGATATACTCCAGGCAGGCATACTTTGTAGGAGAGAAGGGCTCTGGAAATATAAAAGGCTGGAGAGGCAGGGAGGCAGCTAAAGACCCCAGGCAAAAGAAAGACCAGTTGGTGGTGGTGCAGATGTAGAGCTGACAGCAGAAAAAACCTCATACTTCAGCCTTTAAGGTAGCGGCTCCCAAATCAGTACTGTAAGGGGTGGAATGTCACACTGCTCTGAAGGTTTGCTACCCCTGCCTTTAAGGTAGCCCTTTTCAGGGTAGCAGGAGCTGCAGGGCTGTGACCAGGATAGAGCAGCCTCTTAGATCCTGGTACAGATAACTTTGGAAGGTTTGGGAAAGGTTGCAGCAGGCAGAAACTTTGAAGCCAAATTCTGAGCTGCACTGCTGGGGCACCTAGAGTCATTTAGTGGATGTGCAGGTGCTCACATATAATTTCAAGAATCCTTAAGACAGCATTACATTTTGCAGGGGGACAAATTTCTGAGCTGTACGGATAGGAGGAGCAAGAACGTGTCACACAAACAATTGATTTATTTTGTCACTGAGTCATTCAAACCAGAGAAGCATCAGACATAACCTCTACTAGAAAGAAGTAAAAACGGAGAGGTAAGTAGTGCCTCCTTTCCTTCTGCCCTGAAGGCTTTTAAATTCATAAGGCAGCAGCATCTTTCTGACACCAATTCTTGTCTCTTTACAGGTCAGCGGGGTGTTCTTCTGGAGCGATGGTAGGCTACAGGCTATACCCGTGATTATCTCTCTGCAATTATCTGCCTTTTAAAACTACACAGAGCGAAAGATCAACACTTTGCTTTCACCTAACAAATGGACAGTGAATTTTTGCGAGCTGTTAAATTTGAATAAAAGCTATTTGGAGTAAGCAGTTAGCATGGCTGACAGGGAGTCCTCTGCTTGTTTTGAGCTCTTTGCATCCCCTGGTGTATCGCTGCAAACTACGAGGAAGACAGAAGTAAAAGGGAGATGGCTCCCCTAGAACAAAATAGAGCAGCAAAGTGTTCTAATAGAGCTGGCAAGTTTGCTTATCTAATGCTATTTTAAACTAATAAAAGCAGTATTTCATCTTTGGATCAAGGTTTATCCGTATTCTTACAGTTGTGAGGGTTGTCAAAGTAATTGATGTACTGCCAAAACTGCAGTGAGGATACAAATAGATTCTTGTGTGGGTTGGAGTAGATCTCGTGGTAATTTAGTGGCAATTGGTGTGTGTAGGAAGACTATTTAGTCCCTAGTTCTGAGGTAAAAACAGTCCATTTGTAATGTAGATCTTGAGGAATATAGATGTTGCCTTTCCGAATAGGGCCAGTAATTTATCTAACTTTGTCTTTTGCTAAGGTCAATGGCCAAAACTTCAGAGGAAGATGAAACCATTTTTTTGTTTAAGCTCAAATCACAGAATTGCCTAGATTGGAAAAGACGTTTAAGATCATCCAGTTCAATAATTAACCTAACACTGACAAGTCCTCAACTAAACCACACCCCTAAGCACTACATCTATATGTCTTCTAAGTACCTCCAGGGATGGGGTCTCCACCACTGCCCTGGGCAACCCATTCCAATGTCTGATAACCCTTCCTGTAAAGAGATTCTTCCTAATATCCAAGCTAAATTTTCCTTGGTGCAACTGATGCCTAGACTAGCTTCTCTTTACAACTGCATATGATGGTTATGCTTTTGCCCTTTAACATGAGCAAAGGTATGCTCCCTGTGATCAGGTGCTGGTATGGATGCCTTGTGGAAGAGTGAGAGAAGTGTTCAGAGAGCTTGCTCTAGGTACCTAGCAAGGATGCGATGCAGCACTAAACTTCAGAAGCCAGCGTTTCTTGTATGTCAGCAAGTAGCTGCGTGATCTTTCTGGGTGGCATGACTGTGTTCTCCATTCTTTTCTATTCTCATCCCTACAATGCAGCTGCATAATGTTGTTGTCCTGCAATGTGCTCGGTAATCTCTGAGCCAGACTCCTCCAGATCCAGAGCTTGGCCAGAGCATGTGGTAGCTCTTATTCCTGCTTCTTGTCATGAGAAAAACAAGACTCAAAGGTGAGGGAGCAGTGAACACGCCCATGTCTTGTTCTGTTACAAACTTATGCAGTTAAGTTATGAATCTCTACTGGCAGCTCAGGAGACACTTTGGTCCCTCACTTTAGACAGAGGAAAGTGGCTTTGTGTACTTGATAGAGCCATTTTGTGCTAATTTATACTTCCCAAAGGTGCTTCTAGTTAGGGAATTAGTGAAGAACACCAAAGTCGTTGAATATGACCATGTGTTTCACTGAATCAACAAATCCTTATGTTTCTTCTAATACTAGAAAATTAATACTTCTCATGACACTATCCAGTTGAACCATGTTTTTTGCTCTCTTAAAATTAGAAAACAAACTCTTAGATATGTGCAAGAGATGGATTATTGCTTTATAATAATATATCTTAAATTGTACATTGAGGCTTTTTTTTTCATTTTGAGAAGCTTTGCCTTACGTTTCCAAAGATGTCCCTTTTGGACAAATGTCCCTTCCAAGTAGAAGTGATGACATCTTGTGATGTGTCAGAGAGGCAGGCAGAGAACTGGTCCCATATTTTAGTTTCTTTCCAATGAAGAATGACAGAGGAACTGCAGACAAGAGTATGGAAAGACTTTGAGCCCAGTAAAATATAGCCAAGGGCAGAAGTGGGTTAAATGAGCTGATAAAGATGAAAGGAGAAGCTTATTGTGTTCTGAAGCTGAAATACTTCTGAAGATGAACTGTATATTCTTTTTTTGCTCCACAATTTAAGACAGATCCAGTCTGCATTGTGAAACTTTTTTAAAAGCTGCTAAGTACTGGGAAATAATGTTTTGTCTGGGTAAAGCCTACCACTGATCTGTTAGTGCTGTGATGCTCCTGTAATCAGTCACTGATTGCTGATGTGATGTGTGTACTGGTTGATGTTTATAGGCTAGATGGTACACAGACGACTTATTTGCTGGTTTTCACTTTGCCTGCTTTGGCATGAGTAGAATTATAAGTTTTGAATGCATGAAAAATTAAAAATAAGAATGATAATATTTTCTTTGGCTATCTTGGTTACCATGCACACAAAGTTTAGTTGCTGTGGTCCTGCTGTTTTTTTGGCCTTTGTTGTCTGTCTACCCAGAAGATTACTCAGATTTTTGGAAATATTTAGGTATCTTATAGAAATTTTTTTATATCATTTTTTCAGGGTGGGTGGGGGTCACTACTGTTTTATAGTTGAACTAAGTGATTTCAATTTCCTTTTGATTTAGGTACCCTTTTCCAGTTGAGGGGAAGGCACACTATTAGCTAATTCAAATCTGAAAATGGATTTGCTTTTCTTACTGCCTTTTATGAACTTCACAGAAATTGCCTGTGATGTTTCAAGGGTTGTTAGATGATTTAGAACCACTGAAGTATCAAAATTTGTTTGTAGGGGAGTCGATTGAAAACAGTTGTAAGATTCTGCCAGTAGATGGTGCAGTTAGTAAAAATATACTAAAATATCCTGTGGAGACCACAGCATGAATGAACAGATTTTGGGGTTTGTGACGTCTAACAAGGTCTTTGGCTTGTGAGACAAATTAACTGGTTGGTTTGTTTTATTATTTTCTTCTATTACAGTAAATCTTGGAACCCAGTAATCTCAACAATAGAGTTTAGAGGCAACTATAACTGCTGTAGTACTCAAAATGATGACTTTGGAAGTTATTTTGCTCAACAGTAGTATGCTGTTAGGTTAAATCCTCTCTACCCTATATAGTGCAGACTAATACTGTGACAAACCTAGTCTTTCACGCTTGGACAAAGCATCCTGGAGCTTTCTGAAGTCACCTGCAGCTGGACCTTTTTGAGACAGCAGCATGCTGCAACTTGGTTGTCTTTTAAATTGGAGGGTCCCATACTTTAAGGACTACAAGACTATGGTTAATTTGAATGTTTTCTGGGAAATGCTATGTTCCTTGGAGGTTCTGTGAAAAATTGCTGTAAAAACATTCTTCAGCATGACTAAATTGATAAGTTATGGACTTTTAATGCAGCTTCTAGAGGATATGCTTGGAAAAATTTTGTGTAAAGGATCAGTTTCTGCAGAGTATTTAAAAAATATCAGGGGGCACTATGAAGAGCTAAAACTTTGTCAATATTCCAGAACTTGACCTTGTTACTGATGGTAATGATGAGCATCATTAAATGGAAGTGGTTGGAAGGATTTTCTTTGAAGTTTTAAGTTGACAGAAGATAGAATGTATACCTCTGCATCTGTATAAAACTGAAGGTACAGTTCTCACATATGAATTGCCTTTTTATTCAAATGGCTGTGTACTCAGATTAATGACTTTGTGATAACACAATAAAACATTTCACAGTGTTTAATAAATTTGATGAAATGCCTGCATCAGTCCTTTAGCCCTTGAAGCATGCTATTGGCCATGGAGCAAAGTAAAAAACATTTTTCAGTTCTTGGGCACGATCTAAAAATTATAAAGATGGGATCGTAGGGAGTCTGGCTGAGCTGGTTTTCCACATAGCAGCAGTGTTTTGTGCTGGGAGCTAGAAGGGTGTTGATAACACACCCGTGTTGTGACTACTGCTGAGCAGTGCTTGCACAGCACCAAGGCTCTTCCCCAACATTCACCCCCTCAGTGGGATGGGGTGGGCAAGATCTTGGGAGGGGACACAACCAGGACAGCTGACCCAAACTGACCAAAGGGATATTCCATACCATATGACGTCAGCTCAGCTATAAAGCTAGGGAGAAAGGGGGGAGGGGGGGGACACCATTCCGTTGTCCTCCAGAGCAACCGCTATGCGCCTTGGAGCCCTGCTTCCCAGGGGGTGGCCAAACATCGCCTACTGATGGGAAGTAGAGAATAAAACTTTGTTTTCCTTTGCTTCTGTGTGTGGATTTGCTTGGCTTTTGCTTGTATTGTTATTAAACTGCTTTTCGTTTCTCATCTTATTTTCCTCCCCTTTCTTTTTGCTCTGCTGAGGAGGGAGAGAGGAAGAAAACGGGGAGTGATAGAGCGGCTTGGTGGGCACCTGGCACTCAGCCAAGATTAACTCACCACAGGGATCAATAGCTGTCCCACTACTGTGGTTTCATTTGTTTGAATATAGCTCTGTGGGTAGTGTTGGCTATATGTTTTGGAAGGCACACAAGGCAAGAGAAGATCTTTTGAATAGAAGGCAATAGTAGGAGGTAAAATGAGGGGAATTTTTGTAAGTTTGGGTGAAAGAACAGGTACAACTGTCCTGATGGTTTGCTTATTTTGCTCAACACTAAGACCACTATTTTCAAAAGCAATTAGAACAGTTGTGTCAACTTTATGCACTGAGCGAGGCACCTGTATTGGACTCTTTGATCTCTAGAAATGCTCAATTACTGCTTTGCCTTTCAAAAAGAGATCTTCTGAGATCTTTTAAGATGTTGCTAATTCAACATCTAAAAATTAAGCCATTCTGTATCACTAGTAGAATATGGTGAATTAGGCCAAGCTTGAGGAATCAGCCCATATTGATGATTTTGACACAGAGTGGATAGGAATAAAGTACTTGTAAAACTACTAATCCATGGTTTGTTTTTTAGGAAGTTGAGCTACTTTAGAAGAGTCATCCTGCTTTTTGACCCACTCACACCTCTTGAGAGAAGAGGTTCAAAACCAAAAGCTTTTCACACTTCCTCTGCATGGCATTGTAAAACAATGAGCTCTCCATTTAATAAACACTGTGTTTTAAATCCAAGCAGGGCACCAAGTTCTGCTGCTGTTTTATATTTGTGAACTAACCTTGATTCCAGGGTTCTCGGCTCCTGCTGCCCATTGAGACTGCAGCCTGCACCCCAAGCCTATCAGCAAATGAAGCCACCCCAAGACTTTCTTGACAGTTGTTTGCAAGCTGCTAAGTAAAAGCTTGCATCTCTACGCTGACACTGTGAGCCATGGTATATCTAAACTGGCAGATGAATTGCCCACTTCCCCATGAAGTGTTAGCTCCTCTCATCCTACACAGGGATTGTGAACTTTGTGTTTCTCTGTACATGGCATTTGCTTGGTGTTCTGAAGCCGGGGGTAACTCTGTTAGCAGATTATGAACCTGAAGTTCTTGCAGAATTTAGGGACTTTTTAACCAAAAGCATGTTATTTCTTTTGCTAATGTTGCTTCTGTCATTGTTCCATTGTGGATAGAGACCATGTGTTCTTAATCTTCAGTCTTCTCAGCTCTCCACAAGAAGTATATGTGCTGTTAATATCACACAGCTCCTTTAATTAGGTAATTAGCAGTGGAATGACAATGCTAAGAAATCAAGAGTGGAAAAAAATAATAGACTTGCCAGGCCTTAACAGTCCATCAGTTACTAAAGTAATCTTTTAGTTCCTTTATGATCTAATATCCTCAGTGGTACTGTCATGTCTATAATTCTGTTCCTATCAATGAAGCTTCACAGCCTAATAGATCTGTCCCAGGTAAGCAGTTTTCACTCTGCAGAACATAGATGCTTTGCCTACTCAATGGTCCATGTCAGCTATTAAATACTGACGATGGTCTTCTCTGAATAGCCTTTTAGCAAACAGCTTATTTCAGTTAGCTTGCATAGTGCAACTGTAATATCATTTTTTTGATTGCTGGTGGGAGTTCTTTTTATTTTTAAAAGATGTTTTTCAGTATTCAGTATCAATTCAAGCAATAGTGGTATGTTTATTGGGTCAAAAACATGTCCTTACTCAACACGGCTTTTTAAGAAATCGGTGCACAAACTGACTTGCCGTTACCTGTTCATCCTTCTACTTACAGAGCACATTTGTTAATCATCCAGTATGCTTCACCAGTTAGGAAAAGCTTTGAAGATGCATTGTTTCAGAGTTCATCAGTTTGTTGGTTTTATTTTAGCTTTTTTTCTTTATTTTCTAAGGAGAGAAACAGTAAAATATAGGATTGCTTTTATGAAGTGCCTTTGACTTTTTCCAGTTTGCTGTTACTAAGATGATTAATTGCTCAGGCTAGAAGATAGGACTCTTTTCAGAGAGCCTTCTTTATCTGATAGAGGCTAAATTCATTGAGGCTGGGGAGGGGAAAATACATTGGTTTGGGTTTATAAAATGGTTTCTATGTTTTAGAAGTAAAGTTTAAATAAATTCCAACATTTCAGAGAGAAGAGAGACATGAGAGAAAAAGAAAGGAAGCTCTGGAATGGGTACTATGCATAGCTATACAAAGACCCAGACTAATTTTAGATGAACTTTAAAGGCCTCTGTTACAGCTAGCAATGGGTTGTTTCCACAAATACTTGTAATGTAGCTTGGTTACTTTGTAGCTTCAAAGACAAGCCAAACAAGAAGGAGAAGTAAATTCTCTTTGTTGTTTAGGAGCCATTAGACAAAGCTACCTGGCAATGGAAAGTGTTAGTTCAATGTGTGTACACAGGAGACCTAATTATGCTTTTATAGTAGTGGGTTCACCTGCAGATTAAGCCTCTGGACCCACTGCATGACACCTTGTGCAATGTCATTCACTGTTGCGCGAGGTGGTGTCTTCAGGAACATCATCTCCAGGGAAAGCCATCTGGGTTTGTCCTACTGGGGAAGTGTACTCTATGTCACCTTTCTAGGGGAAAGATTGGACTGTTGTCCTGTGGATCCAGCTGATTCAGAGGACCCCTGAGAATGGGGTCACCTCTACAGAGATGTTCACTGCACACTTCAGGGGACATGAAGGGTGGTGGTTGGAACCTGAAGAAGGAGTTGGGGGAGAGGAAACTGAGGACCCAGAGCTCTGTGTGGATTTCTACAAATTGTACTTACTGAAATGAAGGACCCTGCTGGCCTTGGTGAGAGGTATGGATAGTCTTGGGAAAGTGAATGTGGACAAGCCTGTTTGCAATTGCTGTGACCTCTTCCAAGCTTAGATGCTGTCTGGACCTTGGATAACAAGTGCTGTTTGTTGAGGATTTGCTTTGGTCTGGTGATGCGTGGCCAGCAAAACCTCCCAAAGAATGGGACCTGTATATGAATGGGACCTGTAAAGAATAATGACCTGTATGACAATAGTAATAAGTAAAGGATCAGAAGCAAATTCTGACTTGCTTTGTGGCCTAGAGACATACAGAAATCTTTATCTTACCCTCTGTTCTTCCAAGGATGGCCTGTGTGGAACCCCTGTTTTCCCTCTCTGTATTTCATTGTGAGTGTTGAGCAGATGGGCTGGACTGGCAGAGGTTTGAGTTTCAACAGCTGATTCCTCTGTAACACAAAATGGGGAGGGATCCATCCTCTTTAGCAGCTACAAAAATGCTTCTTTTGCAGTGCTGGCAAATTTGGGTTAATCTGCAGAACCACATTTATGTAGAAATGTTTCTGCTGGTTTGATTATTTTCCAGATCCAGACCTGCTTTCTGTTTCTGTCGTGATGAATGTTGCGATAGCGGAACACTACTGAGGAAAGGTGCCATGGCTTGGTGTATATCTCTAAGCTAGTATGAACTGAGCGTCTTATATGGTTGCATGTAGCAATGCTAGAGCTGATCTAAATCCAGGTGTCTTTGCTGGCTGCAGAGTTTTTGGCTGGGATGGGGAATATGAGAGGAAATCTTGTGAGGAGGGAAAATCCTTTTCCTTATGCCTCTTTCTTTCTGTCTCTCTCACTAACAGCTTTCTGACAGAAAAATGGTAGTTTTCAAGTCTGTATATTTTCTAAAAATTTTGTGCATTTTACATATAGTAGGTTGTTTCTTGTAAATGAAAAATAAAAGAAGGAATTTTGGGTGATTCTAGAGTATATAGATTTTCTGTTTTCCTTCAGGATTTTCATTTCTACAAAAAACCCCGAGTTTTGTGCATACACTTTTGTATTTTAACAGAACTTTTTTTTTTTTAGTACCCAAATAGGTACCCCTGGTTGTCTTCCTTATAATCTCCCCAAGCTGCTTCTCCAACTCCAGATAAAACCTAGGAGGGGGTTGGAGTGGCAGAAATGTCCTTAGTGGTCAGACTGTGCCTCTTAGTCACCTCAGAATGGCAAGTTCTGTTTTTCAAGGAGTGAGAGAAAAAAGGAGCACCCCTGAAGGGAAAAAGAAAAAATATAAATGAGGGCTATTCTGAAAGAAAAAATAGCTGTTACCTGTATCAGCTCCTTTGTTAAGACTTCAGAAATGCAAGTGTTAAATTTAGGGTAGAGAATATAATCCTAGAGAGTTAGAATATCAAGCCCCTATTTCTCTTGGGGCTTTCTTGCCTTTCTCTCTGTATCACTTTTAACCAAATTCTGAATTGTGAGAAATGATCACTTGTAATAAGTGGGTTGAGTTAGCCATACAGTACATACTGCTTTAGATATAAATAATCCAGCTTGAGGACAGTCTAGATGATCTACAGAAACTTTTCCGGCACTTTGATCTGTTGTGGGCATGATAAAACAGTGACAGACTTTTATTTACCCAACGTCGTTGATAGGTTTTCTCTTTGAAAAAAATGAAAGCTTGTTTTTGATACCAGTTACTTCTGCCCCAAACTTTCTTGCTCCTGCTGCCTTACCTTGTCCATGAAAGATGAAAGACTTTTGCTACCTGTTGTAACTGACTGAGGGATGATGTGCAGAAAAAAGTAAAAAATCCAATGGGGAAAAATGGAGGTGAAAGGAACGTGAGAGCAATGTGTATCTTTATCTAAAAAGGTCTCAAATATGTATGAATTTCTTATAGGCAGTACTAGTGTGCTTACAACAATATCTGCAAAAAGATGCCCTATTTTGCCCCCATCTGACTACAGTAAGGTCACAGCTTTCATAACTGGGCCACTTTTTAGTTATTACAGCAGAATTTTATCAGACTAACATTTACATCTAGGGGAGGAACAAGAAACAGTAATAGCACAAAAAATGCTTCAGTAACAAACTGGATAACAGAAAAGTTGAAATCCTCCATCAGCTTTTTTACTCACTTTGAGCAATTGGATCAGAGAAGTCAATGGCACCTTGTACACATGACAAAGTACAGGAGCATCACTGTCTGTGGAGCCCAGCTGGAAAGTAACATGATGGCACATTTCTTCCTGCCAGCAGTGTCTCCTTGTCAGCAGAATTGTCATCATTAATCCTCTTCTTTCAGGTTGCAAAGCAGCTGTGAGGGTAGCTGATTGGCCCCATTGCCGTGCTGGTGAAACACTGCCTGACTGAAGGTTTCTGATGGCAGAGACTCTGCATATTGCCATGGTTCTGAAAATCAGATGATTGTCCAAATGTGTTCTGTGACATGTTAGCGCTTTCAATCTCTAGAACAGGTTTTGTCCATCTTGCTCCTAAAACGTATCCATCACAGGTTTAGATGGTGTCTGGGAGTTGCTTGGTGGTGGTGGTGGGATGGGTAATGTAGTGACCTAAACAGCAACGGCTGCTTCTGGGATGTTAGGAAACCTGACATTAGCCCATAAACATTGCTGTTGAATTTGTCTTCGTTATTTACACACGTATCTAGTTCTTTAGGATGTGCAGAACTGAGGTGGATGTTTCATGCAAACTAGTTCAAATTTCTTCTTGTGCTTCTTGCTTCTGGTTTGCCCAGAAATATGAAAAGTCTTCTGCCTCTGGTATCAAAATTTTAGAAGGCCTGTAAAATAGTGGTTTTTTCTATTTCTGTTTTCCTTTGTTTTTTTTTTTTGTGGTGGGATTGTTTTCTTGTTTTGAGTCTTCAGCGTGGGAAAAAAGTACTGGAAAAAAGTACTGGAGTACTGCTTGAATCTCTGGGACTTTTTCCATTACAAAAGATGCTCACTTTTGCTGTGCAGTTGTTTTTTTGGGTTTTGGTGGGTTGTTTTTTTTTTTTTTTGTTTGATGTTTTTTGGTTTTTTCTTTTTTTGTCCTAAATCCTAGAGGACTTGATTTTCTTTCTTTCCCTTTCAGCAGATAACTTTATTTATAAGAAACTTATTTAAATATTTTTAGTCTGGAGCCCCCTCTAGATATTGCTTTTGGATCTTGAAGCTGGTGCTGAAAAGAAGTTATTTCATGATGGTGAAGATGAAAGTTTTGGGGTCCTTTGCTTCTTGTCTAGAAATATTTGAGGAAAATCATCTTTTTTTTTATTTACTCGAAGAATTCTAAACTTGCAGTGTGGTTGCACTTGGAGAATTCATAGGCACTGTTGTAAAAATGAGTTAGGTAGTGCCTAGATTGTATTCAAGAGTTTAACTGTGTAATATTTTAATCTATATAGAAGTTAGGAAAAGAAGAAAAGATGTACTATCAGGTTTATAATGGGGTGCACAATGGGATAAGTTTTAACGAGTTATCTGGAGCATAAGAGGAAACAAGCACACAAGCAAACAAGTAAGGTTTGATCACTGTAGCAGAAAAAAAAGAGCAATATTACCTTGTTTTGATCCTAAAGAAGGATGACATAATGGTGTTTTAATGTTATTGGAAAGTGAAGAAACTGAGTCCTTGATGGAAGATGTAATGTCTGAGGAGTTAAATGCTGACCTTAAAGATAGTTATGTTGGGAAAGATAAGCATGCCTGAGCAAATGTGATGAAGGATACATGTGATATTACATTTGCAAAACAGGATAATGAAGAAAGTACTGGCCTTGGCTACTTTGTGTTTACAGCATGTCATTAAGCATATCTTTAAGACTTACATATTTTGTGTGCTTCTGTGGGTGTACAAGATTTGTTACAATTTGTAGTTAACTAGTATTCATTACTATTTGAAAAAGACAGCAGTGGGGAAGAGAAGTTACAGACTTGGAATTGGTAAAACACTTGTCTAATCTGCAAAGCACTCACACTAACCTTTCTGAGAAGACCTGATTTTGGGGGCAAAACATACTTACCTCACAGATTACTCTTTTCTATCTCATATTAACAAGTCAAGAGACAGGAGACAGTCAAGCTACAACTTCAAGAATAAGAGAGTAGAGACATCTCATCTAACTGTTTTTCCCTGATATCCCTCAAGCATGGCGCTTGCTCCCCACAGCAGGTCAAACTGCAAATGTGCCAAGTGTGCAGCAAAGTCTCCCTTGACAGGAACCTTAAGGGAGGTGATACACTGACAAGTATGGAGATATTAGTTTTGGCTGCAGTGTGCCTGTTCATTACTTGAACAAGAACATCATGCCTTTTTTTTCTAATTTAGATCTCATACTTACTAATCTGCATGTGATGTCTGTCAAAGTTCTGCCAATCAGTTGACATGGTTAGACAACATTCTGTCTCTGCCGGAGAAATGTCATGAAATGCCCTGTGAAAGCTTGAAAAGCAAATGTGTGATGACAAAGACTGAACTTGATAACTCATAAGGAGATCATGTGGATAGAAATGGGTGCCTTGTGCTTTGATTCAGAAATAGAAATTGCCCCTTTAGATCTGTTTTGTTTTCTGAGGGGCTTTTGATAGTGTTTTTTGTTGTTTGTTTGTGGTTTTTTTGTTTGCTTGTTTTTAAAATATATGCATTACAAAAAGCCCTCAGGAATAATGAAGAGCACTTAGAGTTCTTGCATTACTGCAATTCTGGCAGCTTTTAAAGGACTTCACTATAGATTTTAGGCCTTGTCTGTAGCCATGTAGGTAGCTTTTCTCCTCAGATGGAGACATCTGATGATGGATCTAACAGCATCATAATGGGTTCTTGATTCATCACAGTTCTGAAATCTGTTCTTAAGCCTTGCTGGGTCACTTAAGGGACCTGAGGGTACACTTGGGCATCTTCTTGAAGGAGTTAGCTTTGAAGCCAGGCCTGAAACCTTAAAACAATAAGGGTTATTTTTGTTTGTTTGGTTGGTTGGTTTTTAGAGGGGTGGGTGGGGTGGTTTTTGTTGGTTTTGTGATTATTGGTTTTCTGGGGGGGAGGGGTAGGGTTTTTTTTGTTTTCTTTTTTGTTTGCTTGGGTTTTTTTTCTGGTGTTNTTGGTTTTTTGGGGGGAGGGGTAGGGTTTTTGGTTTTCTTTTTTGTTTGCTTGGGGTTTTTTTCTGGTTTGGCAAGCTTCCTTACTTCAAGCTTCATTGCAAGCATTGCACATCCACTGGGGGGGGGAAAAAAAAAAAGCACTGCTTGACCAATCATAAATAAACAAATATAGTCCACTTGGCCATGAATAAACATTTTCCAGAAAGATCTGTGTGAACAAAGATAGGAAAAGGCCATTTTAAAAATAGTTTCCAATGAGATGTGAAAAGAAATCATGAACAGCGTTATCACTGAAGAGAGACTGAACTGGCTCTGTTCAATTATTGGTTAAAGTCTGTTTTTGTTCATGTCTTGATATTTATTTTAGTAATACTCTGTCCCTGTGAATATATTTGTTTGGCATCTTGTAGAAAAGCAGCTTAAATTGTGTGAAGAGAGGTGCAGTCCGAGACTCCTGATGGAACACTTAAGGATTGGGGAGATTTGTATTCTGACTAAGGAGATCCTCATTTGTGTGTATAGACTAATACCATGGTACACTTGGCTACTGCAGAGATTATCAGAGTTGGCTGGCTTTTTCCACGTTTTTTTGATGGATCCAGTGGAAGAATAATGTATTTGATTGCTGGTTGGTTGAGTATATTTCATCTAGTGGATATTTAATATCAGTAATGAAACATTTTAAAAAGCAAAACAGCAGCATTGCAGCACTTTTTGTTGCCTGTAATGGACAAAACCCCTCAGTTCTGAAGTAAAATTCTTCTACTGCTAAAATATGTTGTATTTAAGCAAGCATTGCACTATTTGATGCAGGCATAGAAATAAAAAAAAATAGAATAAAAATAGCAATTTCACTGCTAGCCCTGGTGTGTAGCCATGGAAAGTGGTATGTAGGGTGTTGTCATCTGATACTCTCTACAGAAAATACATTGCAATGAATTTTGTGGTGGTAGCAGAAAACCACACATCTCTTACACCAGGTTCAAGAGTAGCTACAGTGTGTCTTCCTTTTTCTGTGTTAGGATGTTGTCTTTGGTGCAGAGGCTGCAGGGTGAAAAGCTGCTTTGGACCCTTTCCAGAAAGTTATTGAAATCAGTCTTTGGTAACTGTATTGGCTTTTACTGTGTACCAAGGTCACTGAGCTGCATGAGCAGGCAGCCCTGTTAAAAACAGGGTAAAAGGTGTCTTTTTACAGTTTGAATAAATAAGCAGGAGCCTTATAAAATATGCTATAGGTATAGTATTTACTACTTTAGTTCTGATCTCCTGCCTTTTTTTCTCTCCAGCCGCAGTCCTGCTGGCCAGTTTTGATATCAATAGCAGCTTGCCAACATTTGTCATATCAAAGCTCTGAAGAGAAGGAAGATACCAGGTGCCTCACAGTTTCTGGCACTGATAATTAGAAATAGAAATGTGTATCGTTTGGGCAGGATGGTGTTTTGCCTTTAGTATACAAAGGAGCCAGTAGCTTTGGATAAAGGTCGTTGTTATTTCCTGGTGAAGTATTGTTCTCACCAGAAGCAAAATCAGCATGTCAAGAATTGGTTTCTCTCTGTCTAAAGCTTCATTATAGTTATCTGTGCCTCTGAGCTGTTACAGTTCTCGGGTAAAATGGATTTTGTGGGTTAAAAAGGAGGGGGAGGTGCCAGGTGGCTTTTACTATGCCCACGACAGTACTCTCTCTACTCCCGTGAGGCCTGGATTCAGGTTTATCCTCTACCTGTATCAGAGCAGTCACCTGAACAAGGTGAGTGTTAAGATGTGTTGATCTCTTATTTCTTCACTTGAAGTATTTTACTTTGTGCCTGCCCTGGTGCACACATTGGGCATTTGACTCTGGATGGAGGCAGGAAGGAAGAGAGAGATAGAATTAATTGCCTTGTGGCTATGCTTGCTTCATGTTTTAGGATTAGGTCTTGGATGTCTAGAGCAGTAGTGTCAGGATAGCTTGCTGAATCTCAGGTGCTTGTAGGTAAGGCAATTCTTGCAGAGTTCTTTAGGCTGGGATAAGGATATGTCTTTACTTTACTTACACTATGTATGCATAATGGAGAAGGACAATGCTTTATAGAAAATGGCCTCTAACTAAGGTTGGCTAAGATTTAAAAGAAAAAAAAAAGGTAGTATCATTGTTTGAATGCCTGGAGGAGGACTTGGGAACCTGCAGCCTGTGGAAAATATATGACCTACAACTTAATTTCTTATGACCAAAGGCCAAATATTTATTTTCTTCAGTTAGATTTTTTCTTAATGCTATTATTGAATATTGCTAAGGTCAGAATAGCTGGTCAAAGAAACTTCAAAGCTGTAGTTATCCCTCAGTAAGGGTAAAGACATCCAACCTTTATTGTAGGATTTCTGTGAACTATATCTGAGTCTGTGCTGTCTGTTTCATGCCCAGAAAGCCAGAACTGACCCCTGCTTTCCTCAGAGTATCTCTTTGTAAGGGGAAATTTTCAAGATGTACTGAACCGACTGGATGACTTCAGCACAACAGACTTATTAACCACTAAGCCAGCATAAAACTTATAAGTGCAGCTGCTGCAGAAATGGACAGTGAGGAAACACAAAAACTGCACCTGAAGACAGAAGAATAAATATGGTGTGGTGATAATTACCCTCTGTAGGTATCACATTGTGGTAGTCATCAGAAACTCATTTACTGCGTCTGTCTTTCCCTCTGTCAGCGATGAGTTTCCTTCATTCCCCCTGTGCTAGCCTGCCTGCAACCTTTTAGAGATGTTCTCAGGATTATGGCTGAAATGTTAGGAGTAATTAGATAAGACATTGCTGTAAATTCCTGTGGAAAGAAATACATTTATTAATTAACTTAATTGAGTTCTGGCCAAACTTAGCTTCTTCTGTATATAAATAAATAGGTGAACAGATAAACAGTTGGGTAAAGTAATTTTGCTTTATCTCCAGATAGGACAAGAGGTAACAAACTGAAATGACTAAGGAATTGGAAATATGTTGCTCCAACACTCACTTGCTCAATCATGGTCAAATACCTTATCCTCTGCACAAACTGCTGAACACTTGCTTCTTGTGTCTGACCTTGCCAGGCTGAGGAACCCTCTTAGAGAAAGGTCAGGCTTTTAAGCTGATAGTAGGTTGTTGCTGGCATAAGTCAGGGTGAGTTGAAGTCCTAATGCATGTATCTCCACGTGTCAGCTGGCATTTTCTGTAGGTGTCCAAGGAGTGGGAGATCAGCAGTTCCAAATGAAATCACTGTTCATTGTGGTACATTGGCTTCTCAGATATGATATATGACACGCCTTGCGTCTGAAGCTTGAGATCTGACTTAGGATTAGTGGTGGCTTGCAAAAATTAAGCTTTAAGAGTTGTATAAGAGTTAAACAACTGAATATATACTGTGAGCAAAAATAAGAAATCAGAAATCAAAGTTTTGGAATTGGGTGAATCATAGGAATTACGGCAAACTCAAGTGACTAAGCAAAGCTATTGAATTCGATGCTCCATCAAGATGTAAGAGTGTATTTGGTGTGATTGTGACTCAGCACTTGCAAGTGAGTCATTCCTCAACACTGGGACCTCAGCGCTGGTGATTTTCTGGCTGAAAAAGAAAAGAAGAGGTGGGAGGAGATTTAAACCTACAGAGAAAGTTTAAACTTCACAAATACAGAAGAGAGGGGGAAGAAGTTTTATGCCCACTTAGACTATTTTTCTTGAGAGACTCTATTTTTAACTTTTGACTATGGTATTTTCAGTGGAATAAGATAACTTTTCACAGGAACCTTATTTTTAATGGAGGCTTTTCATATTTTATTTTGCAGAAAATTAATTTGTGACTATATTGACTGTTAAAAGAAACCTTTAAAGTAATGCAGTCTGCTTTGCCCATTGCCATCTTTCACACAGATGAGTTTAAAATACTTCACACCAGTAACTCAGTTGTGAGAAGACAATAATAGCAGAGAGGGATTGAAATCAATAAGTGCAAACAGGAGAATAAAGGTCTGAGAATATACAAGCATTTAATGAAATACCTACGTGTAGTAGAAACTGCAAAACAAGGGAGTCTTGCTGGCAGTGACAATATTTTGAGAGCATGAGGGATGGCAGGGAAATGAGGGGTGGAAAGCAGTGAAATCCTTATGTTAGCTCTAATATGATGTGTCTACATGCTCACCATGGCAGTAAAGGAATAAAGGTGGCATGGTATGGGTCCTAATGCCTGTATCCAGCCAGAGAGAGGGTTTCCTGCCTTCAGGCATAGTGACTGTAAGGATTATAGAGGTGGTCTTCTTGTGAAGCTTTGAACTTGCCTACTAGTAGAGATGGGTTTGCTTGGGAGGCTGACTGGTGTGTGTCGGTCTGTTAACCTGTTGCACCAAATCTAGGGATCAGGAGTGATCCTTCCCTGTTCTAGTCAACAAGCCTGGCAGAGACCATAGGGAGGCTGTATTTTGTGTTGCAGTGTACAACATGGTTAGCTGCTTGGGAGCACCTGAGGATTCCATGTAACTAGTTCTTTGGCCCCCGTAGGGCCAAAGCATTGGCAATGCTGAGGATTTTTTTCTTATTCTTCTTCCTGTGTCAAATTGCGGTTGTGTCTTTGTTGCTTTTATTGCAAGTCTCAAGTACGTTGCAAGGTTTGAGCAAGTTCTTTGTGGGTGTTCTGTGCAAGGATTTGTAGAGTAGGCATCAAAGCAATCTTGTGCACTGAGTGGCTCTTGCACTATATCGTCTGAATTGAGAGGCTAGATGTCATGACCCATTCCCATCCATGTATATGGTACTAATCATATGTAAAGATGATAAAGAAAATGCAGAAGCAGCATCAATTTTTAAAAGTTGCAAAATCTGTGTAGTTTTCCTAAGTGCAGCTTGGTAACCCTGCTAGTTGTGATGTGCGGTAAAATACCTCCAGTATCAGTTTATGCTGGTTTTTTCATATCACGGAACATGATAAAATCACCGAGTGTGGCAAAGACACTGTCATATGTGCTCATTTCTTATTTTGATTTCCAAACTTTGAGTTTAGTTTTCAAATGTAGGTGACTTCATAGGATTTCTGAATCCTCTGTGGCTTGGTATGTTAGGTACAAAAGCACCAGCTATTGAAAGTAACCTTCAATTTCTATACTTGTAGTGAAAATTAAGTGGCAAAGCAATGATTTAGTAAGTTCCTTCATCCCCCCCGCTCTCCCCTAAAACTATGATAAAAAATTTTTCAATTTCATACACTGCAGGGTGTTGAGCATCTTGAGTATTTTACCAAAAGTGACATTTCTGTTTCTAACCAGTTTTTTGAGATTTCAGGTTTTGGCCTTTTTTCCACATGAGAACAAAACTGGGCTGTTTTGATGATACTGCACCACAAAATTGCACAGAGATTTTCAGTTTTGAAAGGCCAAGATTTTAATTTCAGCTGCTTTAGCTGGAAACTGATCCCGCCACATCTTGGATATCTTCCAGGTGAAAACGTTGACCTTTTTCACTGGGAATGTCCTAATGAGTTTTCATTCCAGCTTCACAGTCTTTTAAAACCAGAACAAAGCAGGAAACTGCTAGCAAATCTGAGCCCATAAAGACACAGTGTGCAAAGCAAGAGTGTTAGTCAGGGTTTTAACCAGAACTAGCTTGGCCTAGAAGTTCTGTTGGTGTGACCAAGGCATTTGTCAGTTTTCATTTGCTTGTCCAGGAACACCCCCAAACTCAAAACAGTGCAGTAACATTTATTGCTGGAAACTTCGCCGTCTATTGCTGTTCTACATTGTTCTTCACTGTCTAAGTGTCTTTGCTGACCTGAAGCCCATGTGAAAATACTTCCATAGATGGTTTGCTTATTGTGTTCTTATTCAGATTTTAACAGAAGGGAAACTATTTAGTATTAGATACAAAACATTAGGAAATGTGAATGAGATGCTGAGTTTTCTTGTCAGGTAATGGTTTTATTCTTCCTTTTGGAAGAATAAGGGACCAGCCTTAAAAGTAACCTTTTCAATGTCTTCAGTTGTCTCTGCTTGCAAAATTATGAAGCCTTTTGTACTCCTGAATTTGAAGACTACACTTGTTTTTGTCAGCAGTTTAAAATCATGCATTTAATCAAATAACCATGCTTTTAATGATTCTTGACCCCCTTGCCCCAGTACCATTTGTAGTCAGCATAATGAATTGCTTTTTTTACATGGAGATTGAATTCACTTTATTTTTCATACATATTGGACTTAGCATGACATGCTACATACCAATAGACAACAGTAAAGTGCAATGCTATACACAAAGGATTTCTTTAGCTGTTGTACAGTCTTTCTCTGATGGACGCACATTAAATAATTTTCGTTAATCTTTGTTTAGGCCTTGAGACTTAAAGTATAAAGCATGAAAACAGACATGATGGCAAAGACTGACCAGATTAGAATGATTTTGCTTTCATTTGTTTTGCACAGCTCCTTTTTCAATACCTCACTTTCAAAGGAACATTTCTCATGTTGTTAATTTTCCTCAATAATAGTTGTGTGTTTGGTGTTTAAATAGTTTCAAACCCATTTATTTTCTTTCCATGAGAACTTTATAACAATGCCTGCTTCTTTATGTGAGGATCTATAACTTTAGCTATTGAAACACAAGTATTGGTTTTTCACTGATATTAGGGTTGGTGTGGAACTGGCAGATAACAGGTTCCTTGCAGGTGTTAAGGTGGAAGGCTTGGGATTTCAAAGCATTTAAAGACTTGCTTTCAATTATTGTTAACTCAATATTTGGTACATTCTGCTTAGGTATGGGCAGACTGTTCTCTTCCCGCTATGTTTGCTTGTAAGTACATTTGTTGCTGCCTCTTTACAGTCTGCCTATCAAATTTGCAAGGTCAGAAGAGTAAGCTGGGCACTGGGACTTGAGATCTTGGCTAGTTACCTTGGTGCTTATCAGTAAAGAAAGGTGCTACCACAGGGATATAGGGCAGAAGCAGACTATTATTGCCTGAGGAGGTTTGTTTTCCAACATAGTGGGCTCTCACAGAGCTGGGGCCTCACTTATGTAAATGTTTAAGCAAAATTATCACTGCATGGATATTTCTGAAATATTAAACAGTTGTACTGCAGTTTCAGAGCAGTTTCCTGAAATTGTTTAGTAGTTCTTCATCCTATTCAAGCAAATATTGATCAATTGGTGATCAGCAGGGGAAGTTGATCAGCTTGCACCAAAATTGGAGGATATTTGTCCTCTACATAGAAATACATGATTTTTCTCTTGTATTATTTGTTTAAAAATAACTTTCAAAACTCAATATTCAGAAAAAAAAATATCAAATTTAATTAACCACTTGTTTCAGATTATTTGCTTAGTTTTTGCTATGAGATTTTGAGGAGTTTGCTTTGTTACCAAGATCAACTTGAAATCACAGATGGCCTAGTTTCAACCGGAGAAACTATGCAGGGAATTGCTCTTGCTGGATCACTTAAGCAGTGATTTGGATGCAGTGAATGAAATGCACAGGAGGCAAAGTAGATACTAAATCACAGAAAATGTTCAGAAAGAGCAATGTGGTGAGTTGACCCCAGCCAGCAGCAAAATACCCACCCTACCTTTCTCTCGCTCGTCTCAAATATGCGTAACCATTTCTTGGGAAGACAAATGCTGTAATGAATGTCCCTGTGTCCTCCCCATTTCCATGAGTTTTTACTGTTGAGCACATCCTATGCTATGGGATATCCCTTTGGTCAGTTGGGGTCAGCTGTCCCAGCTGTGACCCCTACCAGCCTTTTTCCCTGCATGTGAGGTTGGACAGAAAGAGTTGGTGCAGTGCAAGCACTGTTCAGCAATAGCCAAAACACTGGTGTGACACCAACACTGCTTTAGCCACAAGTACAAAGCACAGCACTATACTGTGCTGTGAGGAAAGTGAACTCCATCCCAGGCAGACTCAGTAAAAACAAACAGATTTTGGGAAACTTTTTTTTTAAATGGTATGTATCTGTATTTGCACCTTAACAGTATAAAAGATAACCATCAGAGATTGAGTGAAAAAGAAGAAAGAAATCGACTATTTCATCTCCAAATTCCATGCTGACTTTAATTAGCATACTGCTGCCCAGAAATGAATGAAATGCTACATTAATGACTGAAATATTTCCTAGAATAGGAAAATGTGTAGACTTTTGCATGATGGGAAGTGTTTGAACTTTAATTACAAGATTAAAAAATAGGGTGATAGGTTTCTCAGGACAATATATGCCTTAAGCTATTAATTTCTAATTATTACTGACTGTTGCTCAGACAAAAGTATTACCCAAAGTACAGCATGATACCATCTGGGATCTCAGTTCCATGTAAGAAGCAGTCAGTGAGCCTTCTCACTCAGTGGCATTAAAATGTATTATTCAATAAAGAAAAAGTGGAAGAAAGGTTTGAAATCTAAAAATCTGTTCACGACTCTGGGAAAGCTTTTCATTTCTGTTTTAGAAGCAGCTGATTTTTTGACTACAGTTCTAGAATTAAACTTAGGTGAAGAATAGTATATTTAGTTGGATGTTTCCTCATTTGGTTCATTGTGACTGGTCACAGTTGTACATAATGCTTGGAATAATGTATGTTCTGCCAGAGCTCCAGGGCTGACTTCCCTGGTCTCCTGGAGAAGCAGAGGAAAATGGAAAGTACAAAAGAGGTTCAGCATGTTCTCCATATATTTGTCTGGTTTGTGGATATCCATTGCTAAAAGCATAGAGCTTTGTTCAGAGGTGGAGAGTTGTAGCCCCTTAATCAGCAGGTGAGTGAGGAGCTTGTGAGTCTGCACTTGCTGAAATGAGTCCTACCTCACAGCCAGTAACACACGCCAAAAAACCATCCTTTGTAGACTCTGAAGTGCCTTCAGCGTGTATCAGTTGCCACATGGGAACACATCTCAGAGGTGGTGTGCCATGGCAGTTAACCAAATACCACCTTGCTTTATCCTGATCTGTTGCCCTTGTGAAAACAATCTACAAGTGCTGGTTTCAATTAAATTCATGTCGGATTGTGGGCACACTCTTCAATATCACGCTTTCATTACATCATTCTGACTGAGGGCAGATTTTTATTTAGACATTTTTAAACGGTTACAAGTAAAACAAATGTAAGATGCAGTCGCCCTCTTACACTTGATCAAAAAGATGCCTTCTTGTTTATTTTTGTATTTCTTTTCTAGAATTTTTTCTCCTGAGTTTGAAGTACCTTTTGTCCTTGTGGAGTGATTTCCCCTAAGCTCTGGATGCCTCTGATAAAAACATTTCCTTCTCTGTCTTTGGACTTTTCTACAAGTGGAAGTGCCATAGATGGCTCTGTTTACAGCCAGGTACCTTTGTGCCACCGTGAGGATTTCTCATTTTGAAGTGATGCCTAATTACCTAAAGGGCAGAGGAATGATGTAAATAACTCTGAGTGTTTGGGAAATTAAGGCTATTTCCCTTTTGCTCCTGGTTAGCAGCTGATAAACGACCCTTTCTCCAGTTTGGGCTGTTGAAGCAGAGGCTGCTAGTATATTCACGTTGAATATTGGAGCAAATATTTATATGCACATTTTGATAAGCTCTTGACATTGTCAGCTCTCTACAGTCGAGAGACACATAATGCAGTATTAATGAAGATGGTGCAATTAGTAATAAGCCACTTTGCTTGGATACATCCTCCCTGTTTACGTGTCAATGAATGCCAGTGAAGGGAGAAGTGACAGAGGGGTGAAGTGGTTGAACAGATTTTGGCTCAGCTATCTCTGCAAGAGGGCTAGACTAGCTCCTCTATTGGCTCTGGGTTTTCATGAATACAGCTTAATAGGTGGAAAGCAGCAATAAAATATACTTCTGTACATAAGTAGGTTGTGCATTGAGCTGATTCTTATTGACTGCATACATATGTTTTCTGTGTATATACACACACACATGCACAAAATATGTTTTGCACTTATATGATCTCTGGATGTGTAGAGATGTTAAATCTCAGCTCCTTCAGATTCAGGTAGGATACTGAGTCCTTAGTCTCCAATGATTTCTTTCTGGTTTCCTAGGCAGAATACTAGAATAGGTATCCCATGTTTAGTTTTGAACCCATAGAGTGGGTTCTCTAACTGGAGACAAGGAAGACTAATTTAATCTAAGTGCCCCTATATTGATGCTTTGGGTAGAAGTTCAGTGCTTTGGAAAATAAAGATTAGCAAAATATGTTAATGTTATAAAACTGAGAAGTAGATGCCCACCCAGTCACTCAGAAATTACTGGGACCTGAAATGCAGTCATAAATTTAATGAAGTTATGAGAGTTAGCAAAAGTAATGTCAGTGCTAGACACACCTTGATATTTGCATCACATCTTGTGAATTCTATTCATTCCTGCTTTATTTCAGGTAGAAGATCTTTATGGCAGCGGCAGTGCCTTCATCAAGTGTCTCAGCACTCCACAGGTATAATGTGTAGGTAAGAGGTTAACGGAGTGATGAGTGTTGCTGTAATGGTTGCTTTTGTTTGCTTGTCTCTTTATTTTTATAAAATTTTCCATGATAACTATCCTGCTGCCAGCAGACATGCAGCAACTCTGTGATCAGCTCATTGTAGACAAGTGTAAGAGATGTGACCCAGCATGATTCCTCTCTAAGATTTTGTTTTACTTGCCCTGATCTAAAAGGGTCTGTGGCTATGCACATATTTTTGCCTTTCATTTGGTGATGCTTGACACAGAATAAACAACATGCTGTTCAGTGGTGAAAATGCAGATGCGTGCAACAATGCCTTGCAGTCCTTCCATGTGCCAGAAATAGCAGAAGGCATTTAGATTTACCTCAACTGGATTTTTCTTGGCAGTGGATTAGATGGCACTAGAAGCACAGAGAGATACAGCACAGGGTTTCTGGGGCCAGCTGTAGCTCAGCTTCATGACCCAGCTGTGTCTGGGTGGACCATCAGAGCCAGAGCCAGAATGTTTCCTTTACAGACCTTGGTAAATGTTGAGCTGACCTGCAGTAGGCTGTGGATCAAAATGTCTAGGATCTGAAATGTAATGGCTGAAATGCTGTGAAGAAAACAAGATGAAATGTGATAATACCCCACTGACTTTTTTTTTTTTCAGTTCCTACTCCATTTAGTGAAGGCCATCCTTGAGACTAGATACCACTGTCTAGTGCCTGTAAAAAGAAGTTGAGCAAAGCAAATTCTTCACTCTCTGAGTGAAGGATTCTTACTCATGTCTACTGTTGGGTAACATTCATTTGTGTGCAGGGGGCTTGAGTAAGGCTTAAGTTATACAAAATACTGCATGTATACTGAACCTCAAAAATGGATGTACTCTATATTTACATTGAGGAAAAAAAGAAAACCACTAGCATTTAAATACTAAGTCTTTAGTGTGGAACAACACTTTTTTTCTGTATAGGAAAAGAACCCGTATTTCAGCACTGTAGAAATATTACGCTCTTTTTCACTCAGGCAGACTAAAACTTACAGCATGATTGATTTTAAGAAAATTGAATGCTGGTTATATGTATTGTTCTGTAAAATATACCTTGAAGTAAAACCAAATTCTTCTATGAGCTATATCTGAACTATAAAACAGCAGGATCTAAGTGCCGCCTTTTGAGGAAAAGCTAACTTAGGTGATGTACAGTGGGGCAATCAAGACTAATTCCCACAGAGTCAGCACTAAGCTATGCCCCTAGAATGGTGCGAGGGATAACCGACTGTGAGAATGCACAGGGAGGGAGGGAATATAAAAATGCTCCTAACAGCACATTAATAAAGTATGTCTCTACTCTTGGAAACATCGCCATAGGATTTCCAATCCAGTAAGCATTCAAAGCTTTTGTTCATGCAATCGTCTTCTACAACTCAGTCTTCTCACTACAGTGAAGCACAGTCCTTGCTAGAGCGCTGATGCTCAGGTGATAACTTTGCCTGCCCACCATTAATTGCGGTAGTATCATTATACTCAGGCAGTCTTTCATCTAAGTACTTCAGCCTGAAACAGCCTCAGAGCAAAGAAGCTTAAAGAATGAGGTGAGTGATAGGTCTGCAAGATAAAACACTGGGCTGCTTCAAGGTAGAGTGATGTTTTATTGCTTAAAAGGATAGTGTTAATCAGTGTTTTGAATAGAAATGCTTTGTTTAGAAGGAAATAAAGGGGGATGATCTGTGAAAATCTTTGAAACAAAACAATTTCTCACCATAATGGAAGGAAGCTGGGATTCATATAGGTTTACAAAAGCTGGAACCACTACACAGAGTTTAAAGTGTGGGGCACATTGGCAATACTCTATGTTCTGAACACTTTCATAGAGTTTTGTTTGGTGGGTTTTTTTGGTTTTTTTTTTGTTCCACAGTGGAGTTAGAAAGAACTTTCAGAAGTTTTGTGAATTGTATCAGAAAGTTTAGGTTTTAATGTGGTTTTCTTTCACATGAGCACAGAGCCAGTGCACAGCAATTCTCTTCCCAAAAACTTGACTGGAAATGATGTACCCATGAAACAGTCCCAGCTTTGAGATAAGTGCATTTCCTAGCATGAACAATAGACTTTATCAGGTCATTGGTACTTTTTCAGCATTCCTAACAAGCCAATTTGTGCTCAATTACAATGAAGAGAAATTTAAATCCTTTTGCCTTGTCAAAACTAATGCTGCATCCTATGCAATCTGTTATCCTCTCGGTTAATAGGATAGCATTAGGAGTGAAAGTGGACTGTCATTTTTGGCCTGACAAAATGTGAAAGGAAATATGACTTAACCAGCTTGGCCCATCTCTGCTTTCTTTTTTCCAGACACTGCTGATGGACTGCATCAAAAACCAGGTTGACACTGTGCCAGCAACTGTGCAATTTCATGACAGCATCCACATTGTAGTCCTGCCTGTGCACCAACGGCATGTAGCTTCTTGCTTTCCCTATGAATGGTGAGGAGATCAGGCTGAATCCACCCACGTCCCCTCTCTCATGTCTGACCAAAACACTTTGAGTTCAGCCATCGCAGGAGAAGGCTCCATGTGGCCTGCTAGCCCTTATCTCACTTCACGTTCAAAGGAGGGCTGTAGTTATAATGATGAATGGGTCCCTGGGGTGGTGTGCGAGGGTGAGAGGTTATGGTGCAAGCTCAGCCATGACTTGTTTGTAATCTTTCCCAGGTGACAGAGGTGAAAAGCTCTCTCATGTAACTGTATTTCTTAAAATTAATCAAAATCCATTCTTTCATTTGTGAAGCTGAACAGAGAGATGTGTAAAGATGTATTGAAAGAACCACACTCTATATGATTTAATAACACATTGTTTTTAGTAAAACTCTGTTATTTTTAGTTAAATCAGTGGAAAAATGACGGGAAAATAGCAGCCCAGTTTGCTACAAGGCCTGTATTTCAGCTAAGTTTCTTTAACTGTAAAAAACGTTGCTATAGAACTCTCCCTTTGGCAAGGTCTATGCGTCACCGTGATGCGTCTGTAAAGAGAACGTGAAGCGGCTGTGCTTTGTTAGATGAAGTCACTAATTCACTAGGCACTCAGACCTGCACAGGGCTCTCATTCAGGATGTGGACTGTGTGCTGCTGATGTTCAGCTCGGGGGAAGCAGAGGCCATTTGGTCCCCTGACAGCTGTATGCTCCTATGCAGACCACTGTCCTACAAGAAAAACCCCAAATGTCTAGCAGTAATATGTGCTAATTTGTGCAAGTAGATGTGGCTTCTCTCCACGTGTATTGCACTCTGGTGTATTTTCAGTGTACTTGTTGTAAACTACTTGTACTGCTCAGCAGATGCTCTGTCCTCCTGAAAAGTGTAGACAAATTGCTATGGTTAATGATTATAGACGTTAAATGTTTGTTTCTGATTATTTCTGCGATATGTTGGGCTCTTGTGAAATATATATCTACACTTAAAAAAAAAAAAGACATGTCCCCTTCAAAAGCCGTTTTAATTTGGCAAGATTTTTATCTTGGGTATAACTTTGCTTCAGGCTGGACATGGCAAAGAAGCTATAAAACTTTGGCAGGTAGGTGTCTGAACAGTCAGCTTCTATTGAATCTTCCTAACCTTAGGGACCTTTGAAAACTGATATTCTGGTGACTTCGGCCAGGAGAGATCTCTTTGGATAACATCTTCACATGAGGTGAGTGGAAAAAAAAAAAAAAAAAAAAAAAAAAAAAAAAATAAAAAAACAAA
>VZZY01008606.1:25689-98048 GCA_013400335.1 Eurystomus gularis | reverse complement strand
AAAAACAAAAACAAAAACAAAACCAAAAAACACCACACAAAAAACCCCAAAAAGCAAAAGCCAAAACAACCACACAATGTTGTCTGTACTATAATGTTAAAATCTTGGTTAATACACAGAAAAAGTATGCACTAATGCTTTGTAAAGGTAGAATGGGGCCTAATCAAAACTTTGTTTTGACATAGTGGTTTCCTCTTACTTCAAAATGAGAATGGTGGAGTACTCTGATTCAAAACCTCTCTGTGCTAGTGAAATAATTATTTTTGGAAATCACAGAGAGCTTTTTGGCATAGTTACCCATCCTAAATAGTGTATTTCCATACTTAAATGAGTTACGATATTATTGTAACAGTGTTTTTTAGAAAAATTTTTTTTTTCTTTTGGCAGCACTGATTCCTCTTTTAGGAAGAATCTGAAATAATGACATAATGAAAAACACTGTGGTTTTGTTCTTAGTTTTCTCCTTTGTTCACTATAAAAAAATGCAATATGTGCTCTACCTGTTGTCTGATTTCACATAACCTTTCATAATCCAAAACTTAATCTAATTCTATGTCCACCTCTCTTTTTTTAGTTTCTATTTTTGCTGCATATTGTATAGTCTTTTTTTTAGGATGAAACACATTACGTATTTTTAATGTTACTCCTATAATGTGTTCCTCAGATAACTGAGCTTCTAGGTTGAGATTACATGCCTGAATGTCACATGATCTTCTTTATTTTAAGGCAAGAGAGCAAAACTCAATGTTTATAATCCATTTCTTTATTCATGTTATATGGCATTTCCTATTTTGTATGAAAAAAATAGCTCACAGTCTAAGTTTTTGGTTGCATCAGTGTGAAAGACTTGAAGAACAGCTATAACTGGAGGGAGAGGTTACCCTCCTGCCTGGACTGTATGATGTTATTAACCTGTCCTTTATTTAACAGGCTTCAGTACTGATTGTTTGGTGAGACTAAGTGAAGTTCACTGTGAGTCACGAGCCATCATTTTGTTGTGTCCCACTCTGCTGGTAAACTGCAGCTCACTACATGGCATCTTCTGTTTTGTGTGAACGAATGAATTTTTGTAAGAGAGAGTGTGTAAATTTGCACACAACTTGAAGTTTACCTTGTGTAAATTGTTAACCATATATTAAATTTACTTCCATTGAGGATCTTCTTATTTCTGTCAGATGTAGATTTAGATTGGAAATTAGGAGGAAATTCTTCACTCTGGGGGTGGTGAGACACTGGCACAGGTTGCCCAGGGGGGGTTGTGGGTGCTCTATCCCTGGAGATGTTGAAGGCCAGGTTGGATGGGGCCTTGAGAAACCTGGTCTAGTGGAAGGTGTCCCTGCTATGGCAGGGGGGTTGGAACTAGATGATCTTTGAGGTCCAAACCATTCTATGGTTCTATGACATGAATTATAGCCTTTTAAAAATTTTTATTGATCAGAAACCTGCGGTTCTGCACTAGAACATGTGAATATCTTTTGTCTTAAAATTTAAAGAATATTGTTAACTTTTTTCAAACACCATGCATCATTAGCATGTACAGGTTTATAACCTTTACCTGATGAAAAGATCTTTCTCTTGAAGAGTCTCCAGAGCACATTCCAAAGAGTACACAAATGTGACTAGACTCCCTTGAAGTCAAAAGCAATACTTTTAATTGACATAAAAGGAGCCAGATTGACAAATGTATGTACAAGGATTGTTTCTCCCACCAATGAACTGAAGCCTCTTCAGAGAGTGAGGGCCAGTCTCTGTTTCACCAATTTTCTGGCTGTATAACTTCATTGATTTCCATTGCACAACCATGACACATGAAATGGAGCAGAGAAGCAGGCCCTAGGCATGGTGGCTGCACAGTCAGCTCTGTGTCATGCTTTGGGGCAAGAAGTGTAAAAGGAGCTACGTGCTCTCCTCGCAAACACCTCTGCAAGCTGGGCGCTGTCACAACTGGTTGTATCTCGTCTCCTCCTGTATGCCACATACAAGCATGTGGTATCCACTTTGTGAAATGTGAAGCTCAGGAGAGAGTTGGGCTCCTGATATGGAAATGCAACCGAAGAGGGGCAGGTGGGTGGACCTAGACAGTAGTATGTAGTTTTCCCGTGCTCAGGAAAGCCAGCTGATGCTTTCTTCTTTAGTCAGAAAAAAGCAATATTCTTTATTCATACTTTGCTCATCTAGGAGGATATAATCTGACAGAGGGTGTTTTGTGTTATCATACGTTATGTCTGTATGATGTCACATCCCATAAGTAACAGAATAAAAATGTCTTCATAACATATCATAGGATACACTAATCAAGTAAAACTGAAACTTCTTTTCTTGGAGATTTGTAACTAAGTTAAATCAAGATAGAATAATCTTTCCTATTGAAAAAAAATCCTAGAAAAGAGCTATCTATTGTTTCATTGCCCATTTAATTTTCCAGATCATGTATTTAATCAATACGTACTATAATACAGACAGCAATTTTTTGCCTAGAAATACTTGATTTTACTGATGATATTACACAATGAATGATGGGAACATCCTCAAAATATCTTGAAATACAAGGCAGCATGTAGCAGGAAATCCTACTTGAAAAATTCAGCTAGGGTTGACTAGGGGAGAAGCATCACATGGGATGCAGGCTCTGTAATGTTTTCATAAAAACATACTGGAATGCAGGCAGGGTGGATAAGTTGAAAGGAGAAGTCCCTCCTACAGATGTGCACCAGAATTAATGTTAACTTCAGTCTCTCTGGTTCTTTTGTTTGCCAAAAGCTGAAAATGGTCTTATTATTTATAGAGTCAGAGAACCTGATCCAGACCTAACTCACCCAGAGCCAACAAACAAGTAAATATTTGTGTGTTGTGGGCTGGGGTGCCTTTCTCTCAGGTGGTGAAACCTCCCCAGAGCTAGTGGAGCAAGCAGAGGTCAGCTGAAGCACAGAGGTGTGACAACGCGCTCTCCTCCTCCCCCTGAGGAGGAGGGCTACCCCTGCCCAAGTTGGGCTGCTCCCACTCAAGGCTTCCTTATGGTGCTACAAAGCACCAGCCAGACCAGCTGTCAGTCTGGCTGCAGTGCCAAAAGGCCGCTAAAGAAACCGAATTGTGGTGAGCATTTGGTCTGCAGCCTGTGCTGACAGCTTTGTATCACTGCTAAGCTGCAACTGCTGTCGATCATTTTGTAATGATGTAATGATAGTGTAATGTTTTGGAGCTGCAAAGCTCCACTTACCAAGATCTCAGTGCACATTACAAATAAGTCAGTTGTTGGAAGGTGTAGTATTTGCCTCCAAATGTAAATTCTCTCAAAGTTTGGAGATAAGAAGTGATTTTTGGTGTAGGTATTTGGTTCACAATGAGATCTTTCCTTGTTGTTCCTCCCATAACGTGTGGACTCCCTCTAACATATTAATGTACTGTTTAGATACAGCGCATCTTTTAAAAAATGAACTATTTGTAGACATTCAGAAAAAGAAGAATTAAGTTCACTTGCCCTCCATGGGCTGCAGGGATAGCAGCTGTGCTAATGCGCCCTCAGCCATTCCACAGGTTAACCTTCCTCTTCTTGTAGCATCCTGTGCTCCCATAGGTAGTGGCTGAATGACAGTGGTTTTACTAAAAGAAAATCCTGAATTACAGCAGCTGTATGCAGTATCTCAAGCTAGTGCCTGAACTCCAAGTATTCACAAGTGGAAGAGAAAAGTCTGTTTCATGAGCTAAAGGTCCTTGTTTATACATGTAGTTCTGTGACAAAAAGACAAATGTTAGGGGTATGGAAATCAAAAGGAGCGTGAAAGTGGTCTGAGCTGATTCAGAACATACTGCGTTTGGCTGGAGGTGGAAAATTGAGCTCATTTTCTTCTAGCAGCCCGTACAGTGCTGTGTTTTAGACTGGTGACCAAAACAGTGCTGGTAACACAGTGATGTTTTCGCTATTGTTTACCAATCCTTGTGCTGCATCAAGGCTTTCTCTGTTTCTCGCTTTGTCCCCTCTGCAAGTAGGCTGGGGGTGGGCAAGAGGCCGGGAGGACACACAGCTGGGACAGCTGACCAAAGGGATATCCCATAGCATATGGTGTCACGCTGAGGGTATAAAGCTGGGGAGAGTTTTTTCTAAGGTAGCTGTTGCTTGGAGACTGGCTGGGCATCGGTCCACTGGTGGTGAGTGATTGCTGGTTTTTTTTCCTTTCATTCTCAGAACTGTATTATTAGCTGCAGTATCACAGACTCAGTTTATATTGTGACTGGTAAGGTCAAGCTTAGCTAGCTCTTGGCCTCATATATGCCTGAGTAAGGTCAAGTATTTGTGGACAGCAGACCATCATATGTTCATTCAATTGAATGAGATAGTCTGGGTGAAGGGGTTCAGGTATTCTCCCAAGAGAATGGCTTTATCCCTAGAGGACAGAGTCACACTCATGCAATTAGTCAATCCTCTTTCTGGTCCAGTAAATCATGAATCACAGTTTACTGTGGCACAGCTTCAAAGGGAAGGGAAATTATCTCAGACCACACAGCCTGTGTGTGCCGAGGCTGTTCTTTCTGTGGGGAAATGCATAGATTTCAACCTCCTCAGGCTGAAGAGGCTACATTGCATCGTGCTTTCCTGCACAAGTGACGTAGCCACTGAGCTATTGGATAAAAGGAGTCTGTAGCTACTAAGAAGCAGAAATATTTGTGGCCCTAATGTTTAAAAATGCCTAATGCTAGCAGTGTGGGAAGCATGTGCTATGCACGCCTCTCATATTAAATCCTTCTAGGGAGCTGTGAAGAACAGTTAGTCCTGTATAAACACTGCAGCTGTGGTACTCCAAACTCCAGGGTCCATGCTTGTGTTTCTTTGTGTCAGCTGAGAAGCATTAACACCAGGATGATATGGATTAATTACATGGGAACATAATTTATAATATTCTTGTAACACATTTCTATAAGGTGTGAGAGCAGCTCACCTAATGCATTAGTACTAGTTGATTCTTGATTCCCCTATTTGTTAGGAGGTTTACACAGAAGTGAGGATTGAGCTCCCCAGTTCCAGATTTCTAGGCTTAGGAAACTAGACAGGACTGAACCAGTAAGACCAAGGAAATAGGTTTAAATATGAAGATAAAAGATGAAAGAATAAGCTGGGAGACTGAGCTTTGTGCAAAGAGTTTGTCTTAAATTGAACCAGAAAATGTGAAACCCCATGCACCTGTATAGGCTAGGGGTTGACCTGCTGGGAAGCAGCTCCATAGAGAAGAACCTGGGAGTCCTGGTGGACAAGTTAATTATGGGCCAGCAATGTGCCCTTGTGGCCAAGAAGACCAATGGTTATCCTGGTGTGCATTAGAAGAGTGTGGCAAGCAGGTGTCTATGGAGGTTCTCATCCTCCTATAATCTGCCCTAGTGAGGCCACATCTGGAGTACTATGTCCAGTTTTGGGCTTCCCAGTTCAAGAGAGACAAGGAACTACTAAGTCCGGTAAAGGACTACAAAGATGATAAGGGGACTGGAGCACCTCTCTTACGAGGAAAGGCTGAGAGACCTGGAGAAGACTGAGGGGATCTTCTCAATGCTTATCAATAACTAAAGGGCAGGTGTTAAGAGGATTGGGGCAGGCTCTTTTCAGTGGTGCCCAGTGACAGGACAAGGGGCAATGGGCACAGCTGGAACACAGGAGGTTCCATCTGAACATGAGGAACAACTTTCCTGTGAGGGTGACAGAGCCCTGGAACCGGCTGCCCAGAGAGGTTGTGGAGTCTCCTTCTCTGGAGAGATTCCAAACCCGTCTGGATGCAATCATGTGCTACCTGCCCGCTTTAGTAGTGGGGCTGAACTAGATGATCTCCAGAGGTACCTTCCAACCCCTAATATTCTGTGTTTCTGTGAAACATATATCAACCTTTCACAGATATGTGCTTGTATTTTGCTTGTAAATTTGTCTTGCATTTTTGCAACACATTTGTTTATGTCAATACATTAAAAACCTGTTAACATGTCAGATTACTTTATTAAAAAGTGTATGTCTCAAATTTATGTTTTTAAGTTTTCTATTTTTATGAGATTTGGCTGTATTGGAACACTTTTATATTTGGAATGAATGATTTTAGGAACAGAGTTGCTTCCTAGGCTTTGTGCAGTACCAAGGGTCTGAAATTCTGGCATTGCCCAGGAAAAATTAATGACTACTATTAGTGATATTATTCAAGTCAACAATCTTTTCTGCCAGCAGTATTAGTGAATAAATACATTCATTTCTTCCTTTACATAGCTTTATCTGTAATGAATACTGAATTGTTGTAGAATAAAAATAAGCTTGCTATTTCTTTTTAAGTTGGTATCTTGTATTAGTCATAAGTTCAGCATACAAGATACAACACTACAGTAGTCCTTGTTGTTCAGGTATGTCATGGTTGAATGTAGTGTGACATGTTTAAATTAGTTGCAGAAAAAGAAAACTCTGAAAAAACTTCAAAATGCAAAGACAACTATGTACATACACAAGCAGCTAGCCCTCCTGTGGAGACTTAAACATGTTACACAGGTAGTTACTTTTTAAAGTGACTTTTATATGTGATTGTGACAAGGCAATTTTGCACATTAGATGACACTTAGTTTTGCTTACTAAACTGTTCTTCTTGCTCACCTAAGTACACTCAGATTTTTTTGTATTGCTGTCACCAGGGATATGTGTGTGTGTATGGGAGAGACGGAACACTTTTTTCTTGAGATTGCATTCACTAGGAACGAGTTAGATGGATTCAATTTTATCTTTTTCTGTTGATGGTGGCTAAAAGCATGTGATAGCTTTCTTCACTGACAAGTTTAGGAAAAGCAAAAGGAGATTCAAATAGCCATGGAAATCTTCCATTTGAGAGTCTGGTGGTAAATATCAAATACTGTTTACTGAACAGGCTGTTCCATATCACAGGGTCAAGAACTAGAAAAGCAGGCTTGCTTTCTCATAGGAGTGAGGTAAAAGTGATGTTACTCTTTTTTCCCTCCCCCAGACCCTCCTTTTTTTGGCTTAACTTTCTGCTTTTGACTAATGTTCCTTTGTTCTTTACACCATCCCATTCCCATTTCAGCAACTTCAAGTCAATGTATTAACTTTTGCCTTGCAAGTATTTAATACACAAATTCCTCAGATAGAAATCTTGCTAAACTATTTACATGATGCATGAGACACACTGCCGTAGGGCAAATATAAAAGTTCAGAGAAATAGTTGCTTTTTCCTAATACCGAGCAAGAATTTTATTATGCGAAACAACACCTCATACCAAAATAAATAATTTTACTTTCTGTGGCAGTACTGCTGCTTTATCTTTCACAACTTTTCTCAATTGCCTTTTGTGATGTGACTTTAAAGAAATAGGTTTCTGTTTTCTCCATCTTCATAAAGCAGGAGTGAGCATAATGGTGATAGAACCAGATGTTAGTGTTTTACCTGGTCATCATACCGAACTAGTCATCTGAAGACTTGGAGAAACTTTTGAATTTTTTTTTTTTTTTTTGACAAATCTGAAAATCACAGACTTCATGTGTGAAAGAGGATAATTCCAAAGGCAGCATGGGCCAGGCAGGGATTAGTCTATCCTTAGCTAATGAAAATAATGTTTTAGATTCCCAAGTACGTTTTCTGAAACAAAGTGTGAGTGCAAATGCATATGGATTGTTGAATCAGATGCGCTGCAGTACGTTGTTCTCCTTCATGTTAAGACTTCAGGTAAGAAAAGGAAGGATAAATGTTTTAAGAGCAGTGGCTGAAAGACTTGGAGCCAAGCTGATGAAGCAAAAAGCAAAATCCCTGTCTCCAACCCTCTCCAGGAACTGTGAGGGGAGTGGTGCTGGAAGATAACAGTTTATTGATACATATCTGGTGGAGAGATGGAGGCATAAAGAAAGGATTAACAAACAAACAGACCTGAAACATGATTGCTTTGCTCAAGATGTGATGGTATGTTTAAGATGTGTTTCTAATAAAAAAAGAATAAAAATCGTAGGCCACTCATCTATACATGGAAAGAAAACAGTCTAGAAAAAGAGAGAAGACACAGGGGACCCTCCATCTCTCCTGGACTGCCTGAGACGTAAGATGTTGCTGAGGTGCCAGTGAGCTGAGACTTTGTTCCTTTCTCAACACGGTAAATGTGTTTATAAGATCTCAAACAGCAAAATAATTGTTAAAGAAATAATACCAAAATGGTAAAGGAAATAAATTAGAGGAGCTTTGGATGTAAGGCACAGCTGGTGGAAGCTGCTGATGGGAAGGGCAGCATGAGCATGGGGCATGGCTTGCAGACTGATAGGCACCTGGCTGAGATGATTTGCACCAGTAGATCAGCGCAGCCTAAATCCTTGCTATCTAGGAGACTTAAGCCACAAACTGTGAGTGGTGGCTACTGGAGTGAAGGGAAAGCAACCATCTGGCTGAACAGTTGCTTCCCCAGAGGGAAGTCTGAAATTTTGTGGCTTTACTTATACTGTAGGAATTAATTCTTGTTATTCTGATTAGTTACCTCTTTTTCTCCTTTTTAATGAAAATGCTAAACTGTTTTACTTAAATTTGTAGATGGGTAGAATTGGTTGCTTTTGGTACAATTAGTGTAGTTCCCTCAGGTCCCTGCATAGGTCTTCAAGTCCCTTAAATATGAACACAACTGTGTACTTGTCAGCTGAATTGTGGTAGGAAGGTTGCACTGAGAAGCAGCTTAGATGTTTGGCTAGCCAAAGCAGTGAGACATTGATTCCCAGGAACTGGGAATATAAATGATGCATATAAATGTATCAAATCCAATGGTGAATTAAGGCTTGGTTTCTGCTTGTGATGTTGGAGGAAGGAGAGGTAATTTGGATTTCAAAGGAATATGTCTATTTTTTTTTTTTCTTTCTCTCCTCGCAAATCTCTTAGTGACCCTTTTGGCCCCGAGAGAACAAGTGATTGCAAGAATCAAGAGCAGATACCTGAAGAAATGTACTTTCAACATGTGCAGACCTTACCCTTCTGTGTAAACAAGTACTGCTTGCGATGACAAAGCTGTCATGTTAAACAGGAATTAGTCTTATGCATTGCTGCACTCCACTTCTTTCAGTAGAGTGGATTAGAAAGCTAGTTGCTGAGGAACCTTATCTGAGACACACTTTTAAGTGATGGCATTTTGACTGTTTTAACATACATAACTGTGTTTCTCATCAGCACAGAGTGACAGCTCTGGTTCTGCTGTCATCTCAGTTTTATTATGTCTGTACCCCAAAAGCCAGAAGGATGGAGGTTTTTTATTTATGGTTTTCTGTTTACATTTGTGATTGCCCTCCGTTTAACTGCTGTGAAGTTGATTTAAATCTGTCACGTTTGAAGTTTTACTCCTTGATGTCTTTTTACCTCTCTGATCCTGAAGTGCCATTTTGCTGTTACTACTGCTTGGTCTTGAGGAGCTCTGCTCATTTTCTTTTGGAAGGCTTTAGAAATTCTTGTGATTTGACTGACAAAAGTAGTATTTCTCTGAAAGATTCCTGAAGATGTCAGCTTCGTTCTCTTAAGGCTGTGAATCATTTAGCAGCAGCTACTACAGAACTTTCAAATCTCATGCGTAATACATAGGACTCATTCATTTGGTACCTGTCTCTGCCTCATGTATTTTCAACAGCTCTGCAGCTTCTCTTCTAGTCTGTGAGCCCTGATGTTAAGGCAATTGCTGGCTACAGTGAGTCAGAGGAAAGCTGGGATTCTGCAGAGGTAATGGCAAAAATATTGCTTTCCTTAAAGCTGATGGTGCCATATATAGTGGGGAAAAGTGATTGTCCCTCCCTTATTGTTTGACTGATCTTCCTTAGGCTTGTGAAGTTATTACTTCTTTCACAACAGAGAGGATCAAACACAATGTGGAGCCAGTCAGACACTTACACAGGGACACAGGCTAGTCTTGAGCAGTACTGAATTGGCTTTGCTGTATCTTTTTGTTCTACCCTATCCCTTCCACTTACCCTGTTGTGCCTGTGGCTTGGAGCCTTAACATTCAGTACAATTATACTTGTGCTCCTCTCTGAAGGCCATTTATGTAGAAGGTTACATGATGGTCTTCATTCTCCAGCTTCACTCAGCTGGAGAATTGTTTGAGAAGAATGGCTCAATTCTCTGCTGGTGTTATTTTGAGGTCAAATGTAACTTGCTGCTCTGGAAATATAGTACTTTGTAGGAAGAAAAATCTTGGGCTATTCCTAATTCCCTACAATGGCATCTTGTTCTTCAGGATTCTTGGTTGGAAATGTGTATGCATCCATATTTTTATGGGAAGTGACATGATGATGTCATGTCTAAGATACACCAGATGTGTTGTGTACATGTAGTATATGACGTAGAAATATCTAATTGGGAAAAGAAGATACATAAAAGAATGTCCAAATATGTGGCGGCCCCTCCTAAAGTGTGACAGTAGGCTTTCAGGCTGCTGAATAGATCAGTAAAAAATAGAGGGCAAAGGCACTTCACTCCATAGCTTGTATTTTGTATTGGGTAGGTAGAGGAGGAAGGAATTACTGCATCGGTATCTGAGGAATAGAACATGAATTGCCTTAACACTTCCTGTTGATGTTACAGAAAACGTGAGGTGGGTGTTGGAGTGTTAGTTTGAATTTGTTTTGTCTGTTTTGGTTTCTTGTTTGTTTATTAGTTTATTTTTGTTGTTGTTGTTCTTAATGGTTTGCATTTTATAAGATTGTTTCCCAGATTGTTAGTTGAAAAACTTGAGGACTTAAACATTTTACGTTCTGAATAAAAGCTAAAATATACATTACTCTGTGACATCTTAGGGCAATAATATAATTTCCATTGCGGTTTTCATTGGTAGTGATGTCTGTATTCTTTGTGCAACCCACTACTTGAGCTACCTTCTTGCTGTCCTAAAGAGAGGTTCCATAAAAAAGAAAGAAGTTGCTAAAAAGGAGCTAAAACGATATTTTGAGTAATTTAAGGCCTTGGTGAATGGAAAGTTAGTCTGATGTTTTACATCTGAGTCACTGATATAATAGAGTTTGTCAGATGCTTATTTTTCAGTCTTACAGTAGTGGTTTTTAAGTGTTATTTGGATTAAAATTGCATGCAACAGAATTTAATAGGGCATCAAAATTCCATAAATGAACATAATATTTGGTTTGTTGTTTGTTTGCTGGTTTTATTTTCTTGAAACTTCTAATTTTGTCACAGTTGTGATACAACTTCCCCAAACATTAAAACTGGATTCAACTGCACTATTAGAGCTGTGGTTATAAATCCAGCCAATGCCCATACTATGCAGTGATTAACTAGTTCCTGCAACTGCATAGATCTCTACTGATGGCCATAGCCTGCAAGGTGAAGTGATCGCTCATAACTACTGAGCAGATATCCCCATACATCACTGCATGAAGACATCAATCCTTTTCAAGGTTAAAAGGATATTTCTCAAAAGCAGGCATTGCTGCAGTTCACAAAGGGAATAACATAAACAGGTTTTCATTCTTGTACAGTTTTGTTGCTGTCAGAACTTCAGTTCAGAAGGATAAGCATTTCAAGTGTGCTAGGCAGCAGAAAAAAATATGTGGCATAATTACAGGATACATCATCTCTGGGCTCATCTTCGCTTAATTTCCTAAGTTTTCAACAGCAGGATGTTATATTTGATGGGACATGCAAATGCAACTGCCCCTTCCATCTACTTGTCTTCTTTTGGGCTAATCCTCTGTTTCAAATGGGAGTGAAGTATCTTTCTCTTGTTGTGTATATCCCTTGGTTTTTGTTTTGTTTTTTTTTTCCCTGGTCAAATTATACTGAAAAATGCATAAATGTAGTAATTTTGTAAATGCCTTTCTGATATCACAGATGCAAATTCAGGGAGTTTGTTTCCAGTTCTACTGGTGCCTGGCTGAATGTGGATTAGATCCCTTCTGGGGCTGTTCCTTTCCTATTACTGAGACTTAATGCATGTAAAGTGTTCCTTATTACATGAGCTACTGTTACATCCATCCTTACCAGGGAGGAAGACTGACTTTATAAATGAGACGTGTACATCTGAATGCGAGTTCAGTTTTCAGTGTTGCCCAAAGTATTTTTGTGTGATTTTGTGTGAAGAAAGCATTATTCATGTTCTCTAAAACGTGGCAGTTTATATTTCTGTCTCAGAGCTATTTGGGGAGAACAAAGCCATTAATATATGTAAGAAGCTCAGAAACTGCACCAAAAAGAATCATAAAAATCTAGACAAGTAGCAAATACTTTTCTGCATGAAAGAAATTGGAAAGTTACAGGATTTGGTCTCTTCTTTCCCCTTTTTTGCCTTTGTGTTTGTAATTCTCTATTGTTTAGATAAATTCCGTAATTTCAGAACAGAATCTAGCATTGCCATAATATCAAGGAGAAAAGCATGTAAAACCAAAACAATTTTGTTCATAGTGTTGTAATAATGTACTTAAATCTCCCTTAAGCAGGGATTCAGTTCCTTCATGTTCAAAGAATGTGCTGTTTCCTACTGAAAATGACATAATGCGCTCTTAGATGCACAAGGAGCTTTCCTAGAATATACAAGAAAAGCCATTTATTATTTTGACTTAAAATCAATTTAAACACAGTCCCTTTTGGAACATTAGTATTTGTCAGACCTTTTTTATGTTTCAAGTGATCTTAATGGAGTATCAGAAACTCTTAAAACTCTCTAGGTCTTTGTTCAGCTTCATTTGCAGATGATTATTTTTTATATAGGAAAACATTATCCTTTTAATATTATTCTTCTTAACTTGCAAATTGGCCTTGATCATGGAAGAGAATACTCTTTCATGGAGAATTTTAGAGGTAGATCACATAGTATTGTAGAGGTGCATTAACAACACATATTCACAACTAACACATCTAGAATCCAGCAAACTTAGCACTTGTTTACAGAGATGTAATTAATACTCTAAAAAATACCTCATTCTTATTTAAAGTGTCTGGTTGATATCAACTCTAAAACAATTTTTATTTGGAGTTATATTTAGATCCATAGTTGCAATAGCATGTGTGGGTCTGTTCTGGCAATTTTTAGGACCTCTGTAAAAGGTGTGTGCAAAATTTAATGTAAATCATGTGCTGGTTATGTAATGGCTTAATGCAAAGCATTCAAAACCCAAAGGGAATGTTCTTTGGAGGGCTGTAGATCAAGTGCAAAATGGCCAAGTTAAACCAAAAGTATCAGACTAACCTTTCTCTTCACTATTTGCACAGATGTTTTGGTAGATGTAGGTGTGTGCACGCTGAAGAACCTTCTTTGGTGCCACAGTACCAGTGCATGCAAAGAGACAATGGGATGTTTAGCACAATCTGCTATTGGTATCAGTGTTGCAAGCCTCCCTCACCTCAACAGTCATATGTCTACAACATTTCATGTGATTCCCGTATTCCTTGTTCTTTGATATCATTTTTAGGTACCTTGATATATACTGTAAAGTGCAAATTTTCACCCTTGTGAGCATTGAGCATTAGGTGATAGCATCTTTCTGCAAAATATTTAGCAACTTACTAATACGTGCATTGTAACTTTCTGGAAACAAAAATGTGCTTGAGGATGCAATCACAGTTTTGACAGTAGCAATTTATTTTTATTATTTTTATTAATAGTATAACTTTTCCTATCAATCTGTCACCAGACTTGATGCATAAAATAAGGCATCTGTCTTGCTGTTTGCAGGTGTTATGTGAATTTTAGACATAAACCTATACATAAATGTTTCTTTTCTCTTAGATTTTGGGATTAAAATAAATGCCAAAGAATCAGTAACTACAGTCTCTCTTGACTTTCAATAATTAACCAAAATTTTTATAGCCAAGACGGAGCATATTTGACTTACTATATAGCAAGTCTCTAGAAGCCAAGATCAGATCTGAAGTTCATTTTCCCTTTAATAGCCAATTTAAAGTATCAGTGTAAATAATTTTTGCCTAACATAATCTGTATACAACTGTTAGCTGTAAGACTGAAGTAATTTTCAGGAATTTATTTTTCTTCTAACAAAATGACTCTGAGAATTGTATGAAAATAATAAATGGAAGAGCTGACTGCAGCATGAAAGGTAATTGATCTTAAGGGCAGGAAAAAAGAAACCATGTTTTTAATCTGGAGACACGAAGAGATGGTCAATGCAAAAATACATTGTGTTAATTTTAAACTATAAACTTCCATATAAGTGTGAGAACGCAGTGGAAAGAAAGAAATGCCTCATAATGAAAGTAAGTTTCTGTCAAGGGTTAGAGCTATGCCAGTCACTATACAAATGACAGATGCTCTCTGTTAACAATAAAATCAACTTTATAAAAAACCAATATTGAACCCAACCCCCCAATGGCAATTCCATCACTGTCACCACTGATGCTGTGGAGCAGACACTGGACTCAGCGGCAAACAGGAATCAGATTCAGGAGCTGGATTCTGGAACTGGATTCAGGAACACATGGATTAGGATCAAAGGCAAAACTGACAGTGTCCTCCTTGAATGCTGTCCACTGAAGAATAGAGATTGACCCTCATGATCCCTCAGCTTTATACCAAATATGACATATATGGGATGGAATACCTTGTTGGTCAGTTTAAGGTCACTTATCCTGTGTGTTCCTCCACGTCTTGCTTTGATCTAAAAAACTTTATTTATATTTTCAAGAGTTTACAATTTTTTTTTTTATGAAAATGTTTTAATATCACCATGTAATATATGTGGGTTTTTTTTTAATGTTGATTGCATTATGGTCTTTTATGTAACTTTGAGTAAAAGGAAATATTTAGTCAGTTTAATGAAAATGTTTTGAATTAGAAGTTCTAGGTCATTAAAATTGTCATTGGTTAAATAATTTGTTTTCATTTAGAGCAAGGCGATGCATCTCTAATCTAGAATGTTTCTTAGCTTTTAATAATCCAGTAACACATCAGAGAGCACATGCAGCTGCTGCTGCCACTCAGTAAGCTAGCTTAGAACTGCTCAAAGAGGCACCATCTTGCTTGTGATCCTTATTTAGCTTCACTGACTCTTGGTACACAAACAGTGAAGTTCTATTCCCAGTGCCACCGTTGAGTGACTGTTCAGGAATACCTAAAAATATTAAACATGAGGATCTTCTTACTGGTTTCATTTGTATTTTCAATATAATCTCATTTTCTCTTGTTTCTTTTCCAGCATTCTTCAAATTGTGCTAAAAATAACCTTGAACTACCATCAACACGAAAAAACATTTTGGCAAGTAATTTGTTACTCTTTCAGTTGACCTGGCCACATTTCCTTTCATCTTCCTCCTTTCCTCCAGTGTCAGCTGTAGAGCTCTGCTTTGACTGAGTTTTAGAAATGTGCTGTTGGGGGTCTGACCACTTTAGATAGGAACACACTGAAGTTCTCATGTGGGATAGTAGATTAAGTAACAGCCAGGGTGTTATATAAGGGTAGTTATTCACTTACATCACTAAATGAACACAGCTGGTAGGTTAACTGGCAGCATTTGCTATCCGTACTGTATTAACTACTTTTAGGACTTGCTCAGTGAGGAGGAGTGGCCCAGGAGGTGGTGGTGGACTGACGCAGTATGTACTTTTAAATGCTGAATTTCACAAACAATATCTAAGAAAGATTTGGGAAGTACTTTCTTAAAATATTTGTCTTTCTAAACAAAGAAATACAGCTTTTTATGTACATTTATATTAGCAAAGTCAGTGCTAATTTATTGATGGGAGCAAAATATGGAAGTTACAAACAGTAAAACTAAAATGTGGCTGAATTTTCTGGAAATCTTTTTCTTCTCTATGCAGAGTCCTTAATTTGAATACTACCACAGACACCATAGATCAAGTATACCCCAAAGTGCTTGGCATGCATTTGCATTACAGCTTAAGAAGAAACTGAAAATTCTGACCAAGGTAGAAGCAATGGTGCTTTTGGTTTTGCTCAGGGAAGCCTCTTTTGAAGAAAGGGAGACAGATGGAAAATTAGGAGAAAAAAGTTCCTGTAAAGTATTTGTCTGTGCCAGCTTCTCCCTAATAAGTTATAACAGGAACCTCTATACATTTAGTGAGACCAGAATTTTGCTTTTCTTCTAACTTCTTATAACATGGCATGAGATCCTATACTGCAGACATATGGCAGAATAGCTAAGATGAGAGGATATTTTAATATTTTGAAAGAAAAAAATATTTTCAGGATTTATGATAACCTTAAAGAATCAATTACAAGTGCAGAAAATGTAGCATTAACTCTAAAGTGGCAAAAGAATAGCTGAAGTGTTAAAGGTCTGAGGTTTTGATAAATAGAACATTTGCATGCGCCAGGTAATAATAACATGGTTTCAATGAAGGTGTTTTGATAAGTAATCTGAGGTTAAGTTAAGATGGTATAGCTAGCCATATGGGATAATTATTTGTCACTAATATAATAACTGTATTTGTCACCAGTATAATAACTATAGAGCCTTACACCGGAGAACTAGAACATTACAGATGGGAAGCATGTCAAATTAACTGCACATGACCTGAATATTTGCCACAATAATTAATCTGTTGACTCAACCAAGTAGCTTATAAAATGCTACTGTGGTTTCTTTCCTAACACATTGAATTCTGGAGGTTTCAAGCTCATAATTTCGTGTTTACCTCTTTGGTTGCTTTTGCCTCACCTTTGTTCTTGTTACGAAGCCATTAAGCATGCTTGTTGCAATGCACTGTGAGAGGCTGTTTTGACTTCTGATCTACACATCTGGCTGCAGGCTCATTTGGTGCTCTGTTGGATATTAGGTGTGTTGGAATGCTAATAGGTTAAAACATAATTCACTATTGACCTGATTTTCCGTTCTGAGGATAAGGGATGGTTGTGAGTAAGGTGGCCTGTATAAAAATAATTTCAGAGACTGGTGCTTGCTTTTTAAAAAATCTGTTCTGTACATTGGTAGCTGAAATCCAAAAGGTTGAACCAGGTTATGAAGAGATAGAGCAAAATATATCATTTATTTTCAGTGAAACTTACAACATAATGTTGATTAAAAAAGCCTCGAACCTCATAGCATAGAAAGTTCATTATGAGGATTTTGTGGGAGGGGTATGGCAGGGGGCTTAAAACACTGGATTTTTGTCATTATCTCTTCTTCCTTGTAAGCTCTCTAATACTTCCCAATCCCTGCCACTGAGTGACCTTTGCTTAGAGAGTTGGATGGCAGCCCTTGGCAGAGCCTTACAGTCAGAATACAGTAACAAGAGCTGAAAAATCACCCGTATATCAGACAAAACAAAAAAGGAGGAGAATGAGGAGAAGAAACTGGTTATTTCCTTATTTCTTCTCCTCTTTTGTCTGCTTTCAGGTGTCAACTTGAAAATGAGTTTTTAAGTGGGTTAAAACATAAAGGCAGAAAACATGGGGCCTACTTTTTAAAATCATTGAAGATTTTTTAAAGACCAAATCTGGTCTTGGCATGTTTTCGGATAGACTTTTCCCACTCTTCTCTAAATCTATGCCAAATACATATGGGCAGCATAGAGGTAGTGACATTTGGGTTAGTCTTAAAATTAGAAAGAATCCTGATTTTTGTAAATTTTCTTTTTACTTAAGAACCTTAGTTTCAAAAGTAGATAGCAACAATGAGTTCTACTGAGATTATGGTATAGGAGCACTCTTTGCTGGTGAGAGAGATCATATCCAATTCCTGCCCCAACATCAATTCAGGCAAGTAATATCTTGCATATTCTCACTCCAAGTAGGCCCAGTTATCTACTGAGAAGGCCTAGTCATCCATAACAATGTCTGGCAACTCTTGAAAAAGTGTCTCTATATAAGAGGATGAATCATCCTCTGGGATGATAATCTTCCTCCATTGACTAGGAAAAGATATTAAATGGTTGACTGACTTGCACCCTTGATTTGGTTGCTTAAATACAGGATAACACGATTTCACCCTTAGAACTAGTATGAACTGCATAAATTAAAATAGCCCCTGAAGCTGCTAACCACAGTTCAGGGTATTAAAATTCCAAAACACAACAGAGAATTCAGGGTTCTTTTTTTCCTAATGCTGTCTGACAAACACAAATTTATTAGAGTTTAAAATCTATCCTATATGTTGTTGCCCTGCTGGGATAATAAACACTTTTAGATTCTTGTAATGAAGGATTTTGTAGTTTTAGGCAAAAAGGCAACTAGTCAGCATTCACTGAAAATGCCTATCTAGGAATAGAGGATGTTTAAAGCCAAATTTGAGACTATAGCAATAGGATAATAATTTTGTAGGTCTTCCTCCAGGAACCTGTTACAAGTGCATGGAGACACTGGTATACATCTCCAGAATTAAAAATGGACTGGATCTACGTGGAAATCTGTCAGCTTCACCCCCCCGCCCCCTCTCCCCTCCCCAGGAACTCAATTTAACCTTGAATTCTTTATTAAAGAAGAGATCATTTTTTTCCTAACTTTTTCATTAAAAGGAAAGCATCTTGTAGGTGAGTGGCAGAAGATAGACAGTAGAAATTGAAATGCGGACTTTGGAAAATATCTGGAAAAGTGCCAAATGACTTGAAAAGTAGCATGGCCATAAATCCATTTTGTTTGCAATAATTAGGTAACTGGATTTTTTTTTTTCATTGCCAGTTGATTACTGTTTTTAACCAAAGCTATCTACCTGTATTCTTATGCCAGATTTTCATTCATATGAATAAGACTACAGGGAGCTATTTGATTGCAGAGACTTCTTTAGTATTCATAGGATAGTGTATGTTAAAAGGGACAAAACAGAGTCAAGCTATATCAGGTTGCTTGATGTGCTGCTGAATATCTCCAAGGGTGGAAGTAATACCACTGCTCTGGGCTCCTATTCAGTGTTTGAGCACCCTCACAGTTTAAGTTCTTAGGTGAAACCCGACTGCACTTTTCCATGTTGCAACTTTTATATGTGCTGCCTCTCATTCTGTCACTATGCTCTTCTGAGAGGAGTCTGTCTTCATCCATCTTCACATATACTTTCTATTAGGGTGTAGCAGCCTCTTTTTCAGACTGAAAAACCCCAACTCTGTCAGGCCCTTCTTGCAAATAGTATGTTCCAGCCTCCTAATCCTGTTGGCTGTCTTCTGGACAGTCCTGTGCAGGTGGACCTGCTACAGTGTGTCAAAGACTTTCTTGACTGGTTAGTCCTCTTTGTGGCAATAGACCCATGATCAGCTTTTTGTTCACCAAGACACCTAGGTCCTTTTCTGCAAAGCTGCTCCTCAGCCAGACATCCTCAGCCTGTTCTGTTCCTTCTAGAGGCAGGATTTGTTGTTTGTTGTTGAACTTTATGAGGTTTCTGGAGGGTCACTTTTTCCAGCATTCAGGGTCTCTGAAAGGCAGTCCTGCATTCCAGTATATTGACTTCTTCCCTCCATATAGTATCATTCACAAACTTCCAGAGAGCACTTTCTTGATCTTGAAAAAGGTGATTTTTTTTTTTTTAAAGAACTACAGTTAGGTTTAGAATCATTCTGAGAAAGTGAAGGTCTCTAGATAGCTTGTATTTGCTCTAGGTAAACATTTTAGTCTTTTTTTCAAGTCTTCAGTCCGGAAAGAATAGCATTGATTCTCAGTAGAGTCACATGATTGAAGCAGAAGTTACATGATGTGATTAGACTAAGGTTCAGGTGCTAGGGTTACAGAAATGTGCAATAGGACTGTTGCTGTTTGTATACAGAAAGAATGAATGGGAATGTTTGAGAGTGAAAGCACCAGAGGAAATGGTGAAAGAAGAGGTAAAATAATTAGATGTGTTGATGGCATCTAGATCAGTATTTTAATAAAATTATAACACATCTTCATGCAGTTTCTCAGTAACATTCAGTTTAGGGAAACGAAAGCCTAAACAAAAGGATAGGCTATAGGTAGCAAAGAAGATACAAAGGGAAAATGGCTGTTATTTAATGAGTCATAGGGGTGGCAAAGTATTAAAAAATTATGGTAACTGTCAATTCATAAACTGTATAAAAGTTACATGCAAAAGCCAGCTTATTGCCAGCCTATGAGGGACCCAGAAGACACAATAAGAATTCAGTGGTTGTTGGTGTTCCATGATCTCCATGTTCACCGCTAGCCATCTTTTATGAACTACTTGGATTACATGCATCTTCGTTCTGTGAGCATTGGACTACAAAAGAATGAGCATGTGAGTGAAGTAATTATTAAAATTAAAACATCTCACCCTGCATGGTCTTGCATTAAATAGTGATATATTAGTTCAACTTTACACGTGCCAACACTATTCACTGCACGCTTAAAGGTAAAGGTGAAGCTAATGATACTAGCACCCTGAAAATTTGGCATGCATTTTTTCTCTTTGAAAGTGGAAGAGGAGGAGGAAGGTAGGTATCCATTGGATAGGCAGCAGTTGCTTCTGCTGATGCAATGCTGAAAGAAGCTCAGATATATAATGATGTGTGAAAAGAGTAGCAACTGTAGGTAGGGACTTAAAAGTTTTTGTTGTAAGCCCTTTTTGTTCATTTTTAAAACCCTCAACACTGGCATAATGTCCAGAGGCAATTATAAACATTTAGATGGGTATCAAGCCCATCTATCACTTTCAAAAATTCTGACAATATCAAAAAGCCAGAATCTGTTGTTACAGCTGAGGGAAAACGCCCACCTACAACGACTTCATTTTGATGCTGCTGTCATTTCTGTTAAAAATTACTTCAAATGTATATGTAGTGAAGTCTTCATGGCAAGAGAATTGGATACATGAGTTGTTGCAAGTTATTTATTTGGATCTGCTGTTTGGTGAGGTTTTTGTCCCTTGCGATAATCATTAGTTCATATCTTGGGAAAAGAAAAACAGAAGAGACTTGTGTTGTGATACAGATTCTCTGAAATAAGGATGTGGATGACGATTTTTTTTTCTGGTTCCTGACCATCGCACACTAGATTTTAAAGTATAGATAGATTTTTTTGATGGCCTTAATCTAGACAATACATCTCTAACAGATCTAAGGAGCCTGCTGTCCTTCAGCTCCTACATCCAGTATGTCCTGTGGGTTTTAATAAATAAGTACTTTCACAGTTCACCTTCATGGAGGGCAGTGCTAAGGAGAGAGGGAAGTGATTCAGCAAGCTTTTTCCCTCAGTTTTTGGTTATTTGCTGGCTGCTGCTCCATTTACCTTCCCGCTGTTCCACCTAGCACTCCATTAATATCCCAGCTGCTCTGCTTCTGCAACAGGAAAAACAGGAATCAAGTATAGAATTCCACAGAATGAGCTTCCTGGCAATGGAAGGGAAAAGAAGGTTGTGGAAAGCAGAAGTGGGCACAGCAAATCTGTAAAACCTGGCTGATCTCTTCGGAAACAGGCAAGGTACTCCTGCACTTAGGAGAGTGCTTGTTAATCTTTTTCACCAACAAACATGTTTTGCAACCCTTACCATGTGCTTTATCTAACTCCATAAATACCATGAGAGACGGGGTATTTGTTCAGTGGATTGTTACACACGAAAATAAGACAGCTTGGTGGTTCCCAAGCTAACCAAAATCAATTGTTGAGAAACTGAAAAGTGGTTTGGGTTTTTTTGTTGCTGTGGGTTTTTTGTGTGTGTGTGGTTGTTTTTTTGTTGGTGGGGTTTTTTTGTGGTTTTGATTTTGTTTTTTTCTAATAACCCTATTTAGAAACTAACAAAACCTAAAGCTTGCACTTGGTCCCCAAAGGGCTGAGTATTCTAGATTGTTTGGCAGCTCTGTTACTTGCCTCTCTAAAGTAAGCAACATGACAGACCAGTTGTCTGGATTGTTTGTTTTGAAAAGCTATCACCTTAACAAAAACTCCCACTGTGATTCCAGGACATGCAGATGCAATAATTTTCAAGGAGTTTTTTGCACCTGGTTTGCTGTCATACTGTTGACAAAAGAATGGGCATGAAGGCTGCTCCGATGCATTTCTGTTGCTACTTATTTTTTCTATTCTTACCACATAATGACTAACAGCAAGCAAGCCCTGATAAACAGCACTTCTTAATAGTGTAGATGGACATTGATAGATGTTATTGCAGCATAAAGCACATCTATGGAAAACTTGCCCTAGCAGCTTAGAAAGATTATTCTCTTTTTTCTAACATGTAGTGCTGACTGCTGTTCCGTGTCGAGGAGTGATGGCCTCTATCTTAAAATGCTTCTGGATCCCTTGATGTCTACATTGAAGATCCATTCAAACATTTGATTAACACTTAATTTAATAACACTTGATTTTAGGTACGGGTAAAAAGGGTGATTTTGCAAACCGTTTGAATTCCAAGCTTTTAATTTGAGAACCCCTGGACCAGTCTCCTTTAACCTTTCCCAAATCATGCTTTTATTTTTGAAAAAATAAATCTGATGGTTTGGGCCAAAGTTGTAAATGCCTTCTAACAAAAGGTTCTGTAAAAGAAAGCAGTTGTAAAGTATATTGATGCATCTGCTTCTACTCTGTAAAATTATAGTGACGCAACAGTGGATCCTTGCCCATTCTGGTCAGTTTGGTAAGAATCACGGCCAAATGGAGAGGTATCAGACAGAAACAAGAAGGCTTGAGGTAAATTGTGTGTGACTGACACATTAGGTGCTAAGTGATAAAAAAATTCTGGTATGGTGCAATTAGGAGGAAAATAAGCCTATTCCAAGAATAATGAAACCTTACTTAATAACTGTTTATTGCTTTTACAAAACTGATTTCATTGCGTTAAGTCCAGGACCTAATTATTGTGGAATTTCTTCCATTTCCTTTGAACTATCTAGTAAACAAAGTTAGAGAGTTCAAGTTAACGCATCTGAATCAAGTATCAAGCTAGAGCATCTGAATCCTGTGTTCATATTGTTTAAAATACATTATGGTGGGGTTTGTTTTTTTTTCTGACTGAGAATTCACATTTAGCCATTGACCTGAGGTAGGTATATTTTTCCATACAATGAGGATTCTCAAAAAATACCTGTAGTCCTTCCAACCTGAATTGTATGATTCTAAAAATAACTTTTAGAAAAGGTTTGTTTAGAAGGAAAAAAATAATAGTTAACTTTTTTTAAAAAATAGGTATGAAAATAAAAAGGCTTATAAATAACTTTCTCTCTGTCCTGTGTCTGGACATGCCTGCAAGTTTTAATGTCTTATGTGTTGCAGCAAAGCCTGTGTGTTCCTTTGGTGTTTAGCTCACGAGGGAGAGCCTGGTGTCCTGGTTTGAGCTAGAACAGAACTAGCTAGAATCACTAGTTCAGTGATTTCACTTTTCAGCCAAGTCTCTTCTAGTTAGTGGAACTTTCTGAAGATATAGCAGATTTTTACAGACAGTGTCTGCTTCTTGCAGTGGTAACACTTGATGCTTATAGTTACTACCAAGGACTGGTGTGTGCAGAAAGGCTCCTGCTTATACTTCCTTCTGTGGAGACTGAGGTCACTATTAATCTTATGTGCCATGTTAGGTGGTGCAGAAAGTAAAAGGTTTCATCTGTGGGGAGGAGCAGCGAGGACAGGAGATCTTAAACTGACCAGCGAGGGATTCCAGCCCATGTATGTCATATTCAGAATAAAGCTGAGGGATCACAGGGGTCAAGCTTCTTCAATTGCCGCCATCTGAGGTGGACTCTGTCTGTTCTGCCTTTTATCCCAGTCTCTGTTCCTGAATCTAGCTCCTGAATCCAGTTCCCATCTGCTGCTGAGTCCAGTCTGGGACTTTCGCAGTGCCTGCCCCACAGCATCAGGGATGACACTGATATAATTGCCAGCAGGGGTGTTTGGGTCAATATTGGTTTTTAATATATTTGTATATATTTAATTTTATTTTTATTATTTTCATTAGAACTCTTTTAGTTTTCCCGTCCATAAATCTCTCTCCCTTATTCCCTTTCTCTTGCCCTTTGTGAAGGGAGAGGGGTTGACAGAGATCATCTGTCGTTTGTCTAGTGGCCAGCCCAGCCACTCGTGACTCCCATTTGTGTGTTTCTTTCCTGTTCCTCTCAAAAATGTCTTAGTCTCTTTACTATACTGAGGGCTTTTTCCATCCTCAGTGTCATTCTCTGCCTCTTGCCATCTCAAACTCTGCGTGCCTCAGCGATCTAAAAAAGCTTCTGTCCCTCAGCCTACTCTCTAGACCAGAAGTAATCTTTTCCTCCTTCCAGAGGATTCTCTGTGATCCTATCAGTCCGATTTTGAGCAAATGTTAGTTTCAAGCTGAGAAATAAAACAGATGCTGTCCATCGTATTGATTCCTCGTTGGTGTTTCTATACTCTAAAGACAGATGTCTTAATTAAATTTTACAGTCTTTCCATATGTAGGAAGCCTTAATTGGCCTTGGTAGCATTAGTTAGAACGCACAAGATGCAACTCATTATAAATTGTAAGTATATTAAAAGATCTTCAAATGTCACAAGAGATGCAGAGGAAAGCCTTGATATTAAGTGAAGTATTGCAATACAGATGGCCTCACTCCTTGAAGTATATGAGGGATTAGGCTGTTTCATCCTGTCTTTTCTCTTTTACTCCATGTACACCTCAGGTTTCTTTTCCAGCTGACTTCAGAATATTCTCCCTATCTCAGCTGGTGGGTGAACATGGTTTTGATTGCAAAATGTCCTTTCGTTTTAATAAATTCTTGTGGCTGCTCCTGACTGGACAGAGGAATCCAGATAATCCCAGTGGACATTTTTGGACCAAATTTCTGCACCTGATATCTTGCTATAAAACCACAACTTAGTTGTAACTATAAATGTAGAAATGAGTGTCTGTAATTCTGATGCATATGTAATAACAATGAGATTGTTTCAATTGAGATTTAATGCAGCTGAGAGATTTAACCTTGCATTACAGACAGTTTTTAAAGGGTCCAGGGTAATGGTGCTTGTAAAAGCTTCTGGCCAATAATGGACACACTGGGCAAGAAAATAACTAGCTGTAGGAAAGTAATGTAATTCCATCTCCTGCCTGGCTGTTGCATTTGCTTAAATAGATAATTTTTGCCAAAGGCTTTAACTGTTGGCAACTACAATTGAGTAGATTCTGGGGAATCCTGCACCACTTCATAAAATGAATATTTAAAGTCAGTGACAACTAATCTTGCAAGATTTAAAAAAGCAGAGATTGCTATAGAGCCAGCCTCAGATTAAATATTATTTGCTAGGTTTAATATTTTGATTGCTCTTCAATAATCAGCTCTTGAGTAACCATGTCGCAGTGTTCTGTTAGGAGTCCTTTCAGTTGGCACTGGTTTTCACACCATCGTATAATTGATAGGCTCCTGTGTCAGAAATCACTAGGCAGCCAAATAAACAATATGTCCTTCTCTCTGTTCAGGAGTAGTGTAATGTTCAGAAATATTGATCCCCTGTGCCAGCTAAAACCGTAATGAGGGTAATACCAAATGAACCAAAAGCTTCTTCAACATGTCTCATCTATTACCCAAAGAATTGTAAAGTTAATAATATATTGACCTTGTTGTGACACACTAAAAATTACTGCCACTGGTAGTAATTTCAAATAGCTGCTCTTCATGGGGAAAAAGAAAAAAAAAAATTATCTTGTCCACCACTAGTTTACTTTTTATTGTTTTCCTCCCCCTGTTGATTTAAATGTGGTTATTCAGCAATAAGGCATCAAAGTCATCTTAACATAGTATGACAAAAGAATGTTTTTGGCCAAAATTTTGTTATCATGAAGAATTTTGGCAGCTTTCAGTTTTTAACCTTTCTTCTTGCCTCCTTTCCCCCTTCTGCTTAATTCCAGGATTAGGTGAACGCTTCACCTCTGGCAGTGTTCTCAGTTTAGTGCAGAGGGCTGTCAAAAATAATACAATGCTGATCTGAATTCTCTGCTCACTCCTCAAATCTCTCCCACTGAAAGAAATCTTCATTTTCATTGAAATTCTATTCAGTGATGGAAAGTTTATTCTGTGTTAATTATGAAATAAAAAAATTCAAGCTGCAGACTGTAATATAGAGTGACTGATTAAAAGTGAAAAAGATGAAAAGACTCTGTGAAATAAGTACATTTAAAAATTAAAATACATCATCATCTGGAATTTTGCTGTGCCAAAAGAACATCTAATAACACTAGTAAAATATAATTTGATGTATTTTTTTTTAAACATCAAGTAGCTTCAAGGAAGTAAGTAGATGAATAAGCTGGTAATGTACATTATTCTCGAGTCATTGCATTGATTGTATTAGTGTTATTTCGAGTCTTGCATTAATATGTACGGTGCAAAGAGTCTTTAATTATGCCTTTGCTGGTAGAGACAAGAATGGCCTTTGAGGACCTGCATTTATACTGCTCATCAGCATGTTGTGTCGTTTGGTTCCTGCCAACTAATGCTCTTCCAGCTGCTGCCTGGGCACGGTTCTTGTGAGGGTTATTTCCAGTGGGAAGCTGGGCTGGGGCTCTTGTGGGGTATTTTGAGTGGAGGACAGTGCAGGCATATAGGTATAAACTGAGCTGTGCTGCACTGCTCGGCTCCTAAGGCAAAATGACTCCTTGGCCTGTTATATTTAGCAGTGCGGAAATAACCCTTGTATGTTACAAGATTTTCTCTATAAGCCTTTTTGGAACTTCTTGGAATTAATTGGTAAGGTAGAAATCTTTATATCTTTTTTATTTAAACACTTAATAAATTACATGCTGAAAGATAACGTAGCCCCACTAAGACAGTACTCAGATTTTAAAAGCTTTCTTACTTTGAACTATAGTTTTTGCTTTGAAACTTGACTTGGCTTGAAGCTGACTTTATAAAAATTTCCTTATCTGATTCTTTAAGATTCTTGATTCTCTGCTGTCATTAATCCCTTTTCCCCATATCCTCACATATCACCATCTCTACCAAAAACCACCTCCAGTGCCAATATACAATACTTCATGTGTGCCAGGCCCTACAAACTGAGTTTTGGTAACACTACAATGACTGAGACGAACAGTATAAATCAAAGTTTGGGCTCAGACTATGAAGCTGTTTATCAAATTTGTTCCTTTTTAACTTAACATTTGCACTTAGACATGAGCCGTTACAATTTTTAGAGGTGGCTGACTTCTCCAGTAAATGGCATCTTTTGAACTGGTCAAGGTCATAAACCATCACTAAAATGAAACTTCAGAAAACTGCCTCTAAAATTGCCCAGCTAGGAACAGTTTTTCTTGTCAATAGCATTGATAAAAAAATGCAGATCCAAGCTGGCACACGGCAATAGTTTAAAATTTGAACTAACTAATCAGTAAAGTCTAAGAATATACCTCATCTCCTCTGCAATTTGCTTGATTTGCAAGTAAAGATTGTTCTGCTGCAAATACTCAACTAGCATCTAACAAATGAAATCTTCCTACCTCATTGGTTTTTTATTTGGTCTTTTAATTCTGCTTATCCCTTTAGCCCTATCAATTTTTGGCATGTTGTCAATGGTGGGTTTTCCACTGGTTTGCATAGAACTGAGGTGCTAGAACTAGTTTTGAATGATATAAATTGTCTAGCCTCAAGCAGATCTGTAAGAATTTTATCTGAGTTAATAAATTTATGTACAAATATGCATAGTTAGCTCTGAGTTTTAGATTTTTAAAACTTTTTTTTTAAAACTGAACAATGAAACTGTTTCATTTGTATGTGTTTCTGTAGTGGGATCTCCAAAGAATCCAGTTGTGTGATACCAAAAGTAGTAAACCAGAGAATGGTTGTATGAATGCAGTGTAGTTTGAGCTCCAGTTTTAGAAAAGTTTGTCTACACTGTGCTTTACAGAGTAAACCTTGGAATAAAAGTTTTTACAGTAGCTTCTTGATAAGATTCTCATCGGTGTCTGTGCGTGTGTTTTCTCTTATTTTTTTTTCAGAAAGAACATACACATCAAACTGAGCCTTGCATATTAAGATTTTGGGCGGTTTGTTGGGCAGTTTGTATTTTACTGTAAAAGTCTGAATCAAATAACTTAGACTTTTGTAGACAGAAAGGGTGTTGGAACAGGGCTATTAAACAGTTGCTCGAAATTAAACATAAACTTCACAGCTACAAGGATGTAGGCTTTCATCCTGCATGTATCCTGTGTGCATGCTTCATTTTATTAATATCTACCAATAAGGCTTTCTGTTGCAATAATTATTGTGCTAGTTGCTGGGAGTCAAATACATGCCTCGCATAATCTTTGAATAGACTGTCAGGTAAAATATTATCTAGTCGGTGACATAGAGTCCATTACTATTAAATGGGAGTTTTATTTGTGGTTTTGGGTCAGAATTAATAGGATCTTCTGGCTAGTTCTTTTTCTGAATTAACCCAACTCTAAAAATCAGTAATACTTCAGCTGAACCAGCAATACACTTGTAGACAACTTTCTAAGAAGTTCAGCTCCTTTGTAATAACTCTCCTGTCTTCATCTCAGCAGTTCCATAGTAATGATTCTGTTATAACCTGGTGAAGAAACATGTAATAGCAGTAGCAAGTGACTGTCCTCTGCAGCACTGATGGAGAAACATGTCTTGATATGCCCAAGGCAGTACTATCCTGGCTGCTCCCATGGAAATGTTAAGTTTGTGATAGAACAGAGCAGAACCATGTGAAAGGAGTGACATGAAATTAAAGGAGCCCATAAGGCTTTACCAGCACTTGAGAGAGATCTCAAAGGTGTTCTGGAGGGTAGTGGTCGGATTATTATTTTTTCTGTATTAAAATTCCATTTCATCATGTTATTCATAGGCAATGCAAATTTGTATAGAGAAGGCATGATCTTCTGACAAATCTTCAGGAGCATAGCAAATGATAAATTAAAACATGGTTTCTTCTTGAGCTGATGCACCCAGTGAGTGCTGTGTATTGATGCTATTGGTAATGCAGGACTTGGAAGTCTCTTTTCAGAGAATAAAAACATTTTCTCTGTTGAAATCCAAACACTCTTTCAAGAGATGTAATGAGAGAAGAACTACAGAGTTTGGTTGTTTGTTTTTTTTTTTCCCTTGCTTTTCTGAACTTGCTTTGCTTTGAAGATGAATGGTGTGTTTAGTTCACTCTGAAGTTGAGAGGAAGCCAAGTTTGATAATTTACTATAATGGGACAAACCACCCCCTGCCCCATGACCCTGTGAGCTGGGTTTTTATTTAAGTGATAGTTACATGCTTTAATAATTATAAGAACTAGGTCTTCACATTTAGAGTTCTAAACTGAAAGACATTTTAGTTCCAATTGCTAGATTACTAGATTAAAAAAAAAAACAACAACCAGTTTTCATGGGATTTAGACCATTTGATTTTCACAGTTCTAAATATAGAAACAGGCAGCTGCCTGTGATCTTTTAGCAATCACATCTGAAACACTCAGTTCCTTTTCATAGTGATAAGGGATGAGATGGTAAGAAGTTCAGAAGGCTTCGTTTTCTGTCAAGAAAACTGTATTTGTAATATTTCAAAGTACTTCAGAGTCTATTGAAAAGCTGCTGAAAATAAGGTGCTAGTCCTTGTATCATACTTAATTTCTAGTGTGAGGAGATACGTTGCTGTTTTGCTTGGTTATTCTTTCTGAATTATTCTCTACCTCAAGCACAGGAATGAAGTTTCCAGGTATTGTTTCATGCTTGATTCTCTTTCATTCCATAGAGCATCATCCAACAGTGGTGAGGGTTATAGGCTTGGCTTTATATTTTAGCTTCTGTTGATAGTATTAGAGTATTTCTCAGGATGAAAGGTGCTGAGAAGATTGTGTTTCTTTAGCCATAGTCCCAGCAGGGTGGTTTCATCTGATGTTAATTCTCGTGTTACCCGAAAAGCCAGTGTTTTATTGCCATGCGTCTACATTTCTTTTGCTATTTGCCATGGTGTTGACTTTTATCAGTCCACGTATATATCAATTTTTTTGTACTTTCAATAGAGTCGATAGATACTTTCTCCCATCCCCTGCAAGAAGCCTATTTCAAAACCTCTTGTTTCAGCCTATGAAAAAAAGCAAAAGTTTGTGTGTGCATGAAAGGAAACTTGTCTGAAAAGCAGCAGACATTTGTCACTCCTTAAATTTAGGGCTTTGACATTGGCAGTGTCACTAAAACTAGAAAAAACGGCCCTATTAAACACTGACCTCACTCATACTGAAACCTGTACTCAAACTCGTTTTTTCTTATCAGTAGGCGCAGCAGAATCTGCAGAGGAACATTCCCATCAGCCAGTCATGAGATAAGGGAGGGAGTGTGATAGAGGGAATGGAGATAAGAATATCCCACTGTTGCCTCCTCACATCCTCAGAAGTCACCTGTAAAATTGAGGTCTCTGAGCCTGGAAGTTGTGATAAAGAAAGGGAAAGGAGATAGTGACGCCTAAGAAGCAACAGGAGTGAGTAAGAACTGGGGTAACATGTGAGGACATGAGCAGCATGAGGACGCTAGGAGAGCAGATGCGGCTGAGAGCAGGAGAGCTTCAGAAGGTGTCTGGGGTCCCCGATCTCAGCCTTGCTGGTCAGCCTGTGGGGCAGTAGTTGGCCATAGGCACCATATCACTTACAGCCTAGGAAAGAGGTAGGGGGAGAAATATGCTACCTAGGAAAAATAGTAAACATCTTCTCAGCTTTGAGATGAAAGGATTTTAAACTTCTGGATGAGAGGAGGAAGAAAAGGGGTTGGCTTTGCTTGGTGGAGGTTTGATAGATCAGACTACCTCTTATCAGCAATAGCAGCTTTTTGATTTGTGTACTGACAAAAGAGCCTTTCTAAAGAAACTGGCCTGTCACTTGAACATTTTCTCTGCAGTTCTCTAGCAGTTCTGAAAATCCATAGATTATGAAAACCGGTAAGGTTTGAACATGCAATGCAAAACATAAATTTAAAATATTTTAAAAGCCTGTCATGATTTATTTTCTTCTACATTCTCTTACAATGGAGTGACACTGCATTAAATCTCATTTTAATGTTCTGGAATTCACAAAGTATTTGTCAGCATTATTTGTTTCTTTTTACTGTGTGTACACCATATGTTTTAGAAATATATCGTTTGGAAATATGGAGGATTTGCAAGTATAAAAAACTTATTGCTTCTTCTTTTAAGAAAAAGTAGTTGCTAGCAACTGAAAGCAACTTGTGAGCGTAAGTGCAGCTGAGCAGGAGAGGAAAAGTACTTGCTACAGTAAATTAGTAGGTAAAAAACTGCTTATCTGTTTGCTAGTTCAAGGGTAGTAGAAGTCAAGCTGGAGCAATATTGTTGCTTGGCCAAGCTCATGTGGTGTGACCTCTAACTATGCAAATGGGTATCTGAATGTAAAATTCAAGTGTTTAAGAAGCAGTGTCATTTTCTTATACACACTCATTTGTGTGCAAAGACATAATCTTTAGAAAGCTGTGTATGCAATTGGCAAAACCCAGATGAATATACATCTCGATTCTCATGTCCTATGACCCCCTGATATTTAATTCCTGTAAAATGCTTTTCTTATGGTTTTATACAGGCTTGTTTATTCAAGCCATCTGCACTTAAACTTATTTCTGTGGGACTCCTGTTTTAGGGAAAGTAGTATCTAAAACTTTAGAAATATTTTTTTGTAGTTTTATAAAAAAGCAAAGTCCAAAATAAGTAGGCATTTACTATGTAGGAGAAATTCGGTCTAAGGGTTGACTCTGACTGTACAATGTATTCAGTCCCTTCATCAGCAATAGGCAGTTTCAGGCAATTGTTGTGGTGAGAGCACTTTTAAAGCTACCTATTCTCTCACAACATAGAGTGGTGATCACTAGTAATGGGAAGAGGGCCTAACGTATCGAGTATTTCTCTCCTATGAAACCAAACACAGAAACAAAATGCATTCCTTTCTCTTTAGAGGAGATTAAGTATCAGGATAATTGACAGGGAACATATAGTGAAGATATTTAAGATGAAATGCAGTCAGCTGCAAGGATTTAGTTCTTGATATTGGTAAGAGTGTATACAGAATTTGGTACAAATATTAACATATATATACTTGCTCATTTACATGTGTTTATTATTTGAAAATGTATTTGTTCCTGTTGGAAGGACACCTAAGGAGCAACGGGAGTTGAGCAAGAACTGGGGCAATGTATGAGGACATGAGCAGCATGGGGAATCTAGGAAGGCAGATGCAGTCGGGAGTGGGAGAGATTCAGTTGCTATAGTGGGGTAGTTTGAGGAATTACACAAGCGAGTACAGGTTGCAGGATTAGGTCCATATCTTAGTTGCATTTGCAGTGTAATGTGGTAGAGCTGTTTGAAAGATGGCCAAACAGATGCACAAAAAAGCATGAAGAAAAAATACTTTGACATATGTTTGAAAAATTTCTATCACTCTAATTTAGGAGCTGTAGAAATATGACCACGTTATTCCAGCATTTAATGATATACAACTGCAAGGATGCAAGGGCAGGCTTTTAATCTTTGCTACTGTTCTGCAAGAATAGATTGTGTTATTCTGTTGTGTGCTTGGTAATGACAAGGAGAGCCCCCTGTTAGTAAGCCAAACAGATGTCAGAACACCTGTTTACAGAAATGGTTCCACTGCAATGTGGAAATTCAAGCCCCATGTCTGGTCAAGGATTTACTGATGATTCTGGTGAACAGTGCTTTCCTGCAGCCTGCATGCCCATATCTATCTTCTTTTCTGAAGTGGGGAAGCTGGTGTGCCACTACTTGTGGGTCCATTCATCAGGTCTTGCTTTTATACATTGCACATTGGCTAAGTCTTCTGAGCCACTTTAATAAGAGGAGAGAAATAGATTTGCATAAGACACCGTGCTGGGTTACAGAGTAAGTGATAAAAATAATTTTGTCCTAAATTCAGATTTTTTTTGTTGTTCAGTTATAGGCAACCATGCACATTTTCCTGAGGAAAAGGTTAGTGAGATGAAGATATGACTTACATGCCTGATTTTGAAGAAGAGTGCTTCAGATCAGAGGAATTGTTCATTACTATGTATAAAATTACTCCCTTACTGCTGTTGAGGCTAAAATTAGCATGTGGAAAACCTTCATACAGTTGTAAAATTTCAAAGTTGTCATTGTTTGTTCTTGTCTATTATCCCACTGAATTTTGATGTGCAGACAAGGTGCATTAGTTTTGTAGAAAGCTCAGTAATACTTAGCAGAGAGAGAACAAGAACACTTTGTGTGTGTTGGCTCCAAGTGGCCATGACAAGGACACATCTAAAGATTTGCCTAATTGTGCTCCTGCTACTACTTGGCAGAAGAAATGCAGAAGGTTGAGTGTAACAGATCTTTGAACGGCTGCTATATTGTGTTGTAGCCGTTCAGCTTCTCAGAGATGTTCTCTTGCCTTTTCTGCACTGTTTCTTCAGCTGCATGCTTGTCAGAGAATAATGTAGGGAAAAGATATATGTGAGGAAAGCACAGGGAAATGACACTGCTGTAGAGCTGCTAAATGAATTGTACTGTCATTCACTTGGATGTGTAGGAACACACAGATGCCCTGCCTTCCCGTTTACTTTAAAGTATGATCCCCTTATTGCAGAGCTTAGGTTGCTCTGCATATACATCAGACGGTTATGGTTGTAGCACCCCTGCAGAAGTATTACTGTTCTGACTTTGCAGATGGGTGTAGTCCCGCTTTCCAGAATGATTATGTTGGTTTGGGGTATATGTGAAGTCTGTGGCTGAACAGGGAGATGAAAACATGGTTGTCTCCCTCTCACCTGATTGATGCACCTCTGTACCTCAGCCATTCCAGTATATAAGCTGAATAGCTGGAATATTCCTAATAACTATATGTATTCATGATGCTACCGTTTGCTTTCTAAGGATTTTGCAGACAGGAAAGAATAGGCCAATGTAAAAATTAGTAACAAAAATGGGTAATATGTGCATGACTCTGCCAGCTTCCTCAGATGTGGTCAGACTCAACAGCTACATCACAGCCTTTCACAACACTCTTACAAGGCTCTTCAGCACTTGTCCTGCTTCTGAGTTCTGTATCATGGGCATGTTCTGACCTACTCACTGCTGTTTATTGTTCTACACAATTTCTATTATTTTATACCAGCATCGTTTATCAGAAAGCTGTCCCTGAGCCAGCCCAAAAGTGTCAGCTGGCAGCCTTCAGCATACTTCCCAAGAGCTTATATTTGCTGTCAAACTTGACAACTCAAATAGATCATGCTGGTCAGCACTTGTTCCTAGCTCCTTGGTTCAGATGAATGCTTGCAAAGAGCAGGATGCCCTTTTTCCAACATTTAGGGCTAATGCACACTATTGTTGCTGCCTGGTCACCCCATCCCGGTGCTTCTTTAAGATGACAGCCTGCATTCCTGCTTTATGAAGGGAGCTTTGAGACTTCTTGACAAAGATCACTAGTTTCTAGTTACATGGCACAAGGTGCCTGGGAGAGAGTATGGACCCATCTTGGAGCTGGTGTAGGGAGAATGTATGAAAGTGTGTGGGGTTAGGCTCCTCCTGAGGACACAGGAAGGTGTATGGGTCAGAAGGTACAGTGTGTCACTCAATGGGGCTTACTTGTCCCCACAACATGTTGCCTCTGTCTGAACTGAGAGATTTAGGCAGGAAAATGACTTCACCTTGGTTCAGAGCCTTGACAAAGAAGACAGGCAAATGTCTCCATCCAGAGTGGCTGTTAGATAAAAAGAAAGTTCTGACAGCTGACTTGAAGGAAACTACATGGAGCACCAAAAGAGAAGCTTCAAAGAAACAGCACTGTATGCAGACTCTCCCATTGGGTCCACCCTCCTGATTATAATTTTCAGGACTCAAGCTCTTAGACCATCTCTGTGGAGGAAGCTGTCTTTGAAGGTGGTCGCAGGTAGGTGTGTGCATACACTGTTCCTGATGTATGTCTGTGCTGAGTACAATAATCAACCACTTTGGTCATCTCCAAACCCTCTGAACTTAATTTTCTTCCAGCAAATTTTGTTCGGTATCAAAGTTAGAGTGACAATTACGTGAAACATTGGCTTGGTGACAGCTGTTTATAGGAAGTGTGGCAGTTGGTGCTGTCTTTGGATGGGAGGCACATATAAAGCTGATTTAGGTCCACTGCTGATGTTGGTTTCTGTCCTTTTCAATGTCAGATGAGAGTTGAAATGACATACTTTTGTGTGGGGCAAAAAAGGTGGACTGAATGAATCCTTTCCAAATGCTGTTTTCTTTGTTCAACAAGGGATGATGGTTTTTTCCAGGTATTCCAGACAGGACTCTGTCAAGGTACCTCAGAGGGCCTCTGAAGAACAGACACTAAATGAGTAGCTGGTGGAGGGACAGAGACCTTAGCATGAAAGCAGCTGTGGGGAACACTGTATCAAGGTATGATAGATGCTGGTAGGAGGACTACTTATCCACTTGCTTCCAGGATCAAGGGTTTTTAGGAATTTCTCACTTCTGCTACACTGGTATAGATACTGGTGTCCACGTGTTATCCTTCTTTTCTTTCCTCAAGTCCTGCAAATATGGTCGCTTTATCTGTGCCTTGAGGCTGTTTCAATTTTTTCCACCAAAGCTTCTCCAGTATAATAAAGCAAAACTGAATTGTTTCAAGTGAAGCCTGATGGTAAGAGCCATTTGTTACTTTCTATATCTCGTTCTGACTATTATTCTAGCCCTGTAGTAAGCTCTTCCCCTCCCATATTAAGTATATTCAACATTAAATTGAAACAAAGTTAAGCTAATTTCCTTGGTGGTTTGAGACTACATGCTTTTTTTTTTTACTGCTGGTGTTCTCCATTGATGTTTTTTCTGAAACTGGAATAGCATGAAAAGTGAAGTGGAAAGAAAATATGTTTGAAGGAGTGTGCCTTGTCAGGTCAGAGTGAGAGGAACTGCCATGATGAATGTAAATCTTGGTTATCCTCCGACAGTGGCATTTGCTCACTTGGCTGGTGAGCAATAGGGTTCTTGAATAGGGTTCTGCCCATAAACAGTGCACCATTCATGGTCATACCTATGGTTGAAGTTTGGTAATTGCACCTTCAATAACTATAACTAGTAATTGTGCACATACATTGTGCAGGAGGAATAGAAACCATGTCATGTTAATGCTACAAAGGACATGGGTAACCAGTCGTGGTTTTTTTTTTTAAGAAGTAAAGCTGTAGCAATTTGATGATAAATTGACACTTGAGAGCTGTAATAGCGTGCACCTGTGAACAACAGCTTGATCAAAGAGGTGAGTAAAGATGTATTGGAATAATTCAGGTAGCTCAATGCTATATGACTTTGAAACAGGAGGAGAAGACAGGCTCACATCTGGAAGTGATACATTAGGGGTTTCTGAAAAAGATTATGTTCAATCATAGCACAGCTGTGGAAAGGAGGAAGTGAGATGTTCAGTAGAAGGAGGCAGATGTATAAAAATGCGCTGAAGAGATATGTAGGCCAAGCTAGCTGATCCTGTGTAAGGATAAGCCAGAGATGTATAATGCATCACTGGCCAGACACTATGTGACAAATGTGTTTTCCAACTAGGGCAGTTACCTGGTAATCTTAGCCTGAAACACCTGAGTCCAAAGCTATGAAATCTTTCTTAGGTGGTCTTGCAGACAGAACTATGTCACTTACTCTGCCTCTTGTCTGCCATTAACTTTTCTAGTTGGAGGCTTGCTAACCTTAAAAGCACACAGAGTAAGGGCTTTGAACAATTGCTTCAGCTTTCCCAATGATCTTGGGTTTATAAAGCCCTGTTCCTGAGCATACTAAGAAGTGACTATCTTAAACTTGACCTATTTCGTTTCTAAACTTCAGCAGAAACAACAAAATAGTCTCCAACCTATCTACCTGATCTAATGAAAGTTTACAATGTGCAGAGATGTGACAAATTAGAGCCGCTTCATCTCTTATTTGATTTTAATGTAACCATGTGAATAAAGTGACTGGGGTTTGGTCCTGTATTAATTTTGAGGTAATGAAAACTAATATCAGCATGAAGGTGACAGGTACAGGTAGTAACACTGGAAGTCACTCATATTGCCCAGCTGTAAATCCACAGTTTGTGTATGTGTTCAAACTTGTGAACAGCGTGTTTGTGGACCTACCTTCTGAGTACTCTGAAAACCATAGCATATGTATAGAATCTGTAAGTTTTCATTCTGTAGTCCATCTTACTTTCAGCATATTGCTGTCTACCTAAAACATGGAATTTAAAATTAAATAATGGTGGCATGCACTTATGTCAATTAACTATGACCTTGCTCTTGCTGAAAGTCACACAGCATAGGTACTGCAGAACCAAGTTATGGAGGAAGGCAACAAGCTAATGTGTTTAATACTTCAGTACAGAGTATTTTGATTGTTAGCTTCTTGGGAGATTGGTTAATTGCTTGTTTATCTTCTGTGTAATTTGTTACTAAATAAGGTTTTAAAGGCATAATTCTGGAATGGAGCCAGTCTGAATCTGATCCGTGTTGACAGCATCAAGCTTACTTCAGTTGTGCATTAATGCCTAGCCTTGTTTGCTGTGCTTTAATGGAATTGTGTAGAATGGCTTGGATCATATCCAAATAGGAACACATTTTACCAAGAGTTGTTGAGTCTTTTCCTGGAGTTTCTAACAGCTTATAATGGGGAAAGGGCTGGGAAACTGGAGCTTGGCCACAGTTTTACCCATACCGACTAATTAGCACAATTAACATAATTGCTCTGCATGCATGTAGTGATACTAAGAGGAGCTTTGTGGATCTGCTCGGAAAGCAGGTTTTCTAAGTTATATTCTAAGCCTTATACCCATTTCAATTTCAAGACTTTTTTGATTAATGCTCCTTCCAGCCAAGCAGTCTGGCTGAATCCAAGGAGTAACAATGGTGCTGGTGAGGCTGTGACTTGACCATAAAGTGCATTAATTGGACTTTAAGGTTCTTCTGATCATAGAATCATGGAATGGTAGGGGTTGGAAGGGACCTCTAGAGGTCATCTAGTCCAACCCCTCTGCCAAAGCAGGTTCATCTAGGCAAGGTCATACAGGAACATGTCCAGATGGGTCTTGAAAGTCTCCAGAGAAGGAGATTCCACAGTCTCTCTGGGCAGCCTGCTCCAGGGCTCTGTCCCCCTCACAGTAAAGAGGTTTCTTCTCATGTTGAGGTGGGACTTCCAGTGTTCCAGATTGCACCTGTTTCCCCTTGTCTTATCACCGGGCACTATTGAGAAGAGACTGATTGCTCTATCTTCCTGACATCCACACTTCAGATCTTTATAAACATTGATCAGATCCCCTCTCAGCCTTCTCTTCTCAAGGCTAAATAGCCCCAGGGATCTCAGTCTTTCCTCATACAAGAGAAGTTCCAGTCCCTTAATCATCCTCGTAGCCCTCCGTTGGGCTCTCTCCAGTAGTTCCCTCTTACTCTTGAACTAGGGAGCCCAGAACTGGACACAATATTGCAGGTGTAGCCTTACCAAGGCAGAATAGAGGGGGAGGACAACCTCTGTTGACCTGCTGGTCACGCTTTTCTCAATGAAGCCCAGGATACCATTGGCTTTCTTTGTCACAAGGGCAGATCAAAAAACCCCATGACTGTATGATGCGAAGCACTGAAAAAGCAATAAGCTCACTGTGATGGTTCACATTTGTTAAAAGTACTTGGGCAATCTAACTGTGCACTTAAGGCTTTACGATGCATCCACTATCATTTTCCCATGCTCCTCTGTCTTTATAATATATTGTAATTTTTTCTGCAGATGATACAAAAAAGCATGAAACTTCCATGGTCCAGTACATGGAGTACAGCAGCCAGATCAGACAGGCCGTTTTATGCCTCTGCCAAAGCCAGGCAGGATTGATACTTTTGGCTGGTCTGGTGCTGGCGATGATGGGACTGCTGTCTGTGTGTCCTCATACCTGACTTGCACATCATGTGCAAAAAAAGGCTAGCAAATAATAATAGGATTTCTGCTGTAATGCATCTTCATGCTTAGGAGGGTACAGGATATAGCTTCAGTCAATTGACCGTTATACATAATGGATGTAGAAATAGGATTTGTTAAAAGCCCTGCCTGTTGCATGGAGGAATGCTTAAGGCAGCTAAAGAGGAGCTGAAGTGTGGGCTTCCTTAGCTGATGCAAGCAGAAATGAGAAACAAGACACTCTCACAAGGCAGCAAACTCCACAGCAGGCTTCAGTGTCTTGTTCCTTTTAGCTTGTTCTTTCCTGACACAAGAAAAATGAAGTTGGAGAGGGTCTCACAGCACTTCAGTGCTTACTGGCTAGGGCATATGTGATATAGGAAGATAATTACTTGAACTCTAACCTGTTGGGTAGTTAAAAGGCTGATGATAATAACATCTGGAAATTGATTAAGGAACTTGACACTTTGTGGACTCCGTAGGGCTACTGGTGTGATGGCTGTTTGGTAGCAGTACTGAGGATTTCTAAGTGATCAGTTTCTGACTGATCCAAGCCAAGCTGTGGAGCATGGGGACTGAGATACTCAGGCTCATTTGGGCTGAAGTGTATCTATATTCGTGTAGTAGCAGTCAATTAAAATTTCATAGCCCTGTTGAAGCTATACTGCTTACAAGAACTGCTGAGGCTGAGGCTCTGCTGCTTTCAAGATGTGACCCAGTGTTGGGATACTCTGGCACTGGAATATACCAGCTTGTGCAGTGCTCTTCTGGGTTTGTAAATGCTCTTTGCATGGGGGAAATGTGACCACAGACACCCATGGCCTGAGCTGGCTAAAGAAGTAGGCAAAATTTTGTTGATTACTGACTTGGATGTGCGCTCTTGCACATTAACGCTAATAACTTTTGACTAAAACCATTTACTTAAAATTTTCTGTAATTTGCTTACAGCCTTCTTGCTGCTTTTATAATACTGTCCTTTCCTTCTTAGCTAGCGTGGTACTTCAGTTTGCAAACTGAGATCAGTATACATAATACTAGAAGGTACCAGATGTTATCTTATGACAGCACCCCCCCTCCCCTGGCCCCAAACAGAGCAGGATGCAGAGACACTGTATTTAATTTTTCAGTATGTTGTTTGAAGTCTTGTCTTGTAGTATATTCTTTTTGGAGTACATGGAGTAGAGGCTGCTCTGTAATCAAAGTAGCATATGTCTCTTTAACTAGGTCTCAATCATTCCAAACTCCAAAAGCTCAATAATTCTTGCAATTTGTTTTTCTATTTTGTAGCTGATAGCTAGATAAGAGTGCTTTTTCCAACAGCATTGGCACTATTCCCCAAAAAGCAGGTAATTAGAATGATGCTTTTATAGTACAGTGACTTAAAAGTCTATGGCTGAATATTTTCTATTTTTACTTCAAAGTATACAATTTTCTACATTTTTTTTCCATAGATATTTCTCTGTCTCTGTAATCATTTTAAAAGCATATGTTAGAGAGACAAAGTGATAATATTTTTTTCATAGGGGTTTTATACGCTTTATACAGAAGCGCCCAAAGCAAACAAAACTGATTCCTTGCAATTTCTTGTGAGTGCATTCTGTCTCAGAAAATGCTTTAGTTTGGTCAGGAGGGGAATGGAAAAAACACCTTGAGCAACTTCTGGAAAAAAAAAAAAAGAATCATTTTTAGAAAAGGCATCTCTTTCAGCTGGCAATTCTTACACTTTCGTAGATTTTCTAGTGCAGGGATCCTCAAACTTTTTAAACAGGGGGCCGGTTCACTGTCCCTCAGACACTGTCGGGGTCCGGACTATAGTTTGGAAAAAAATGAACGAATTCCTATGCACACTGCACATATTTTATTTGTAGTAGTGCACAAAAAACAGGAAAAAGAATGCCGTATCCGGCACGCGGGCCGTAGTTTGAGGACCCCTGTTTTCTAGAGTGTGCAAATGGGGGGCGTTGGACTAGATGACCTTTAAAGGTCCCTTCTAACCTAAGCCATTCTGGGTGGTAGGTATGAGGAGTTTAATTGCATATATTTTAGTTCTGAGGAAGCTTGGCTACTGCATTTGATCTCCTTCCTCCTCCCTTAGTTACCTGTCCTCAGTTTCTGGGCAGTGCTAGGGAATAGGGCACATGCAGAGACTGGTGCTGACTGGTGTTGACATGTTCTTCCCAGAGCTAGTAGTGACTGGATGAAACTCTTGGAGGTCTGTATATAAGTCCTGCTCTACTTTCTGCCTTCTTCCTTTTTCTCTAAAGCTGGTAAGCATGAAGATATCTACAAAAGGGTATAAACAGCTTCACTTTTCAAATGATACCAGGTTCTTCCAGCTTTACACCATGGCAAGTTCCTTGCCATTTGAATCTATTTACACCAGCTCACTATACAAAATACTGGCAGATATCTTATAGAATCATAGAATACCAAGTTGAAAGGGACTTCAAGGATCATCTAGTCCAACCTTTCAAGGTAAAAATATAGTTTAAATGAGATGGCCCAGCACCTTCTCAAGCTGGATCTTAAAACTGTCTAGAAGAAAATTTTTTTTCGTCTTCCATGGAAGTATCCTATTAGTGGGATAAGGAAGGGAATATGGATATATTGGACAGAATGTTCTTTAGTCAAAGTTTACAATGACCTATATTAAATCACCTGTTGGTCTCATTTGGAATGTCTCTGGTTTTGTTACCATGGTCATTACAGTGGCCACAGAAGGAACAGTGCAGAGAACTGAGTTATCTGTTCATTGCACGAGGTGAATATTTATAGGACAGGGCCATGACACACTGGTACAGTCATACAGAATGCAGCTTACACCACTCCTTACTGATGCTGTTTATTACTCCTTTGAGGTAGTGGTTTGAGACCTTGGTAGGCTATTCCTAGAAAGCGCACAAATGTAACAGACAATTTTTATTTGCTTCAGTTGACACTGTCCAGTTTAGAACTGCAATTTTTAAAACTGTAATAAGATTATTAATTTCCTTTATTAGACAGGATCTGTAATACATGACTGGGATAAGGGAACTGGGAGATGGGCAGTGACATTACCAAATGTGTTGGATGTTTGCAGATATTTCAAAATTATTTTAGGTGGAGATTCAAGTTACCAATCTGGTTACTAACGGTCTGTGAAATTGCATGGTATTTGGTGATTGCCAAAGTTTGACAGGCTGTCAAGCACTTCATCGGGAAGTTATTATTGCTTTCCTGTTTCTTTATAGCATTTTACAGTGTTTTGTTCTAGTCTATAATATAAATGTTGGGGTCTTTTTTATTTTTTGTTTGAGAGTTTTTTGAATTGCAGGCATAACGTATCTGTATCAACTCTAGAATGTCATAAATAGACCTTACTAATAACTACCAGTCTTCACTGGAAATAATTGGTTGGCTGTTTAGATTATGTCCCTTGCATAAAACCCCCCTGTATGGGTAGTTTTTTCACAAAAGCTTGGGTTTAATAATGTAACAAGTGGAGAAATGCAGTTTAACGGCTAGATGCTTAGTAAGCTATCAGTATTTTACTTCTACTGTCAAAATCTAGTTTTCTGTCTCAATGTTGCTTTTGGAAAGACTCTCATACAGTAGTTATTCAAGCACTTTCATTGCAATGCCAATTTACTTTGAGCTGAGGTGATGGATAAGTCTAAATTCTTTTAGAACCTCCTGTTTAATGAAGTTTTTCCCTTTATTAGCGGAATGAGATGTGGAACAAAACTGCTGCTGAAATTGAGAAGCAGAAGAGTGAGGTTAGTGGATTTTAGGCTAACACAGAGGGCATTTGATTTAAGTGAATATTCTGCTTCCTGTGTACTTAAATATAATGAAAAAACCGTGAAGAGCTGCCTGAGAAATCTATGATTATTTTTCCCAGTGCAGTTGAGAATAAAACCTGTCTTGAAGAACATCTTCAGGGAAAATGTTAAAATTGTAAGGAAACTAATGTGTGCTCCAAGGGTTAAATCTAAGAACTTTTTTTTTTTTTTACCCAAAGCAGAGGTATATTTTACGGGGTTGTGTTTCTCCTTACATAGTGGCAAACATTCTCACTTATAAATCGCAAAGCACTGGAACATGCCTTTAACTTCAAGCATTTCCTTGGTCTTTTGGATTAATTGGTCAGCTCAAGAAACTGAAGTTCTGCATGTGTTTAAGTGCTTTTCTGGATCAAGACTTGTATGATAAGTCTTGTTAATCACTGACTGTGAACAGAAAAAATATTAAAAGCACTGTAAAAATTTTGGGAAAAAACACTATATAATCTATGACCTTGAAGAGTTTAGCAAGTAAGGTAAGAGCAGAGCCACGTGAGCTGTGCACAGTTTATACTGAGAAACTTTCCAAAGTTGTCCTTGTCTTCTCCCTGTACTGAGATCAGAAGAGCCACTGCTCCTGTTCCTGGAACAGGAGTAAACATGGAGCTGTTTACTACTTTCAGGTAACTCAGAACCAGAATTAGAGCTATATGCTACTTAAGGCTTTAAATTGGATGTAAAAATATGTTTTCCTGTCCCAGGTTTGCCTAACATTATTCAGGTTTCTGGTTAAAAAGGCAACACAGTGCCAAGCTGAAGAGCTACTTGGGGAGAGAAGCTCAAGCGCATAAATGGGCTTATGCAAATAGTGTTTTTCAAGACAACCAAATTTATTTGGCACTCTTTGATAGGAGATCTGCATTACTTGATGTGCTTGAATGTGAAGGCAAAAAAAGTAGAAAAAAGAATGTGGAGTGTAAGAAAAATCTAAACCCCTAAACATCTCTGTTACGGTAATCTTTACCATATTATTTTGATACAAGGCCTCTTCCCACACAGACTTCACTATTTATGTTACAGGAAATGCTGCAGTCTCAAGTTCTCTTGGGAATTATTTTTATTCTAAACAAAGTAGATACATTCTGAGCCATCTATTTTTCTAATTTCTAAATCTGATTAGAATAAGGCTAATTAAGCTGCTGTCTTTTGGGATTTTCTGCTTACTTTATGAAAAAGAAAATATTGAAATGAGAGTTTGAGCGTTAAAGCTTTACCCTTTTACTGTATTTAAATTTCATGAAATTATGTAAAGCCATTTAAAAACCTGGCAATGAATGTGCTGAATCATTTTTTGTGTGCACATTTTTCTGCAGACTCCTAGCAGTGTGAGGAGTGTTTATATACAATCATTTATTTTGTTGTTTTTATGACCAAGGTATATCAAACTAACATGACATCTGCTAAAAGGCTGCAGTTTAATTTTTGCACAAATACATTTTCTTCTTTGGAAAACAAACCCCTGTGTTCTGTTCGGTAAGCAGTGAAAAGTTCAAAACCAGCAAACAAATGAAGTCGTATGCTGACAAATGCTATTTTCCTTTAGAATTACTCCTTTTCTGTTCATGTTTTTTAGGCCTAAAGCTTCTCATGTCTCTTGGCACGTTAGAGGATTATAGTGATGCCATTCCAATCTATATAAGCAAATCTATGTTGTGCCTTGCTGTGAGGTTTACTGGTCAGTGCAAAAAGGGATAGAGCAAAGAGATTGCTGTTAAACGGAAATAAAAAATATTATGCACAGCTTGGGCAAGATTTGCTCATTATAGAGTTTGATCTTACACCATGAATCTTTACCAAGTTGAACTAGGATGTTCGATATAAGGCTAGCTACCAAGGTGTTAATCTGAGTGAGGGAAAGGTGAATGGAGTACTGAGTTTGGAAAGCTATCTGTCTTTTCCCCTCTTTCCTATTGATTTCTTATTATCTTTTCTCCCTTTCCTTTCTGTAATTAAGGCTTGGCATTTCCTTCTGTTCTTTTCTTTTGTAAAACTGTCCATGGAGTCCAAATTCCTCTTTCCTCTCATTCATTTCTGGGGAAGGGGAAAGAGTCTGTCCTGTTGGAAGACACAGTGGCATTTCCTGCTGCAAGGTGTTCTAGCTGTTTTTAGTGTCAATAAGAAGCAAGAATATATGCCATCTACTGAAAACTCTCTAGCTGTGGACATAAAACACAGTGATAAAATTTAGCTCTTGTCTTTCCAGTAGCAGTTGTTTAGCTGGTTTTGATTATCTGGGCAAGGCCTTTGTGCTTAGAAGGATATATATCTTAAAGGATATATATAATTAAAAATTCTATTTTTCATAAATGCCAATTTCATGTGAATCAAGCAGAAAATTAGAATTTTTTTGAAATATATTTTCCAAACTTAAGGAGAATTGATGAACATTGCAACTATTAAACCTACACTGGAAAGTGTCTTTTTGAGGATACTCTGAATTAGTCGCTGTATCTAATGTTTGCTGGTCCTAGAATTATGGTGCTTTTCATCACTTTAAAAAAGCGTATGCAGATCTGGACATGAATTTTGCAGCAGAGTGAACCCTTTCACACACTCGGAAAAGAACAGGAATGGTTATTGAAGGGAGAATGCCTTACAGAAAGGATCTGTGATCTCCTGCTCTTGATCCTCAAAGGCTGAACACCATCCAGCACCAAGCCTGAGACCTGAAATTAATGATTCTGCTGGACCTTATATTTTGTGCCACAGTATAAACTACTTCACCTGCTGCTGTTTTGTGTCCCAGGGAGTAAGCCTTTGAGGAGTTAGCTGACCATGGTGTGACCTCTCTGTACAAACACTCTTCTTATCCATAGTGTCTAACTTGCTTTTCTCTAAGGTGGATGAACCGTGACTCAGACGAAACTAAGATGAGTTCTGGTCAGATTGTATTTGGTTTTGGACTTTGCTGCTTTTGTTTTAGACGTGGAGAGCTCACGTGCCCAAAAGCTTTCTGCTCCTTCCAAATGTGCTAGCCAGCTTAAAAAATAAAAACAAACTGACAAAACCGAACCAAAAAACCCTCAACCAAACACCTAATACGGCTTCTACTTGCAAATCTAACCTTATAAAATAACAAGCATTTAGGCAGATTAATTTGTGATATTTCTTTGACTTTGTATTTTTATAGGTTTGGAAGGAAGAGAGTGAAAACTTTTGTTCCATTTTTTGAACCAGGTTTGCTGTGACACTGGACCAATGGCTGCAATATGCATTACATTTAGAAACTCAGTATTCATTCTCTGTGTTGTCAGTGCCGGGTATCCTTAAGAAGAAAAACATGTCTGGTATTTAATAGTGTTTGGAACAAATATAACTGAAGTGTTATTAATGTGCTGTCATATATGCCAGATTTCAAAATTTCTCCCCTATCTTGGGGGATATTTTAAATATCAGACACTCAAACTTTGGCATTTAAGTACTGAATGACTGTCAAAAGTAGCAGCAGAGGTCTTTTAAAATCTAATTGTTACATACAGTTATGAAGGCAACTGGAAGCTGGGTTACTAAATGAAGTTTTAGGAATCTTTTAGCTAAATCAGAGATTAAAGTGAAACACTGAGGAAAGCCTGTTGGTCATCACATGCTTGTCATAGGTGAAAGGAATTTCATGCCTGTGAAAAAATTAGTGAATTGTATTGATTTTAAATACAGAATTAATCTGCAAATACTTTGTTTTTTCACATACTTCCAGAATAATTCCATGCAAATGGCTACTTTTCATGTAATATCTGTATAGGAGTTTGCTGTTGAGGTTTAGATTCCATCCACCAGACCTACAACAGACGGTCTCTGTTAACCCCTCTCTCCTGTCCCCAAATAGAGGAAGAGAAAGAGGAGAAGGGAGGGAGACTGATGGCCCCCTCCCCTCCCAAATGGGAGAGGAAGGGAATGAGAGAGAGACTTCCGAATTAGAAAAGAAAACTAAAACACCTTTAATGAAGATAATAATGATAAAATGGGATATGTACAAATATATATGAAAATCCCCCTGATGGCAATTACATCAGGGTTGAAGGAAAGGGAAAGGGTCCCAAAGGCAAGAAGGCCAGCTCCCAAAGGAAAGTGAATGCCAGCGGAAGGGTCAAGACCCTCGTGATCCCTCAGCTTTACACGAGAATATGACATACATGGGCTGGAATCCCTCGTTGGTCAGTTTAGGGTCTCCTTGTCCTGGCTTCTCCTCCCTGCGGGTGCAGCCTCTTACCTACTGCACCCCTCGATGTGGTACACAAGAGTTAGCAGTGACCTTGGTCTGCACACACCGATCCTTGGTAGTAACTCTAAACATCAAGTGTTATCATTCCTTGAAGCAGACACTGTCTGCAAAAACATGCTGTGGGCTTCAGAAAGTGCAGTTAGTTAGCAGAGACTCAGCTGAAAAGTAAAATCACTGAACAGAATTGGTTTGGTTCTACCTCAGACCAGGACATTTGCATATGTTATTATGAAAATAAATAGAAAAAGACATAAACATGACGATTTAGTGTAAATCTTTTTTTAAGAGGAGACTGGGTTTGTATCCCCACAGAGTATTATAAGAGCTATGATCCATGGAATGCCTGTGATTCTGATCCTTGGGTGAACATTTTGGCTTCCTTATGATTCTTGGGACAAAACCCACGCAAGTGTTATTACTGTGCATCATCTTTTAGAAAAAAAAAAACAGTCTGGTATGTTCAAATAAGAGCTTTTGGGTTCCTGGGTTTTTTTTTCGTTTGGTGTTCTTGGTGACAGTTATAGGACTTTTTAGTGATATAGGGAAAAAGAAACAACCCAGAAATCCCCTTCCTCAGTAACGTATCTGATATTTGTTTCTTGTTTAAAATATGGAAATTATGTGACTCTGAGTAAGCTGCCCTGTTGCTTGAGGTTCTAATGTCCTGATGCCAGCTCATTGTTCATCAGATCGAGCCAACAATTAGCAGTGTGTATATTGGCATGGCTTGTTTTGTGCAACTAAGCATACATAATCTGATATTCAAAATGTTATGTCTGTATGCACCATCATGCGAATCCATAACAGTGGAGGAATCTTAGAACAATGATTGGATGTTGAAGATAAGATGGTACAAAAACAATTTCATTGTCATTTAAAATCAATATTTTATCACAAAGATTAAGTGATAGCTGGCCAGTTTCTCTTGCATTTATATTGTTTTTACCTCTCTTATTTTAGAAATGTTATTTTCTAGTGACATTCATGAAAAGCTAATAAATTTAGAGCCTATAACTGTAGTTTTCACAGGGGAGCTATTTGAAACTGCTGATGATAACAGGTGATGGCACTAGGGAATGCACCAGTACGATGAGAGCAGCAAAAGCTGAATATGCAATGTTGTGTGGAGGAGAATGGTTCCTCTGGAGAACAGCTTGCAAAACAAAATGACTTAAATGATGGTAATAAGCAAAAGACAAATGGGATAAATATTATTCCCTAAAAACACTTCTTTGTGATCAGATCTTCTGTTGCTGACCTTGCATTTGGTCTGTAAACTGTTCTCTTGGGTCTTCCTGTGCCTTGTTTGGAGGTGAATTGCTGTGAAGAGGAGAAACGTGGAGTATAAGCAGTGCCGTGACAGGGAAATATAGAAAAGCACACAGAAAGCACATAAGTTCTTATGCAGTCAAATGTCTATTTTCTTCACTGGTGGGTATGGAAAAAAAAAAAATCCAAGTTAACCTGGCTGTATTTATTGCAGAGACTTATTATTTGGTTCATACTTGCGTGATCTGTATGTAATTCTCATGAGCTGCTTTGGACCCAAAGATTGTGAGAGCCTGTCCTTGGATGTTCAGATTTGATGTGTAGTACCTGTAGCAAAGATGTTCTAAGAACCATATGGAAAGAAAAATATGCAGTCAGATCTGCATTAATCAAAAAATACAAAACAAAGCATAGGTGTCTGACTAGGAGAAAAGGTCAGTAAAAATATTGGAATAATGACACTATTGAATAATAATAAAGAAAGAAATTGAACCACTCTTATGACCTTGATGGTCTATCATTACAGGGTGTGTGTGTTGGCACTGCTTCCTGAGAGCTACCCCTGGCCAGGTCTGCCTGCACAAAGGTATGTGTCCTCAGCATCTGTGCTGGAAGATTTGCAGAAATGCACTATGGCTTCTTGCCTGCTTGGTTTTCTTCTGAAGAAAAACCCAAGGCATATGACATGGTTGTCTTTATGCTGGTTGATGTTTCTAGCCAGAGATGAGGACTGCATGGGAGGCTGTGGTACATCATCCATAATATATGTCTTGTAATATGTCTCTCTGTAATGTAGGCACAGGTATGAGGGCCAGGAGTGGATTCTGCTTTTGGGGTCTTAGTCTAGAGGTCTTTTTTTTTTTTTTTTTTTTTTTCCACCAGTACTAGAAGATGCTGTCTGCTGGTATGCTATTTATTACCTTGTATTCTCAAAAGCATAGTTTGTGCTTTATGCACAGATCTGTGACATTGGATGAGGTAACACAAGGATGAATGCAGGAAAGGTTTACACAAAGAAATGGAGATTCTCCATAACAAATTCATTAGGCACTTTGTTAACCCATACATTTGTTTACAGTAGTGCTTATGATTTTAGTAATATTTCTTTCAGCACTGGGAAGAATGCTTTATCAGCTGTATCTGCTTGTAAAGATTGGCTCTGGCAGGATGTGTGTGGTTGGGAGGGTAATGATTGGGGATGAAGAGAGATTCAAACAACCAGAAAGCAAAGGTATGCCAAACACTTCACAAATATGGCAGTAATAAGATGATGTGTGCTTTAAGAAACAGAGTATTTGGTATTTTGTGTTCCCTCGATTTACTCAGTCCCAGCATTTGGATAAGGGTGTTATTCAGTGTTCTTGATTTTAGAATAATAAAAGACCCTTCATCTCTGAAATGCTCGGAGTTGTTGGATGGTAACAGGCACAAATATAGGTCCTTTTCTAGGGTAAATGCCATCAACGCAGAGGTTTTATTTGTACCATGTCAATTTAATTTGAAACACTTGCTGCCTGATTTCTTAACTTTGTCCTGCAAGCCTCTATTTGGCTTCTTGATTAGAAGGCAACATTAGAATCAAAGTAAATACAGGCTTGACAGCTACTGGCCTGTAAGAAATTAGCCTTGACATTGTAACAGCAACAATTATAAAGAGCCATGCAGTAAATACATAGTGATATAATGCTATTTAAACATTTGCTTTACCTTTTTTACAGAGTGGGAGCAAGATTTTAGCACAGCTGCAAATAAATTTATGGTTTGTGGTGACAGCAAAAGAATACTTTATGTTACTGTAAAGGTATCAATGTTACCTCAGGTTCTCTAAATTAAGCATTTGTTGGAAAACAAAAACAAATCATGCGGATAAACTTGAAATTTGCCTAACTGACCTCAGACTTCACTTGATATATTCTGCTCATGTTGGTGAAAGCATCTGTGCTGTGCTTGTTCAAAGAGTGACAGATGACTATTACTAGAGCCTTAGGGAGTAAAAATTATAACAAGATTCCTTTAGATTGGATAATTACAGATGCTGTTTTTACTTGGAGTGAATGCTTTGTGTATCTAGTCAGTCAGGACATCTGGAAAGTCAGGGATCCATTAAACTCTTTGGTATATCCTTGTGTGGTACTGCAGTATTGTTTGAGGCAAAAAGAAATCTGGTGTTACTGTTCTATGTAATGAAGAGAGGACAGCTGTAAAGCTTAGAGATGGACACAGTAGAAACTTGTATGGCATGAAGGTTGAAAGAGTGGGAAGGCAGGCAGGCAGGTAAGCTGTTATGCTCCTATTAATGTAAACCTCTTGCAATTAAAATATTAATTTCTGTGCACTTTGTGTGTTATGAAAAAGATGTATTTCCACCCACCTGAGCTTTAGACTACCACTTCCGTCAGTATGAGCATCATTGGGCTTACGTACTGAAGTGCTCTGTGTGCAGATCGGGGATTAATTGTTTCTAGTGAGGAAAGGGTATGAGAGGTAGAGAGAGGTTTAGGGCTAAGGTACAAAGAGGAAAGTAAATTATTGTGTAAAGAGTGGGTCAGTCTTAAAATGCAGCCTAGTCAGTAGTCCTGAGTATTTCTCCAAAAATTGAACATGAGCAAAACTTCTTTTAAATAGAAAAAATCAAACTTTTTTTAGCAATCAAGTAATGGAAGGTCGAAGGGAAGAAAAAACTGTTTGGAATATTTATGGTCCTAAAAAAAGAAAGATTATGGAAGAAATCTCAGATGATACCATGTTTTTGTTAGTAGACGCAAGTGAACTGGGTATCTAAGGAGGCTTTCTAGGTTACAGGTTTTTTTAATGTTCAAGTTCTCTTGGCCATGCCATTGCATTGTGACCAATCATAACTTTTAATATTAAGGTTTTCTGTGCTACCTCTGTCTGGGAAGTCCGCTTACAAACTTGAATGAATGAAATGGCTCTGCAACCAGGTATTTAGGTACTTGATGTTGGTTAATGCACAGAGACTGAGGCACAGGTGGCTTGACTGACTTGAACAAGATTAACAGCCAGTGGGTTAAACTGAAAAAGAGCACAAGATTTCCAGTTTCCTGGATGCATTGTTTAAATTGGTCATGTTCATACTAAGAATTAATGCATTTATGATAGATGGTTTTATTTTCCTATTGCTGCAGTTATTCACTGAAAAGGACAGTTTTCTATGCAGAACTATAAATCTCTGCTTGAAATGCAGAATTAATATTTTCAACATCTGACCTTCACTGTGCTTTTCAGGTTAGGGAAAGCATGAATCTGTAAAAACGTTTATACTACTAGGCCTGGATCCTTAAAACAAAGCATCACTGTAAGTTAAAAACATTGGTCAAGCCTTCACATCCCAGATGATGCTCTGAGTTCGGTTCCCATGGTTACCGTGAAGGAAGTGCTTGTGTAGCATCCAGCTCAGAGCAAAGGGGACCCCAGGAAGAGGCAAAAAGGGAATAACAGTGTTGGAAAGAGCCAGGCTGTAACAGGCACGATTGCTCTTACATTTGTAATACCTGGAGGTCTTCCAATAGTGCTGTTTCTTAATGGTACTGAACCGATTAATAGGTAGTGTGATAATGATAAAGATTAAGATGCCTCTCAGGCAGAGGACAGTTGATTTAAGAACTGCTGGGAACACCTTGTCATTTGCTGTGATTCAGGAGACATTCACCCATTAGTCACTGTGTAGCTTCACTGTTTCACTTCACATACCAGATTGATGCCACTGTAAATAAAATGAGAATTTAACTGCAAAGCACAAATAAGGCTCCCTAACCCATTTCTGTTTCTCTCTGACAAAATTTATAGAATGAAATTATGACAATGAGTGAAACTGCTAAAACTGCAAAGTAGATGGATGAATATTAAGTCAAATGACCAGTGGGCTTTTTTTTAATTGACAGCTGGACACTGGTATGAAAGAGCATCAGAGGAAGAGGTCGAGTTCACCAAGAAAGTGATGACTGGGCTGTCCTGAGAATACTGCTGATATAGCTGAGCTTGGCCTGGTGAAACATGAGAACAACCTTACCTTCAGCAAACTCCAACACCTCCCCACACACTTCAGCAAGTGAAGGAAAGATTCCCCCAGTTCAGAACCATTGAAAGCATGCGCCTAAGAGGACAGGCACTTGATAGCCCCACTCGCAGGAAAATCTAGGCTTTCTCTTTGCCTTAACCCATGTTCTAAAAATAATCCTAAAAAAATATAAATCTGTAGAGCCCTGGGGACATGGCCCTGATGCAAACCTTCTCCCAGGACAGGTCCCTTTGCAGCCTGCTTTTTGCCTGGGCAGCTGCTTCGAGCCCTATTGTGCCTGCAGATGTAACCTATTTCTTCTCTATCTTAACAGTAACCACAAATTTTCTGCTAGAAAAGAAGTTTCTGCAGCTCATGCTAGGTTTTGCCAGGCCCTTGCTGGGGCTGCTCCAGCTGGAGATCCTGGCTTTCTCTTGCTGTCAATTGTAACCATATCCCCAAAATATTCCTGTGATGCAAAATTTCTCCCAGGCCATGTTTGCCAATATTTTTCTTAAAAGATTGAAGCATTTTTCACTTTTTTTAAGGTGTTTTTTTTTTTCCACAATTTGATCTTCTGCTTGTAATAGCAGGCATTAAATGAAACAACATAGACAAAGTTACTTTTATTGTTGAAGTCAACAAGAGTAATCCTTTTCAATATTCAGATAACTTGTCTTGTTAATTCAATTTTAAAAACCTGTTTTTTTAAAATCACTGATCATTTTTTAGAAGCTATAGTGAAAAGCTGCATTTTTTAATTAAAAAGAGAAGAACTCTGGCAAGGAAATAATAAGGTATGATATGGATTAAAATGCATTTAAAGTTAAGTCATCTGTAACACTGAGCATCAGTATTGTGGGGTATGGAACTGAAGTTTTCATCTTTTCAATTACGGCAGTATTATCTTCATGGCTTTTGAATCTGGCACTAAATTTAGCTAAGTACTTATCAAAGTACTTTACCCAACTTTCCTGCCCATGGAATCATCGTTTCTGCATCCAAGATGAAAAGACTCCAATTTTTACAGTTCTGTGTTTCCATTATATTTTCTCATCTGCACTGGCCTGTTATTTTACCTTTGTTTCTGAATTTTACTTAGTATATGATTTGGGGTTTTGATACAATGAAGATTTTTTTTAGACTATATATGTTGTAGCCTTAAATACTTTCTAAGGCTTGGGAGGAGGGGAGAGGGAAGAGGGAATGGATTAAATTTGGGAGTTTTAAAGGAAGTAGCCAAAATCCCACTCTCATAGTAGTGACTTTAACTTTTATTAAATATATTTTTTTATGTAGAATTAATTTATTATCAAACATTCTCACATGTGAGAGCTTTCATTATCCCTATCTGATGTCAAACATTCTTTTACAAATACATCTCAGGTACCACCACAGGAAATGAAGAAGCTGGTTCTAAAATGAAAGTAAAACCAATAACGAACCTTGGGGAATGACATGGACTTCATCCAAATGCAGCTCTAATATAAAACAGTTGAAATCTTTTGTGCTGAATTTTATAGTTTTCCTGGTGGCTTAGGGTAAAGCATGGTTTCAGACTACTCACCATACATCTATACTTCTCATAGCAAATACATCTTGACCAGATCCCGAACTTTCTGGAGGCAAAATAAGATGAATCCCAACCTGGGTGGAAGCCTCCAGTGAATGCAGTCATGAGATGAATATGCAGTACCTGTCTTCCTATCAAGCATATGATTAGGACATGTTTAGTTCCTCTGAAATTAGGGGTTTTCTTCATGTCAATGCTTTCTGGCTCCCAGGAGTTTATGTCCACAAAGGCATTTGGTTACTGTGCATTATTTTAGTTACCACTACTTGTAGGCGACAGCAAAATGTGCAACTGCTCTACAGAGTCCCCTTAAATTCCTAATAATGGTTATGCTAGTAAATTGTGCAAGTTGATTTCTGAACCCAAAATTATATGCAAAAGAAAAATGAAACAGGTTTTCATTCTTACTGACAGTTAATCCTACAGTACTTTCAAGTCAACTGTTTTCATTGTTTTTGTATTATGGTTACAATCTCCTATTTCTACACCCAAATACATGACAAAAATCTAAGCCTAGAAAAGCAAGGGAAAATGCAGTTTCTGAGGTGTGATGATGTATTTCTTCTCATGTAGGTCTCTGAGAATTGGCTTCCATTATTATCTTTATATATTGGCATTCTAATATTTCAAATAAATGAGCATTTACACAAACTCATGTTATAAGATTTTAAAAAAATAATTATCAAAGAAATGTAGTGACTTGAGGATTATGTGGAACTATCCGTATCCCAAAATACTGCTGAAGTAAGACTGATAGCTTCTTCCCCACTTAGAATTTACATGCACTGCTTTACATCTACATTCATCAGCAAAATAGCACGTTAAAAGTGGCAGTTTATTCTTTGTATCCATCTTCAGTTTTTTCAGGTGACTTCCTTTCCCCTACACAGTCAGGTGATAGAAGTCATAATTTAGGAGTTCTCAGATAGCAAGGAGAATGGTATGGCAGAAGATCAGCTGGAGCTTGTTCTAGCAACCTGACCACACTAGACAGGAAACCCCAGCTCTTTACAGCTAGCTCTTTGCATCTGGCCTGAATTTGGAACTTCAGCTTCTTTTTCATTTTAGTGGAATGTGAACAAAAGTTGGGTGCCTCTCAGTTGTTAATGGCAGTCATGGGAAATGGGCATGAAGTGAATAAAAACTTGCCTTGAGGTCTAAAAGTCATCCACAATTGGTATTTATCTGGCAGGTAGATACAGGCAGGATGCCTATATTATCACTGTTGCAAGCAGAAGTAGCTCAGCTTGGAATTGTACTTAATTTTGCTAATTATTGCTAATTACACAAACTTTTTGTCACTGATTCAGGTTAGAAGCAACAGAAGATAAATGCTGTGGGAAAGACATCCACTGTCCTCCCTGTTTAGTCTCATTCCAATGCTTCTCCTCCTCTACTGTGGTCCTACCACCCCTTTCAGTGGGTGTTACACTCAGTGCCTCCCAGTCCCCCTGGTGAGGCAGTGCAGGAGGCTGGGGACTCCATCTTACCCTTTCTCTCTGTTGCTTCTCTGTCCTTCTTACTGGTTTTTCTCTGTCCTAGCATGCATTGCCCATGGCTGCAGTCCCTTCATCCTTGTGTCTCTTCCCCAGTGTGTGTTGTCTATGGCTATGGTCCCTCAGAGGTGGGAAAAATAACTTTTTATTTGACGTCCAATATCTGACAGCATTAGTCACCATCCTGCAGTTTTTTTATTCTCCATTGATAAGTTTTTATCAAAATTAAAAAAAGAACAATAAAAAACCAGAGCTCCCACACTGCTGAGATAATGATTTACCCTGGGTTTGCTGAAGCTTTTGGTCTGATTTTGGTAGACAGTACTTTTGCAAAAATTTCTTCTGCTGTGTGCTTACTTTTCTGCCTAGCTGTGCTAAGGACACAGATGTAATATTCCCCAGAGGGGCAACACCTGCACCGAAGGCCTGCAGGCAAATTGCTAATTCTTCCATTCTGTCTCCAGCAGAAGGTCAGTTGTTGAAAAGCTGGTTATTCAGGTACAGGCAGCAAAGAATGAAATTCCTACCTGTTGCTGAGAGACTGGATAGAAACAACACATGGTGAAATCAACATCCTTTTCCAGCAGGATCAATGGCCAAGCATGATACTCTACAGCAGCCTTAGCATAATTTTTAATTATATACTGTTGATTAAATGAATGAGGAAAAAAAAGAGGAACGAGATTAAAACCCCCCCACTAAGCTAATCAAATCATTTCTTATAATTCTGTAAAGGTGATGGTGATCAGCTGCAAGGCTAGCAGCTAATTATACTTGTATTATAAATGTGTGAATGTAGTTCTCTAAATATAAGGTGATAACAGGTGATAATGACAGAAACCTTTATTAGTTTTGATACAAAGCTCATTAGCATTACTAAAAGACTTTCCACTGACTAATGGGAGCTTGCTGAATGTTTTGTGGGTGCTAAAGTCTAGAGAAGGAATAGCATTTTCTTTTAGTATATTGCAAGAAGAGAAATCTTTTGTATGCATGTCTTTAGCAAGTTGTCTCTAAGGCAAATGGGAGGAAATAATACAAAACCCTGAGCTGAGTGTCAGGGCACAGTCTCACGGTAAGCTGGTTTTCATCTGTAAGATCTTCCTCTTTTCCCAGAGGCTCATTCCCTTGCTGTGGTTCATTATCTGTTCAGCTGTGCGGGTGCAGCTGTGTGTGGACTCCATTGGCAAACAGGATCACAGATACAATCCTGGGCTAAAGAAAACCCAACACCTCTCCCTAGAGCAAACCTGTGTGCAACATACTGAGTTGGTTCCATACTCTGGAGGTATCCAATTTATGCTGCATAATGAAGAGTTCTATTTAATTTGTTGCAGCTTAAGTGAAAACCTGGCACTGTGGATAGGGTAAGAATTTTGTCAGTGACAATTTAATCTAAGTTACATATCTTTACGCTAATAAAATGGTTTAATACTTGGTTGACTATCACTATGTGGACATTTCTGAAAAGAAAAATACTTTAATACTTCAAAATATTGAAGCTAAACCCACCCCCTTAGTGCTGGAAACTCAAATACAGTGTCTTTGTGGTGGTGGAGGCGTTAATAGGAAAGATGATGTAGAAATACTCATTGTATTGTCACACTTCAATATGGATGTTGGAATGCATGTCTTCCTGAGCCCTTGGTGAAGATCCCTGGTGAAGATCCCTTGGTGAAGATCCCTGGGTGGAGTGGGCTAAAGCAGGATGGCAATTTCTGTTCCAGGACTAGTAAATTAGCTATACAAAGGAAACTAGTTACACTGAAATCTTCCAAGACTTTTTCCTCCCAAATGAAGTTAACCTGCTAGGCTCAGTCTTTGGAGCAGGGAGAATAGTGATAGTATCACAAAATTTCTGAACAGCTTTTTGCTAGCAAAGGGAAGGCAAGAGTACCAATGATTTCTTCTGTCCTGGTGGGAATGAGAAAGCTAAAGCCCATGTGGAAAAAAGCCCAACTACAACAGTAGTTGCCTTCTATCCAGTGTAGGATATTTTGCTGTATTGGAGGTATAGAAAGGATGTGAAAAAAATAAAAAGCAGAGACATTACAATACATTGTAGGTTGTTAAACATTTTGCTTAACGTACAAAGGAATACATTATTATGGTGAGTGCAACAGTTCAATTCATTGTGCTACGGAGCAGCTTGCCCTTTGTGAGGCAAGATTTCTGTCTTCACTACAAAAGCACAGTTATGATAGAATATGCTAATGCTTATTCTTCTGGAAAAAAAAGTATCAAAGCTTCAGTGTAATTTATATACAACTGAGACAGGCTTTATGTTAGCTAGCCTAGAGACTGCCAGCAAGCTAGATTCAGCACCTGGGAGCTCAGCACTGTTTGTGCAACTTGTTTGGGAACCTGGAGAAACCAGCACACACAGCATGTGCTGAAGCAGCTCCACCCTGCTATATCTGAGCTCCTCCAAACCTGGAGTCTTCTTGTGCTGTATGCTTTGGAGATCAGATAAGGCATTTTTTAGTAGTAGTTCTTCCCTGTTGGGGTTCTGAACTGTTGAATTTTCAGTTTCCAGAAATTGCATTGGAGCATCTGGTTCAGGTGCCTGATTTCCAAAGCTGGCTATCATTTAAAAGCAATGGTGGGATAAATACAGGTGGTTTTCAGTGAGACTGGAAAAAGTATGGGCACAGTGCAGCACCTTCAGAGATGCATTCTAGTTGGGGATCAAGACGTATTTTGGAAAAAAACAAAAAAGTTAACTATAGTCAAGTTAGTAAACTCACAAGCATGTCCCTCTGGAAACTTCCAGCATCTCTTTTTTTTGTCTGTGGCATTTCAGCCCTTCTTCGATTAGATTCCAGGAAGAGTTCTGTGACACCAGGTGTCTGTGTTTTGCTATAGCTCCACTGAGGGGAAAATAGTATTAGTCCTTTGACCTGGTTTTGGTTTACCTGACTTGTTTGCTTTATACGATGCCACTCAATCCAAGTATTCTTAGAAGTATAAATAAACTTGAGCTAGGATAAAAAGAAGTGTATGTAAGGAAAGTCTGACATTTTGAAGTGTCAATCTTAAGAGTAAACAAACTAAGATTTGCTCTTTTAGAATGTTGAATGAAAAGTTGATATTATTTTATGGCTCTAATGTCTGATCTTACATTACAAGTTTAAGAATAAAAAGGACCAAAGAGATAGGATCTTGTGATACATTCAAATAACCTCTCCAAAAAGATAGGATGTTATGATACATTATGATGTAAGGAACTTGCAGAAATCTCTTGCACCTTGACACCTTAATCATGTGAGGAAAGGAAAACGGCACTCCCTACCTAGCACATTCTGAACACCATCCCATGCGTTTGCAAGCTGGATTTTGACAATACAAAAAAGGATTCTGTATCTACATCTATGCTTTTTATTTATTGCCTAGAAAGATTGCCAGGCACTGGAGTGCATTGCTCTGAAATGGCACTTGGGCATAAATAGAGTTAAAAATGTGTCAGGACCCACTCCCAACAGCAATTAGCATGTAGCCAGTTTGGGTCAGAGGCTAAAACGTTTTACCGGCATAAATGCCCACAGATCCTTGTCAGCTAGCTTCAAGGATTGGCCTCTTCCTGGCAGTTTTAATTTAGTAGGCTAAATACAGCCTGGAAGTTCAGTCAGGATTCTGCTTGCACTCCCTTAGGAAACACCTGCAGCGGTTCAAGACTTTATTATCCTCACCTATGGGTGGTTACTGTCTTCCTGCTTGAAGTTATTGCTGTTGCTGCAATGTCAACAAAACAGAACGTATTTGTACCTTAACTGCTTCTGTCTAAAGACCAGTACTGAGTCAATGTTGCTGGCAGAAGTAGCCTTAAGCAAGGTGCTAAACTTTGTATTGGAAGAGATGCACTCCTTTCACTCTGTCAGTTGTGCTACAAGACTGTAACTGGCAGAAAGATGGGGAAGATGGTCACAAACAAGAGGTGTGAGGTTACACCTTGATAGGTGGCTTTACTACTAGTGGCCTTGGTAGGAGCCCTACCAGGTTATACAAATGCATTTCTGAGTGTGTCTGCAGAACTCTTTCTGCATCTACACAACAGTGAGTACTTGGTGCTGGTGAATTCCAGTTGCTGTGGGACAGTAACAGAGATTCCAGGGACTGGAAATTTGGAGGATTGTACACGCTTGTGAGATTTGATGACTTTAACTGATAGAAAGCATTGGTTAACTATTCTGACATTCTAATAGCTCTGTTCCTTCTAAATTGGAGCCCAGCTACTTTTGGTGGAGCTGTTGTGCATCACACATAATCACAAATTATGAAAGAATGTGGTGGAAGATCCAATTCTTCAGGCAATGTCAGGGCTGTGTGGCTACTGACTGCTGGATGGTCTTGTGTACTTTTTGGTTTGCTCCACAAATGCTACGGCTTGAACTCTTTGTAGTATACTAATTTCTCACAGATGCAGAACACAAGACTGAGTATTAACCTCTTGGCTTTATAAAACATAGATTTCTCTTCTCAAAATAGATGGCTGTGCAGGCCCATGTGCAACAGTCTGCGTTTAGGGTGAGGGCTTTGCTGGGATTGTATATAAACAGAAATATTTCATAATGTACTTCTGAGTGCCAGGAAGGACATGATGCTTTCTGCCTGTTCAAAAGCCTGCTTACATATCAGCAACAGAGTGATATCTTGATTCAGTAAAACACTGCTTTTTCTGAGCTGTTAAATAAGTTTGTCTTGACTTCCCACAGCCACTCTGCATTCCTGTGAATGATTACCTCTCCTCTGATTGTCTTCTCTCTGGATTTCACATTTTAACCTTCTTCACATCTAGTGCTCTTTATTGTTTAGTTTACAGATTAGCTTGGAAAATATAAGTTTTGTACCAAGTAAACACAATTTCAGTAAAGGTGAAGATTATTGCCTCTTTCATTAAATTACTAGTAATCATTCCCAGTTTTAATTAGCTCAGGTTATGAGAAAATGCAAGGAGGAGGAAGACAGAGTTAGTTTCTATGAAGCATTTAGACTATCAATACCTTTTAACAGACTACACCTTGCAAAACATCTGTGCTCACTGAGGTCAATACAAAATCATTAATTACCATCAGATGATGATGAAATGTTTCATTGGTTTTGACCTTAAGGAAAATCTCTCCAGATTTTGAAAGAAAACTAGAACATTTGGCTGTATTGTAAATGTAATTAGCTTCAGAGTTTCAGAATAGAAATCTGATTAAACTACTTTTTTTTTAACATTTAGCTGATTGTTTCTGTTGCAGTTTGTGGATAAATACTTCTAAACAACCCTAAAAATTGTTTTTCTAACACATACAATGAAAACTGTTTTCCTTACAGAAATATGACCTCACTACAACTGAAGAATACAGAATTTTAGAGTAGGATGGGAAGAATCCCATTGCAGAACATCTTACCATTTTTCAGGAGACACCTTAAGCTACAGTAGGAAAATAATAAGATTTTATAAGATTTTTATTTATGGAAATATTTTAGAATATGCAGATACCGTCTACATTGGAAAACACATAGCATTATATCCTTTCTCGAACAAGCCTGGCCCAGGTAGGAAAGTGCATAATTGATTAAAGGTAGACCATTGCTAGTGGGTAAAGACTTTGACAAGTTTCACATTTCAGTTAATACAATTAAGGCGTAAATTATTTTCTTGATATAGTATTGCTGTGGTTTGAGCTAGAACAGAACTAATTCTGTCCAGTGATTTTAATTTTCAGCCAAGTCTCTCCTCAGTAACTGCACTTTCTGAAGTTCATGGCACATTTTGGCAAACAGTCTCTGCTTCTAGCAGTGGTAACGCTCCATGTTTGGAGTTACTACTGAGTACTGGTGCGTGCAGAAAGGCTCTTGCTTGTACTCATTCCTGTGCAGAACAAGGTCACTGCTCAATCTTGTGCACCACATTGAGGGTGCAGTAAGGGGCTACACCTGTGGGGAGAAGTGGACAGGACAGGGGACCCTAAACTGACCAACAAGGTACATCATACTCCGTATAAAGCCAAAGGTTCACAAGGGTTAAGCCCTATTTAATGGCTGGTGTCTGAGGAGGAATCCATCCATTCTGCCTTTGATCCCAACTCATGTGTTCCTGAATCCATTTCCTGAATCCAGCTCCTGAATTCTATTCTTGTCTGCTTCTGAGTCCAGTCTCGGACTTCCCCAGTGTCTGCCCCACAGGATCAGTGGTGACAGTGATGTTATTGCCATCAGGGTGGCTGGGTTCGATATTGGGTTGTATATGTTTTTATATATTTAATTATATTGTTATTATTTTCCTTAGAGCTCTTTTAGTTTTCCAATCCATAAATCTCTCTCCCTTATTCCCTTTCTCTTCCCCTTTGTGAAGGGAGCGGGGTTGACAGAGAGCATCTGTTGTTTGTCTAGTGGCCAGCCCAGCCCTAACCCTTGACAAGAACAGTGTACTGTGATAATATACAGCTGTTCATACAAGTTTGCCTGTTTTACTCACACCACATTCATAGATAGCATGGTCCTAGATTCCATTTGAAATAGCATGTAAAAGGACTAATTCAGGAACAGAAAAGTTTTACTTCTAAATTGCATAAACCAAAGGTGCAGCATTGAATGAGGTTGAAGAAGGTTGTTTTTTTCTTTAAAGCCGTATTTTTAAAAATTTCTCTCCTAGTGTCCAGTAAAAGGAAAATGACTGAACTCCATCCTTGCTTGTACTGACAAAAGGGGAATGTCCTGCTCTGGCAATGTATCACAGCCAAAATGAGTGTTGGAAATATGTGATGTACCTCTTATTTAGAATGGATTCTACAGAACACTGTTACCTTTTCATACGCCATCCATTTAGCTACATAGCCTGAGCACTTGTTAGAGGCAGGGTTATTAATGTTGTGTCCAAGGGATGCTCTGCAGGAGTAAGTGGTTTGCACTTACTAATGCAGAAATATAAGATATGACTCCTATGTTCATAGCAATAAAGCCTTTCCATATGATAGCTTTAAGAATAAATGTATATATTTAAGTAGCATAGCTGTCATTTAGGTATATTTCAAAAAGTGATTGAGGGATGTAGATATTTTTATCTGGCCATAATGCTGTTTTCATTGTGGAAAACATACCTCAACAAAGCAAGGTGATGTTATGGCCTGGTCTTTAAAAGCATTACGAAGTAGCAAAGCGTTGTGCACATTAGAGTGAATACAGTTCCTTGAATGGCTTAGTAGTTGTTAAGGTTTTTGGAGTTTTTTTACAATACTTTGGTTTGATGTCTCAGTTTTCTTTGATGTGGGATGTTTGAGAATTCAGACTCAGAGCCATTTGTGCTTTAAATACTTCAGAGTTTTTTGAGGAAAAAGATTAGAAATTGATCTGCTTCATGTTTCTTTTACTGAGTTGAATAGTTCAGTTGCTGTTATTGGTCAAACGTGGACAATGTCTGCTTTATATGAAAACGGAATGTTTCTACTATTATTTTGTGGAACTCTCTAAAGCAAGAATAATCTAGAGCTTTTTAATATATATCTCCATGTTTATGACCATGGTAAGTAGAATATATTTGGAGCATAATGGAGCTTAGTCCAATAATGAGGTAAGGAAGTGAAGATGGTGAGTTGCTTTCATGATGCAGGTGATGATTATGACTGAAGGACATGGCTGCCTATTATGGAACTAAGATACAAGCCCATCCCGTCTCTTCTATGGCAGGAGGGTGGGAAAATAATGTTTCTTGAGATACAAACTAGAATCATGACTTGCTTATAAGGATGTGAAATTTTTGCAGCAATGGTAATGAACAAATAAATACTTTCCAGTATTTTTTTTAAACTTTCATATTTACTTGAATGTTGAAAAGCAGTAGTTTTATATAAACAATACAAAAATTCTGTTGTATGTTTCTTTTTGTTCTCTTTCTTTTCTTTCTTACTTTCCTTCCCATTTGAAAACAAGTTGTAAAATTAAAGAAACCAGCAAAAAGATGATCTGATGGGCCTTTCAGAGGTCACCTAGGTAACTTCCTTTTATGGTAGAAGAAGCTCATATAAATAAATAAAAATGTAGAGAGGTACTTGGTTATTGTATGCTTAAAGGTACCCAGTGATAGAAGATAACTCCTCAGGGTATATGTTTTGATGTTCCAACTTCTTCACCACTAGAAATTTTTCCTAAATGTCTAATTTAATTATTTCTTGCTGCAGTTTCATCCTCATTACTTCTATGTAATTTCTTTCTGCTTTATAAGATCTTTTTATGCATTTGAGGACAGTTATCATGTTTCTCTTCGGCCTTCCTAGTAGCTTTTTCTCACAGAAGAGTTTTCTGAGATCTCTGATCATTCTCTGGAGGGTTTGCAGTTGATTGTGCCCTTCCTGAACTGTGGATCCCCAAACTGGGCAAGATCTTACGTTTGAAGACTTAAGAGTATGGACTGAAGAAGATAACTTGTCTGTTATGCTCCTGTTTATAGATTCTACATGATGTTTTGCAGGTTTTTTACAGCACTATGTGTTGACTGTATTCAGGTTGAGATTCACGATGGACTAGATTTTAAGGTCACTTTTGCCATTCTCTATTTGTGTGAGCTGGATTATTCCCATAAGCATGCATCTTTAATGATTTTTGGTTTCCTCCTTTTTTTAGGTCATTTTTCTAATTTGTTTGGAGTTATAATCTTTCCCTCAGTGTATTTTCAGTCTGTTCCAGCTTCATATCTTCTTCCAATCTCATAAGCCTATTACCTTTACCATAGTCTGCCGACAGTACTGAATAGTATGAGGTCCTGGAGAGACCACTGTAACCTAACGCAACCTTCATCACAGTTTTACTGTGAACCACTGATATTCTGTAAGTCATTTTTTTATTTCTTTTGCATCTACCTAACAGTGATTTCAGCTAGACTTATTTGCTCTAGCTTGTTTTGAAAAGGTCACATGAAACAGTGTCAGAGTTCAAGCTGTGTAACACCTATGGCCTCTCCTCTGTTTGTAGGGCCTGTTACCGTGCCGTGAAGGCATTTAGATGGGTTTAACAAGCTTTATTTTTGACAAAGCCATGTTAATTGCTGCTCCAGTCTATTTAAATTTTAGAATCTGGTTTTGCATTTGTTCTCATGTGTTCTTATCAAAGTTAGACTAGGATTTGTCCCAGGAAAAATAGGACTTTCTTACCCTAAGAGTATAAAGAAATTAAAAAAAACCCAAAACCCCAAATTCTCCCACCTCCTAATAACTTCCAATCCTCATTTAAAAAGAGAGAATCAACATTTAAAAAGAGAGAAACAGAACCTGAAATACAGCCACATGCCTCAGGACATAAGCTATATCCAAATATGTGTTATTTTTCTAGGTATTTTTGAAGTTTACAGTTAGATGTGAATTTAAATTTAAGAAAAAGAGTTTTGACTGTTAACCTAATAACTCTCAGGTGGATTAGAATGTAACACAATCATCAGTAGCTTTTTCAGAAGGCAAATGTTTACCTCATAAGAAAATTCCTTTGAAGTATTTGCTTAAACATATTTTTAAATAAAGATGCCTTCATAAATCCTGGTGTCACTCTATGGAGATGTAGCTACAGTAGCTGGAAGTTCACTGCTCAGTTTCTAAGTAAATACAGGAAGCATTTTCTAACATTTCCTTCAAAAGAAGGAAAGCCAAAGCAAACCAAAGCAAACCATAGCTGGTGTTATCTCTTGAGTCTTACTGTACAGAACTCAAGGATGCCCTCATCTTGTTCTCTTGATGGCTTTGCAAATGTTCTCATGTCCTGCTCAACTTAAGAGTCGAAAGGAGGTGGTACACAGCTGGGCTTCACGATGGTATTATATGTCTGTAAGAAAAAAAGTTTGTATCCTCCAGACACAAGGCATTGGAAATAAGTGCCCTTCAGAAAAGGGATCTGGAAGTAATCTGCTGAGTGTAAATTACAAGTGACCACTGGAAGAAGTAGCTGGGGCTTTTCAGTGGCTTCATGTGTGTAGTCATGTGTCAATGTGTGGCTTTAAATACATTGGAAAATTGGAGGAGAAGAGTCACAGCTGTGTGTTTCCTGCCTTTTCAGTATTATGTTATGTAATATGTTTTGTCTTCCCACTTTAAAATCCTTTCTATGAGGGCTTTTAGTTTCAGATTATTAGTTTTTTTATTTTGTCTTCCAGATTTTGCATCAGACTATGGCTATTTTTCTTTTCAGGTCTTTCCTCTTCTGTTATTTTCTTCCATTCTGTTTTTCTGATTTTTGTTTTCTCTATCTGCTGAACAAGGTGGCTCATTTAGAGCTATATTTAACGACACTTTTTACCAGCTCTGTCGTCATTTGTGGAAATAAGGTAGCATTTATATAATCAAGTCTTGCTCTAGCCACTGCTTTCCGGTACTTGCAAGGTAAAATGAAAATTCTATTTGTGATTCATCAGCGTAATTACAGCATTTTCCAGAGTACATGTGGGTAGGTAAGTACACACACAAGTTAGATAATTGGGTCAATAGTGAACAAATTATGCTTAACAGAGCTTGATTTAATAGAGGTAGGCTTAATCCAGAATAAGATGCCATTTAATGGAGAAGTTTCCACAGAACTTAGAGGTTCAAAAACACCTTGCACATATTAAAAAAATGAAAAGTACGTATGCCCTGTATCTTGGACATATACACACAAAAGCCATTTTTTATGATCAAGTCTGATATTTTAACATCATCCTAAGTGATAAGTGCTAATAATAGTTTGGAACTTTATTCTGAATATCCAAAATTGGATCTGGTATATTGTAAGCTTTTGGATATTTAACTGTGAATAGCACATATTTTGTCTTTCCACTTTTTCCATTGCTGTAAACCTACTGACAAGGTGAAGAATGAGAAAGAAGAAGTGGAAATACTTTTTTTATTCTATTTTTTTTCTGAAAGAAAGACTTTCTGTCTCTGTTTCACAACAAGTGTAACAGCAAGCCTGGTATGTTGGGGAACTGACACAGACTGACAAGACAAGAGTCCTCATGGCTCGCTTACTGCCTTCTGCAGTGCCCTGCCTTAGGCAGCTAGTGACTTCATCTGTGCCTAGAGCTGTCCTTGATAACATTCAAATACCCAGAGCAAGGTCACATAAAAGATGTCAATGCGTTTCCAGAACAACTTGAAGGGTTTCTCTAAGCTTTGCTCTGCAGCACTTTTTTTTTATTCCAACCTTTCAGACTTTTTCCATAAATCAGGACTTACTGATGTGAAAGCAAGAAAAAGGGAGCCTTGGTAGCTATACTCACATTGAGCAGTGGCAAACCTCCATTCAGACATCTTCTTGCTGTAACTCATATCACAATTTCCCTTTTGGGCTGTGCTGATACAAAACTGCACCACTAACATCACAAGGTGGTTCTCTGGACTATCATGAAAAGTAGAAGACTATTCCACTGCTCCTCAACTCAAGGTAATGAACACTTCCTTGGAATTAAAATATTTTAGCTTCTGTAAACAGGATCTTTCATTATCTGCTCACCATCCACAGTCCTTGCACAATGTTTCAGTGCAAGTTTTTATCATCTACTGAACTGGAATTGAAAAACAGAATAACATGTTATACTACTCAAATAATTGATGCCAATCACAACCCCTCTCTCAGTTTCCAACCTTTAAAATTGAATTTGTACTGACAACCTAAAACACCAAACATTTGTGCTCCAAATTTGGATGTGACTATTTTCAGATCTGCTGCACTTTCTGTAAATGTCATGTGGAGATATCTTTTTTCTGAACAGAACCCTTAAAATGTTGGCCATTGTGCATATGTTAGCTACAGAACTCCACCTCACTCTGTATGCCAGTGTATAAATTTACGTTTTAAACATCATGAAATGGATGTAAGAGGTCACATGTGAAATTACATTCTGAGCCCATTTGAAAATTGCACTTTATATTGATTTCACTGGCTGTTCTCCAACTTCCCAGATGGGCCAAGCACTTTCCCAAAGTTACTGAGATCAGGAAGACCTCATTTGGAAATTCTGGGGTGGCTCTCAGGGCATTGCAGTTTTGCTGTTTCCTTCATGGACTTTTATAAACATTTGGGCCATTGGCCTGGTATAATAGATGCAACTTTTCCCAAGTCAAAAGAAGAGAAAACTTTATTAGTGTTTGTGACAAGTTCATTATTTAAGTAAAGGATTTTACATTACAAAGTTATTAATACTAATTTCCTTTTTCCATAATTAAAAGCTTAGAATGCTGCATCACCTTGCAAGTAAAAATCCATGTGAGATATTAATATTCCATGAAAATGATTCATTACATGATAATGATGCAAAACATGAAAAAGGGGAAGTGAGCTTACTTCCAAAAATGATTCAGTTTAGTTCTATATCTTGTTCATAAGTTTGTTTGCATCCAAATTCACCTTTTCTCATTTCAAGATGTGTATATTTTCTTCCCTTCTGCTTTTGTACTAGTTTTACCTTTTGTCTGCTATGTTACATAGTATTGAAATTATTTTTACTTAAAAAGAAATATAAAATTAAAAGAAATGTAGAACTGTTGTAACACTTTTGATTACAGCTCCCCCTGTCCCTACTACACCCTGATAAGTCTTGGAGATAGCTGTACTTTAAGCTAAGTTTCTGTGAGGGACTTGATACAAGTGAAGAGACCACAAACCAAGAAAAATTCAGAGAAATAAAGCTATCAGATAGTTTGTAGCTTAAGATTTCTGGTTGCAGTGTTTATTATTACCAATTTTATATAAAATGTAAAAGTATTTTACTATAAAATATAAAAGTATAAGAGCTAAGTTGCTTAAACAGGCTTCTACTGTTCTGTTATTTTTCACATGAGTAAAAACCATGCACCAAAATCACTGTTAGGGTGCAGCATGGGCTGTGGTGTCCCCAGTGGCCATCAGGACACTGTATTGGAAGTGTAATTTTTTTGTAACATAGGAGTGCCATAATCCCAAGTCATGGATCTGGACCCTCGTTGTTGCAGATAGTGTAAAAACACAGGACAAAGAGACAATACCCACTTCTGAAAGCACGGGGGAAATGGGGAGAGTAAGACAAAGCATGAGGTGATACTGGTTGGCATAACACTGGTTTCTAACCACACCACTTCTAGCTGCTCTGGAGTTTATTGATAAGCATCTGGAGGAAGGAAGGTAGGTTTTGGGAGAAGAAGATTTGTTTTGCAGATGTTCACTGGGGGGAGGTCCTCCCAGTTGTACGTGATGCGGGAAGCACAAAGGTTGTACAACCTCGTTATTCATTTTTCAGGTGTAAGTGGCCATTGCAAGGCCCTGTGAGCTAGGTGCAGCACTCGTACACATAATCCCCTGCTGCTTTCCCCAGAGAGTTCATAGCCTGAATAAACTGCAGACAAAAGAGGTTTATGGAGGGTTTCAATTAGATGGTTTTGAAATTACACAAAAGAAGTCTGCAGTGAACTTGGTTGAACTGTGTCCTGAATTCTAGCCCAGTGACTTAAAAACTAAATCATCTTTTCTGACTCCTACTTTGACTCCTAGAGGTTTGTTTTTTTCCCTAGTATTCATCTTCAATTAAACTTTTAAGCAACTGGCAACATAGAAGATATTCATATTTTTACTATACGTAGCAAAGTAGTAATTCTATTGTGAGTTTCTGATGCTGTCGATGTGATTTTTTTAAACCTATCTTGAGATATTACTTTACATATATATTAATATCTATCCAGGCAATCTGACTGAACTATTTCCTGCTTGGGTGTGTAACCGTATTTTGTCTCCATAGCACTCACTCTCTTTTGATGGCACACCTGGGAAAAAAGATGGAGTGAGGAAAGGCGGATGCACAGCCACACCAACATACATTGATTAAAAGTGTGTGTGTACGTGAGATAATGGTATGTGCATTTGAGAACAGCCTCTCAACCTGTAAAATCTTCATTACCTGCCTGATTTGGGGCACAGAACTAGCAGTACAACACAGCTACAAGGTAATTTGTTTATATACTTTGTGAGTGACATGTGTGATGAACTGATTTGCGGTTGCAGTTTTGATGGGCACATCCTTTATAAATGCAGGGAAGAAGCATAAAATTCAAAACAGGTTCTCCTTTTTTGTCCATTTGCTTTTGCTTTATTGCTGTGTGTAAGCAGAACAATTTGATTTTTGTCTTCCGATCGTGCCTACCTTGATAATCCAAAACATCGAATGGTATATGAACAGCTACATAATATTTTTATTGTGTACTTTTTGTGACCGTTAATGTAACACAAAACTGAAAAGTAATATGATGTAAGCAATTTTTTATATCTCCAGGCTTTCACATGTCTCATAACACTATACTTAAATGTTCTATGATGAACCAATTTCACTTTCAAAATATGCAAATTATAGCAGCAGGCTTTTTTATCATTTTAAATAGTCTTTGTCTAATAAAATGAGTCATTTTTCACTTATCAAATTCAGAAATAAAATTGCTTACAGCTATTCTTGTTCTTCTAAATGAGAAGAGGAACAATATTTTTTTTGTTGCCTGACAGCTCTGAATTACTTTAAGTGCACTGTGGGTGGACTTTGCTCCTATGCTTTCATTTTCAGCGTAGCACCCAGAAGTCAACTGGGGACTAAAATTCACTTCATTAGGGTGGGTCTGATTGGTGATTCAAGAGTAATGCAACTATAACCTATGATTTTTCTTCAAGTAAAGTGGTATTTTGTTCCAATTACTGCCTCAGTTCTACTTAAAGTGGAGCATGTCACCTTGTTTCCAAGCTCGTCACTTGTTGCTAACTAGCAATAGCTACGTTCACTGTTAATGCACCAGAATGTGAGGTCACCCAGAGGGACTATCTTTCTTCTCTATGACCTTGTGCTTTTAAAAAATTGTAAACCACAGAGATGAACTTTGGCCTTCTAAAATATAACATGTTTCTTAAATGAAAAGAAATAAAACCAAATTTCTAACATACTGTATGTCCACAGTATCCACATCATGGTTTTCACTGGATGCAAATTCACCTTCAAGAATAAAAAAAGCATAAATGTATAGAATGTGATTCTGAAAAATATGGACATACGTTGACTGCCTTGAGGTTTACTACCGTTAATGTTGGAAGTTGTGTACAGCTGGCATGAGCTGGCGTGAGTTCTTTTAAAAATGTGTTCTACAAACCGTTATAACTATTTTCTTTCTTAGTCTCATGTAGACCTGTAATATGTGGTCTTGTTTGTCTTTATTTATTTATTGAGTGTAAATGACAGTAATGCAACCTGTGTAGTATGTGCTGAGCAGTTCAATTTTAGAAATTGTTGCCTGTGTTAATCTAACAAAAACATGTTAATGCTTTGCATTATTTGACAGGTACTGTCATTGTCTTGCTAAGTCTTTCTTATACTTGAAATGGAATACTTCTTGAAGGATCTTGGTAGAAACACCTGTCTAGTACCTGGTGTAAAGGCCATCTTTCAGAAGTCATATGAAGAAATGTTAGAATGTTATTTTATCGTCTTATTCCAAAAAGCTCCCTAACTGAAACTTTGGTGTATAGAACTTAATGTAATAGGACACAAGATAGAGGCACTCCTGAGGGTTGTTTTGAGGATAAATAACTCATCACTACTCAGGTTTCAAGGTGTGGCTGGAGCTCATATAAGTATACCTTGGTTGGCTTCAAATGAGATAATGATGTACTGCTAAAACTGTGGAGTATTGTGATCTGTGGAAGCCATTTTGACAAAGGCTTCTTGACAAATTTTACTGGCTTTGTGAAACCCAAGCTGACCTTTTCAACAAATACCAAGGTAATATATGTCCACTTTAGCTGGAATTATAGCACTGGAATAAAGTACAGATTTACCGTGAGGCTAGTCAAACGCAGCTCCTGTGCCAAAATCAGTCAGGCCTTACAGGCTCATGCAATTAAAGGACATATTTCATTAGGGAATGAGACACAGTAAAGAGAAATTCAGTGAGATATAAGTAATTCCAGCTATAGGGATACATTTAAACTTATTGGTAAGTTGTTATTTAAAATAGGTTTTTAACAAAAGAGGATAATGGAAATGACAGAAGATTATAAAGTGTTCCTTGTCTTTGCTGTTTCTCAGGACTAAATGATACAGTGGATAGAAAGATAATTTTGAAGTGTTGTATTGATGATAAATAATAGGGAATGCTTGTCACCATATATTGGGTACTGATTGTGCATCTGGCCATTGGCTGATGCTCAACAGTTGTGCTGCTTTTAGGTACTATGGCTTAGATTTTCCAACAGCTGATTCTTGTATAAGTGCTTGGTACGTTTTCAGCCAACAAAAGAACTGCTCAAGTTATGGTCTAAAAGCCCTGTCTTTTAGAGATAGAATGGCAATTACTGAAGAATTGTGGAAAGGTAAATGTAAAAATCATTAGAGATTCCTGTTTATGCTTTCTGAGAAGAAATAATTCAATTTTCAACAAGAGGTGAAGACCCTGAATGTCTTTAGGTAAGCTTTAAGAGTAAACCTGTCCCAGGATCCTGTTACCACTGTCTCATACTGTAACCTCTTGCTTGTATCCTTCCTGATCAAAGTAATCAATTTGTAATAAATTTTCTCCATATTTGGTCTGTTCCATTTCAACCATTCCTCAGTGAAATACATGGGGAAGTATTAAGGAATTTTATTTGTTTGATTATAACAGAAGATGAAGGAAAGAAAGTGAAATTGTTTTCCAGTTCTACCTATTTTCCAAAAAACCATAAGCTTCACTTCCCTCATTACAGAGAGCTAACTTAGTAGTCTTGGCCTCCCTGTCTGAAACCTTTAAATGCAATGAATTAATCCTCTGTCTCTTCGTTTGCAGGTGAATTAATATTGTATATCCTCTAATTGATGCAGGATGTTCTTTCATAGCGGTAGATGAAGTGCCAGCAATGGATACTAAGGATTTTGATTTTTGAATAAAAGAAGCAGCCTTCTGTCCAGTTAAATACTGAGCCATGTACAATCACAATGATAGCCTTGTTACGTGGCTGTTCACACAGAAAACACAAAATATTTTGCTTTTTTTGAGCTTGTGTATATTGTCAACACTTTATATAATCAGAATTCAGGGCATCTGCATTGGTGCCTTCATTGTCTGTTGGGTGGTTGCTGATGTGGTTTGCTGGATTTCAATGGTTGGTGATACTGAGGTGCCCACAGTTAAGGTGCCTGTGGGCCTCCTTATGCTGGAATATGAGTGTGGTTGTGGTGTAATGATTGAAGAGATGAGGCAAAGTCTTGGTGTGTACACTTGAAAGTCTCTCTGTTTTGTTTTTTTTTTGTGGGTTTTGTGGTTTG
>VZZY01008606.1:0-25651 GCA_013400335.1 Eurystomus gularis | reverse complement strand
TTTTTTTTTTTTTTGAGGAATATTATCATGTGCCTTGCTTATACCAGTATAGATATACTTGATCTCATTGAGGTGTTAGTATGAGAGGCAGTATGGTAAATAGTAATTTGCCCTGCAAAGTGCATTTCTGAATATTGGGGCAGGTGTTGTAAGCTTATATAGCCTGGTGCTTTTCTGTCCTGAGGTTATGTGCAACAGTATGATTTTTGTAGACGGCTCCTGGTGATTAAGCTGGTTTAAAGGTGTGTGTAATATTACACTAAGACATTTTGTCTAGATTTATTTAAGGACATATTTGTTGTTAGGGTATTTTACTGAATCTGTTCCCAAAACCTGCAGCATCTTGCAGAGTTAAGTCCCTGGCAAAGTGAGGCAACAAAGCAATCCTGGGAAGATAATCCACTTCATAGTGCTGTAACATCTAGTATTATTCCACTTTCCTGATCCACCCCCTGCCAAAGAGCTCCTCTCAACCATACCATGGGCACATGTCACGGTGTCTGTGTAGCTGTCACTCTAAAACAACAACAACAGAAGGCATTTTGTTTCAAACCCTGAAAAAAGTACTGATTTTTAACAATTTTCATGTCACTGGGGGATCTCTTTCTTAAAAACAGGAGTGAATAAGTGCATTTACCCTCCCCTCCCTTTTCTTTAGTTTGCATATACTATGAGATATTTCTGTGAAATGTGTGGTATTTTCTATACTTACCAGGAATACTTAAAATATCACCAAAAATTGTAGTGGTTTTAATAATTTCTAAAGACAAATACAAGGATAATAAAATGATATTGTACCGTCTCCCTCTCCAAGTTATAGAGCTGAGGCAAAATAATAAACAACCTCATCCCCAAAGGAGTTTGTTTCAAAAAAACCCCCCATAAATTGCTAAAATTGGTACTTTAATCAGAATAGGTCTTGCAACCTTTATTCTCAAGACACTCTAATTAGATCAATTTAGAACATACTCACTATAAATCTAGCAAATTATTATGTCTGAAATAGGTTAGCAGACAGTTCAGTTTTAGAGTATGGAGAATTAAGCTGATTTTAGTGGGTTTTGTAGGTGCAGTAAGTATAAGAAAACATAATAAGATCTAATGAAAAAAGTTAACTTTTATCATGGCAAAACAGTATGTGACTAAATTCTCGCTGATTAAATTCTGAGAAGTTGCTTATGAGGTAATCTGCAGATATTTTTATGCACTATAATCTGTTGAACCTGTTCAGGGCAATACTCAATAGGAGAATGAGTAGAACGGAATTTCTCTGAAAGAATTCAACCTCTAGTGGAATTTAGAACTTAAAATGAGAAGATTGCTGCTGGTGGTTGCTTTCCACTTACCCTATTTTATCTCAGCTTTCAGAACCTATTCTTTTTTATTGAGTTTGGGATATTACAGCAATGGAAGAGTAATTATTCTTCTTGTTTTGGTTAGGAAAGAACATATTATATGTTCAGTTTATGTTGCTTGTGTAGTGTTAGTTGACTAATTATCACCTCCGAAAGCGATAATGGTTGGCATTACAAAACATTTGACAATGGAAATTTTCTCTTCTAATCCTAGTGAAGAATAATAATCATACAGTACTAGAAGTTAGCTTCTGGCACATAAAATTCTTAATGTTGATCTCTCTTCTGCTATTTTAAGTCTTTTCCAACACGAACACAACTGATCTCTTGAGGGATATTACCATCTGGTTTTCTGCTAATGGAGTGAGGTGATGGTGATCATTAGATAGAAAATGAACAGTTTATTCCAAAACAGTATTTCTAGCATTAATGTTGAGATACTGAACTGTTGAACTGCTGAGATTGAGATCTCATTTTCATAAGCATTACCTTTTGTAGTTCTTGTTGTTGATCTGTAGGACTTTTTGATATACATCCTATCCTGCTCATAACCTGGAACAAAGCATAATTCTTTTTTTAAGATCTGAAAATGTGTGGAATTCCAATTATAACCCTGAATTCTATATAAGAATGTATTACAGACACTCCAATGACAATCACTGAAGTCTTTCTGATTGCTACCTGAGTACATAAGGTAATCTTACTATTTGATTATCAAATAAATCATTGGTGATAGATTCTTACGGCTTTTCTGGTTTTATTTTGTAAATAGCCAAGTGAAAAAATGCAGGGCAACACTGGTTTTGTTTACCTAATTAACTAATAGCTGAATCAGGAGTCCAGAAAATTAGTACTTATGGAAATGGGATACCACCACCACCAATTCAGAAGCTCATTATATGAACTTTAACAGTAGAAATACTATTTTGGAAGATGTTACTTTTTTTTTGGTTGGTTGGTTTTGGTTTTTGTTTTTGGTTGTTTTTATTTTTGGTGATAAGCACCTCATAAATACTATACAAACTGTATAAATTAGGACTTGTAAAGGTGCATTATTTTCAGAGTGAAGAATGACAAAACAGAAAAAAAAATAAAGCACCTCATGTTCTCTTAAAACTGAGGTTTTTCTCATAAGTTTTTGTTGTGCCTTTTTGTCACCAGTTCACTTAGAGATATTTTGATGCCTGTCTTCCCTTTCAGTATGTAATTAATGGTATATCTATAAAGTCACTAGCTTGGGGATTTTTTCTTCTCCAGACTTGGTGACTGATCAGGGCCAGTACCATCCTGAAGACTGCATTCCTTGGTCACACTTTCCTTGTGTAGCTTTTGCTGCCATTTCAATTAGGCATGTGATCCTTGGAGAAAAAAAAGGCGTTTTCAGGCAAGAGTCTGTAATGAGCAGAACAAACCATCCTAAGAATATATGAGTGAGTGTTGCTACAGGGGTGAATTGTGGTCTGTTCTGGTGTTTCTGTTGTAAAAAAAAATAATTAAAGAGATAGTACCATTTTCTGTAACAGACACCTTCTTAGGCAGAGGTTTAGATGTTTATTCTTAGTCTTTGAAGGACCTGTAACATTAACTTTTCAAAAATGACTATGCTCTTCCAGCATTTTCAATAGATCTGAATCTATGGTCTTCTCCCAATAATGATGATAAGCTCTGCCCTCCAGCTTCTTCCAAGAGTAAAGTTAATTACCTTGAGTAAATATGGATCACTTAAGAATTCTGGCATTCCTGTCATCACAGACAGTCTCTCTTGTCCATTCAGGAGTGGTAGGTGCCCTGAAAGAAATATGCAGAGAGGAAGCTGGTGTATAGTCCGGTGTGTGGGGAGCAATTAAGTTTGCATCAGGAAACAAAATAAACGCTTTATTTGTAATGTTGCAACTTTCGAGTATTTGAAAATGCTGAATCCTCAAGTCACAAGATCATTCTAAAAATCTTGAGATACTCTTTAGAGTAATAAGCATGCTGGCTTTCACCTCTTAAGCTATAGTCCTGCAGTAATTTGAAGTGTTTTTTCAGCCATGAAGGCAGAGACTGTAGAAGTTAATGAGGGTTGATGTTCTCATATAGTTACTTATCTCTTAGTAGACTGGGTCTCAGAGGAAGGAGTATAAAAGCGTGCAGTGTAATGATTACGCTACAAGGCAGTGATACTGTCAGCCTTTTTGCATTTTCATTGCCTTGATTTTGTAACTTTATACAAGCATCTTATGCGTACAGAGACTTTAACTTTTAACTCCTTGTTTCTGTTTTTAGGGAAGCAAGCTCACTCTGTGTCACAGGTGACTCCCACAACATCTAAATGTAGAAATGCAATTAAGCCTTGCTGAAGATCAGCTGAATTCAGGAAACACCTAGGCTGACCTAGTCTAGTTCTGTTACATGCATGTTATTCACATTCTTGCCACTCTTTGCATACTGCAGAAGTTTTATTGTAGATTCTGGTTCTGCAAGTGATTTTGGCATGGCAGGCAAGTGACAAAATTAAAACTAGATGCTGTAGTATATAAATCATACAGCAATTAGCCAGCTGCAATCAGAAGCTTTGGCATATATCCAAATAATACTATGCATACCAAGCGTCAATGTTTTATTTTTACATAGCGTCAAGGTTTATTGCTGGGCTGGCCCCTAGATGAATGACAGGTGCTCTCTATTAACCCTCTTTGAACCCTCTTCCTTCCCTAAGGGGAAGAGAAGGAGAATAAGGGAAAGCAACTTATGGATTGGAAAAGAAGAATAAACCAGCTTTAATGAAAATAATTATAATAAAATGAAATATATACGAATACATACAAAACCGATATCAAACCTAAGCCCCCCGATTGCAATTACATCACTGTCACCACTGATGCTGTTGGCAGGTGCTGGGCAAGTCCCAGACTGGGCTCAGTGACAGATGGGAACCAGATTAAGGAGCTGGATTTGGGAACTGGATTCAGGAACATATGGATAGGGATCAAAGGCCTCCAAAAGAAGCTTGGCCCTTGTGATACCTCAGCTTTATAATGATTATGATTTATATTGGATTAAATACCTCACTGGTCAGTTTAAGGTCACCTGTCCTATCTGCTCCTACCCACAGGTGCGGCCTTTTACTTTCTGCACTCCCCAACATGGTACACAAGATTTAGCAGTGACCTCAGTCTGCACTGGAGCAAGTATGAGAAGAAGCCTTTCTGCACGCACCAGTCCTTGGTAGTAACTGTCAAGCAACTGAATCTGACAATTTAGTCTGAACTGTCTCAACTCCAGCTGCAAAGGAACAAGATAAGAGAAGACAAGGGGGATTAGGTAAGAAACAGAATGGAGCCTGTGAAGACAGGGTGGTGAGCTACCTCCTCCACTGTTCTCTTCCCCCTGTTCTCCACCTTGTGAGCAGCCAACATTGGACCTCAGTGAGGTCAACATTTGGTCAACTTGTTGGGAGACTCCACAACCACCAGAGACCCCTCTTGTCCCGCTGTTCTATCCAAGAGTTCACATCGACCCATTTTGAGATATCCCCCAACCCAATTTAAACATTGACAGGTTTGGGGCATTGACCACTCCTCTAGTAAGCCTGTTCCAGTGTTTGACATGTCTCTTAGTAAAGAAATGCTTCCTAATGTTAAGTCTGAATCTTCCTTGAATCATTCCCACGTGACTTGTCACTGGATATGAGGGAGAGGAGATCAGCACCTCCTTCTCCACCTCCCCTTCTTAGGAAGCTGTAGAGTACAATGAGGTCACTCAGCCTTCTTTTTTCCAAACCAGACAAAACCACAGTCCTTGGTCTGCCTGGCCATACCTCTGCATGGATTCGAGTACCTCAACATCATTTTTAATTTGTGGGGCTCAGAACTGCACAATACTCAAGGTGAGGCTGGACCAGCATTAAATAGAGCATTTCAAAACATCTTCCTGCCTTACTGGCTATAAAGCAAATGCCTTTCAACACAAAATCCATTCAAACCATATATATTGTTTTGACAGTATAATGCTAGATCTTTTTTACTTTTCTACTTGTACTGTAATTTTAATAATCTATGGGAGGAAAAAATAATCTGATACCTGTTAACATGATACAGTTTGTGTGACTGTAGCCTCCTTGTTGGTTCATTGAAGTACTAAATGTATTGTGGACTGTTTGATTTTGATTTTATAGGGTTACCTACTTACTCCTTTCAGTTCAAACAGACTAGCATGGTTCATTTTTGATGTTATATAAAATACACTTTCTCTGCTCTTGGTACTATATTTGATGTGAAACTCACCAAAGTTTAGCTATTTCTGTATCCCTGAGACTGATACAACCTCCCAGCCTTGTTACAGACAGGCCAAGTCATGGAGAAAGAACCTCCAGACCAAAAAAATATTCAAATATAATTGGAATAGCTCCTGACATCTGTATTCAGAGGTCAAAAAGATTGATAAACACAAGGCAAAATGGAAGAGGATGGAAAAAGATGTTGTGCTGAAGAGATAAGTAATGATAATTGGTTTAACATCTGATGAAGCAACATTTGTAAACTTTTCTGTGCTCTAGAAATGAGAGTAAGCAACCAAAGACAGGCCCTGTTTAAGGACTGGAGACCCAGACTTATTATCAGTTTATTAAATCCACTTGGAATAGCTTTGCTATGACCTTCTCACTTCTGGTACTTGAAAGGTAATTGTGTCTCAGAAAGTTCAGAAGCTATTGCACATTTTAGATTAGACTAATATTATAAATAAAATAGTCTTGCCTTGAAATAGTACACAGTAGTACCTGAAAAAGTTTTGTGAGAATATTTTTGAAACACGTTGTTCTTTGGGTTGTCTTCAATAAATACTGAGAAGTTCAATTTAAAAGGCTGTTATCTGAGTTCACCCATGATGAAAATAAGTTGGCTTCAAAGGAATTACAGCAGGGAACAATCCATTCCAGAATGCATTTTTACCTTAACCGCATCATAGGGTGATGCAGAGAACAGCTGCTGCATGGAGAGTAGGAACAGAATTGGTTGTTAAGCAGAAATTAACCAAGTAGAGGTAGAATTATCAAGGATGCAGGTATGTCAGTGATGAGTACTCCTATCAGGTAACATGGAAATCGCACAGGCTGATGCTTTGCAAAGAGCTAAAATTATCATTCAAGAAAAATGTACGTTGGGAAAGGTTGTTCTAAAAAGCCTACATGTATATTTGGACAGAATGATGCCATCAGTTTTGCTTGTTTTAAAAAGATCTGTGACTGAATTTTGAGACTGCATATAGCAAATTAGTAGTAATACCTCTGCCTATCTTATGTTCATACTGAGACTAAAGCAAAATTAATAGTCTTTGTAGACAAGGACTATATTCTCCAAAGAAATAATTCAGATTTAGCCCTATTTTGTAGGCCAAACAAGCAAATTTAAAGTAAAACAATACTGAAGAAGAGCTCACACTTTACCAGAGATGTGATATTGTTATGATAGAATGTCAGACTGTTTCTTCAGCCTTGATTAAGATGTTTGGGAAAAAACTGACAATAAAATTGGAAACCATGTAAAACCAACCAGCTACCTAGAAACCTTTGAATATTTTGTTTGAAATTTGAGGTACCATTAAACTGTGTTTCTTTAATTTCATTCCCTTTTGGTCCCCCCCCCCTCCCCCCCAATCTATTATGTCTGATTTTGCTTAGGAAAATATAAAGAAATGTCGAAACAACAGAAAAGTCTGTTGTAATTTTTCAATCCTTGTTAAAAAGAAGTTACTGGAAGTGTTCATGAAGATCTGATTTGTATGAGGTATTCAGCTCACTAAGTTTGAAGGGATATAAAGCTCTTCAGATGTTTCTCTGAATTAAACCTTGAAACCTCTTGGGATTCACTGGTTATTTTTTTTAACCTGGGCTTCAATAAAGCCAATTGTTATATAAAAAAGCCTCAAGTTATGTGGAACTGGGAGGGAAAGGAGGGCTTGTCACCTGCAGGTGATGACTCAGGACGGAGATGCCAGGACATGCAAAGTGCCTCAGCCTTCTGCAAGGTGAGAGACTATCAGCATTTGGTCCCATTCTTTGGCTTCTTTCCCCCTTCAGGTGAACTCTTTAAATGTTTTTTTTAGCAGTTATGCTCTGTCCTTGCTCTGAGTTACTTGCTGGGATTCTAGGGGAATGAAGCTGGATTAAAAAAGGTCATTTGCATGTAGAAATAGAAGTACTTCCGATAATGTATTTCACCGGCTGATGAAAATAATTGATCTTTTCCTCCCTTTTTCTGCAGAAATATGAACACCCTCAGGAATTATGAATAAATTTTGAAGGAAAGAATGGGTAGGCTTTTAAGGGTCTGTTTGACATTGATGCTTTTCTTGGAACTGAGGGAAGATGCGGTTTTCTCTTCATCTGTGCAGTATGCTTGATTTTACTGCCCTGCGTTGTGACCTTGTTTGCTACAAGACTGTTAGAGCCACTTAACTCTGGCTTCCCTTTCCTTTCCCTCTCTTCAGGCCCTCTAGCCACTACCAGCAATTGTCACTACCTGCTCTGCCTGGCACAGTGAGATGGGCTGCTACTGCCAAAGGATATGCAATGGAGGAGCCAGTGGTGGCAGCTGCTGCTGATTAATCCCTGCTGTGCCACTGACTGGGGGTCTGGGCAGCAATGGGAGCCCCTTTCTCCCAGCTCTGCTTCTCAGGCAGTGTCCTCTAGAGAACTGGCAGCCAGGAGCATCCTGTGGGCTTTGGTCCAGCTCCTGTGTCATCAGCTGGCCAGTGCTGTGCCAGTCTGGCAAATGACTTGCTGCCAGCAATAAGAGAATTCACCCCTTTGTGCTGCAGTTGTAGCGTTTTGGAGTAATTAGTTGCATTAAGATGTCAGACTGTGGAATTCTGCGTGTGAGTTGTTGTGTCTTCCTAATGTAAAGAAGGTTGAGCTGTTGTTTTGGGTAGCATTGGGGGCCATTCTGAATCAGAGAGAGCAGCTTTATTAAATGCTTCTCATGTCTGATGTACAAAACTCCAGCTATGAGCAAAACTGCCTAGCTCTTTAGTATTCATGTGTTGATGATAATCAGCATCTTGGGACTGCTTTAAGCAATAGTTTTCTGATTAGCTAGGTGTAAATGTACTTTATCAAATGTATCTATAATAAGCTTTCATTCACAGGTTGTTAATTGTTCATTTCTGAAGCACGTGTATGTATGTATTTCAGAGTTGTTTTTTATAGCATATGTCTTCACGCAGATAAAATATGAAGTTGCAGTTCCTTAGTTTTTTGTCAAGAACATTTCATGATGCAGTTCTGGTGCATCAGTGTTATATATCATTACTAATTAATGAAAAAAATTAAAGCAATTTTTAGACCAAAGAAAAAATTTAATTGCTCTTAATAGAGAAAGTTAAAACTAGTCCTACGAAGGCATGTTGTCTAGGATAATACAATAATTATTATATACTCTTCAGATGCTCACTATTTTCAAAATAGATTTTCAGGCATTCATTTTGACTTTATGATTTCTAATAACATCTGTAAACAGTCGGAGTGGGGTTAGTGTTTTTACTCTGAATGATGGGATTTATGCATAGAAACTGAAGAGAAAAAAGACTCACTCTATTATTCATGTCATGCATTAAGTGACACAAAACAAATCTGTCCTTGGCTTTTTATTCCTTTGAATGTGTAGTTACGTTTTCTTTTTTGCTGAAGTTTATGCTGGATTGACAGGAAAAGAGGCCTGTTCCAGGAAAAAAAAAAGTATCAATATAACTTTCACCTTTCTGCTGCAGCAGGGAAAGAGGAAAATATATTTCCTACTTTGCCACAGTGCACTTGACCCAAATATTTTCGGACAACCTGACAGAAGTGGCCATTTTACAACCTAATACATATATTAGAGGCAGAGGCAGTCTATATTTATTATGTGAGAATTTTTGTCAGATTCTGGCCTTAAAGATGAAGTATTTCTCTGTCCAGAAATGCTAATAATGAGATACGGCATTTTGCATTACCAGGAGAAGGACAATAATATTCAGGAAGTGGAACAAAAAGGTTATCTCAAATACATGCCAAAAATAGTTGAAAACCTTGTTTTCCAGTTCCAGTGTGCCTTTTAAATAACCCGTTATATCTGGTTTAAGACCTCAAATGGCTATAGCATTTTTTTATTGTCCTGATTCAGTGCAGCTGTCAATAAACCTCCAGCAGAATTTCACTGACTGAAAAAACCATGCTTTTAACAGAATGTTGTAATTTAATCTGTCACAAAAAGTAAATATGTTTCAGTTCTTTAATTAAAACTTCTTTGGAAGCTTTAGGTCCAACACGGTTCAGCTACTCAGGAGGTTGGGATACTCCAATTTCAAGCAAGCTGGCTGGAGTTTTCACTTAGATTCTGGTGCTTTTTCCCTCTAGGCCTCTAAGGGCTCATCTCAACTGTCCTCCCTAGGTAAAAGACACATGGTAAAACAGCAACAGAATTTTTTAATGAACAGGCTTAATATAAAATTTCTTAATGACTATCAGCTGAAAAGAAAAAATAGACATTTGCTCTGTCTCTATATTTAGAGGTAGGGACTTAGAAGTGTAAAAGTTTTCAAACTGATATTAAAACTTGTTTATTTAAAACTAGAAATTCAAGCATGTGTTTTAAAGATTTGTCCTTTTTTTTTCTTTTTTTTTTTTTTTTTAGTGTCCATTACAACCAGATGTTTGGGCAGAGAGAGTCAAACCAGTCGATGCTCCAAAGGAACTGGATGTTTTGATTCAGAAATTAAGAAGCCTGGTTTTTGACAGGTATGATCAAGCTAATATTTGACATGTCTTTTATAGCTTTGCCTATGTGGTACTCTGCTACTACAACATGGATTCGAAAGAAGAGCTGGGTCCCATTTCACCTGGAGGAGGGTATGTGTGAAGCAGGTCTGTGCCTCAGTACAAACCTTCTCCTGAACATACCCTAAAGCTTAGCTCTAGTGATTCAAAATGGTTTCTGGTCTTTCTGTGTGTGAGAGGAACTTCTCTCAGCTGTAGTCCAGGGTTCAGAGGGGAGCAGTCATGGGAAAAAAGAGTAACTGTGTATTAAACCAAAAGTTTTGTGTGCTTGGCTAATGATGTTTTGAATGTTGGGTTAATATTAATGTAAGGATTATGCATTTCTTAAGGGTGGATCTGAAAACTGATTTTAAGGTTTTGTAAAATTTGGACCAAAATCTATAGCTTTGATGCAATTCTCCTCCTTTAAGTTGCTATTATTTTCTTAGAACATCTAGGATTGATATGGCAACAGCTAGGACTAAAAACAATGTTATTTTCACTTTGAAACAAATCAACATTTTCTCATCTCTTGTAATGTCTTGATGGTTTGAAGGAAGGGCAAAGGTGCCTATGTGCTGGGAACAATTTTTAAGGGAAATTGCCAAAGATACTTAAAAACAAATTTACAGTTAATAATAATGCATAGCCTTCTGTTGTACTTGGAAATGTGTTGGTTTTTTAAAATGAAATTACTAACATCCTTGTGGAATAATTTCTGTGGGAAATGATAAAGACAGAACAAAAAGATCTTGTAAGGAGAGAGACTAAAGCTTTCCTCAATGATGAAAGCTTCCACTTCTGGGTGTTTCCTTGATTTTTAAGCAGATAAAAAATTGAGATATATACTATATGGCAGAGTTTGTGTAGAAGTAGTCCTGATGTCCCCTTTGGTAAAGGATTGTACTTTTTGGCTTTGGTTTTAAAGACTGGGGAGAAGAAAAAGTTATGGGACTACAGTAATTCTTTCCATTTTTGAGGTCAAAATACAGTGTGAAATGTCAAACTGAATAGCAGAAGAGAACAGTTTTCTAGATTATTCACGTTGCTCTGTACAGGCTAATAATACACACTGTATTTTAATGACTAATCTTGAATTGTGAAGGCAGAGAATAGCTGTCTTTTAAAGATCTACTTAAACAGATAGAAAATAGATGCATGTACAATAAAATATGTAAGCCAGCAATAACTCAGTTGTATGAAATGTTGCATTATTATTTTTGAAAGTTTGTCACTATAATTTCTAAGATGAGACTGAAAGACATGAAAAGATACGTTTCCCATGTTTTGATATCTTCAGGGTAATATACTGTAAATTGAGACATGCAGAAGACCTCTTCCTATTTAAAAAAGGAAGAGGTCTTAAAAGAGGTCTTTAAAAATGAAGAGCCTCAGCAAAGCATGGTCATAAACTGCCCGATCTGTCTGCAGTAGAGAAGATACTGTTCGGTTGGTGATTTTTCCAGGCAGTATTGTCCAGGCAGCAATAAGAAACTAGGAATGCAGTAATGTTTTATAACTGGACTATGTTTAAGGACAGTGTATATGCTGCTGATCTGAATTAGTGTAAGCTATTGAAATATAAGCCAAAATGTTCATCTAAATGTGTGATATTTATTTAGTTTATTATTATTAGGTTTTGGGAGTATGATTTTTGTGTGTTTGGTTTCTTTTTCTTTCACCATGATTGGAAGAACTATGAAGAAGCTGCTTACTGATTTTTCTGGAGGTTTTAATTTAACTGTGCTGGTTATAGGCATGCAGTTACTTTTCTTTTTTTTCTTTTTCTATTTGATTGGCAACAAGGATGTTATCTGAATGGAATTCATATTAAGTGTCACCTAGGAGATATATAAAAGGAGCTTTCATATACTGTCACTGTTTAGATATTTCAGGAGATAAGCAAGAACCTTTTTGAGCTGTCAGCTATTAGAGGGAGTGAAAGCAGCTATTTTCTATTAAAACCACGCACAGTATTTTAAGCGGTTATAAGATTTAGGATTAGCCCCAGGGCAAGACTATAGATATGCAAAACCCCATTCTAGCTTCCAGTTTATTCATTTACTAAGGCACTAGTTTAGAGTACACAAACACATATTTCCAAGATTTATTAGTGCATTGAAAGAAATTTGGGACTGTAATATAATAAAGGTCTTTTTTCACCTTTTTTAAACAGCCAGTTAACATGCAATGCACATTCCTCACCTCGGTTTTGAGATCATTTTCAGTTTAAGGGTGAGGTTACATTTTAAAACAATTTAAGCTTACCCTAATTTTACCTCGGTACAAATATGTTTGAACAGGAGTCGCATATATATAATTGTTCAGTCTGGGAGAAGCACATTTCAGTGACATTTTTCAGTGAGTTTTTCTGCACATACCAAGACACACTGCAAAATTTTGCATATGCTTCATACTTTACCAGAGCCTTCTTGTCGTGCCACAATTCTCTTGAACTTCAGTTCATACACTAAAGAAATTTTGTAGAATAAGGCAGTGATCCTTTTTTTAGTCATATTTATTGCATTGTGTGTGATACTCACTTCTTTGTATTATAAATTATAATTCATAACAAATTACGTTAATTACATCATATACTATAATAATAGGCTAGAAGTAGAATGGTAACACTAACTTAAGTAAAACTATTGTTCTTACAGTTCTCCATTTTTTAGAGATATTTGATTAAGTATAAAAAAGGGTTGCAAAATATGCTTTATATACAAAAATATTCCCATACCTGATACGCTACTAAACTTTTACTTGTCTATCTATTCTTAGCTGTGAATCTCAAAATTTTCCTTACCTTTACTGATTAATTTCCTTCTGTGTCTTATGCTGTCTTTCTGCAATAATAATAATTACATTGTATTGTGGTGCTGGTGAAAATTGATTTTACAATTATGATGCCTGAATGACAGACATTAAGAACACAGATTTTATCAATTAGAATTGCTTGGATTGCTGACAAAATATTGTTTTCTACTGATGGATGAAGTGAAAGACACTTAAATTCAATATCAGTACTTGCTAGGAAGAAGCTTTACTGGTGACATTTAGACCTTTGAAAGTATGTTCATAACAGAAAGAAATCATTATTCAAGCTGTGAGTGGGAAATAAATGGGGAACGATTTCTTGCTGTTGGATTTATTGTAGCTGTACTTAGGGACATAATATGCACACAGGGTACAGGGACAAAGGCCACAGTGCAAATTTAGGATTGAGAAGCCCATATCCTAAACTGTCTGGACTGGGTTGACCTTGACTTGTTGTCAGATGATCACCCAGCGCCTCTCTCACTCTCCTTCCTCAACAGCACAGAAGAAGAAAATAAGATGGAAAAGATCATGGGTTGAGATAAAGACAAGAGGATCACTTACCAATTACTGTCATGACCAAAACAGGCTGGAGCTGGGGAAAATTAATTCATTGTCGATTAAAACAGAGCTAGACCAAATACAAATTAAAACAACACCTCCAGCTCTATTTCCCAGGCTCAACTTCACTTCTTCATTACCACCCTCCCTGACGAGTGCAGGGGGATGGGGAATGGAGCCTGTGGTCAGTCCATAACAGCTCCTCTCTGTTGCTCCTCACACTTTTCCCCTGCTCCAGGATGGGGTTCCTCCCAGGGAATACAGTCCCTCTTGAACTGCTCCAGTGTGAGTCCTTCCCACAGGCTGCACTCCTTCAGGATAAATCTGTGGGGTCTCACCATGGGCTGAAGGGCAGCCTCTGCTCAGGCTCTTGGAGTACCTCATACCCTTCCTTCTCTCAGTTTGGTATCTATAGGGCTGTTTCTCTTACATTTTACCCCACTCCTCTCTCCCACAACTGCTGTGTAGCATTTTGCCTTTTCTTAAATATGCCTTCCCAGAGGTTCTACCAGAAAAACTGTGGGGCTTAGTCAAGGAACCCTGTGGTAGATCCATTGGACCTGACTGGAACCGTCTGTGTCTGGCTTGGGGCAGCCTTGGCCTCTCCTCGCAGAGGCCACTCCTGCAGCCCTTGCTACCAGCACCTGGGCACATGCACCAGGTACATTCACCACAGCTTTTTGAAACATATATTTATGAATCATCATTAACATATAAATTCTTTACACACTTATCACAAACTACTTTCATCTCACTTATCACAAACCTTACTTTCATCAACAATGAAAATTTCCCCACACCTAAATGAAAGTAACATCACAACACTGACAGACAGACAGTATAGATAACCTCCTAGCCTACTGGTTTTCGGTGGTGTGAAGCTGGAGGGACAGCCACAATGGCATGCAAGCACTGTTCAGCCATAGTCAAAACATTGGTGTGGCACCAACACTGCTATACCACAAATGCAAAGCACAACAAAGGCTGCTGTGAAAAAAAGTGAACTCCATCCCAGGTGGACCCACTACAACATCATTCTTATGAATTCATGGTGTACTTTGCTTGTTGATCTCACATTTAAGCTATAACTAAATAAGAAATACAGTAGAAAAGGTTATTCGAAGCGTGACAAATGGGGCTATGTAAATGCACTGACAGAAACAGCCATTTTATCTGTACTCTTTGATGTACTTTATGAAGCCAATAACTAAGTCAAATTTTATTTTCCTGGAAGTATTTTTGCTGCCTTGTTAGTGTGCTAATGATTTCTTATGTCTGTGCATAATGGCGTCCTCTTTGACAGTTGTGAATTTAAAGTATGGACATGCTGTAATATTTTTATGGTTTCATATCAACAAATACCCAGCATTTGTCTACCAAAAGCAAAGAGCTGATAGGTATAAATTGGTCTCCAGCTGGTGTTCAGAGAGTCTTATTTGCTTCTTAGCCCAAGTGAAACAGACAGCTGATACGAGTGATAGTTAGGTTTTATTCAGTGTTGATAACTTACTCTTGTTTTTCCACTTTAGGATTGTATGCCAGACAAAGCAACAGAGCTCCTGCAGGCAACCAAAGAGTTTTGTAATGCTTCAAAGAGTATTTGGGCTTGTTCTTGTTGGGAACTGCACAACGTGTAGAAAAATTATCAATATTTTTGAGGTATTATCAGAACAGTGAAAATATGATATGTGATCTGTAAAGTAGTATTTCTGGTTCAAACAAACCAACAAAAATGTTTTATTTTGAAATGCATTTAACAAGGCTGTTTGTTTTCTGCAGCCTTCACCACCCCGTCATTGGAGAACTGCAAACCAAATCTCTTTCTTGGCCAGTTTGGGATTTTTTGTTAAAAATGTAATTTCTGTGAGTTTTGTATTCTCTTGAAGTCTTTGGAATCTCAGGGTTAAAGGGGGTGAAAAAGATTATGGGTAGAATTATCTGTCTGATAGAAATATTTTTTTAGCCCAAGTAATTTAAGAAATCACTGAAGTTATAAGTGCCCAAACAGAAAGAATTGTCATCACAAGCAGGTAAGGTAGATTATGCTGAAATTAAAGCTGATTGAGGTTAGTATACATTTCCAATCTTTTTATTACTAGAATTTCACTTGCCTGATAGCTTACTGTAAGCAGTCATGTAAAATAAAAAAAAATATATCTTTTATTCGAATAGAGAATCAGAAATAGTAGTGGTTCTATACAGAGGAGTAGTCAAATATGGCTTTTGTATATTATAAGAAACCCTTGGAGCTATCAATCATAAGTATTTCTTGCATAAACACTTTGGCAGAGCAAAGAAATCCTCAGGAGACTTTATAGAAGCAAAAGTTTCAAAGATTGTGGGTCACTTTCATTAACAGAGCTTCATGGAGTTACTGTGTGGATTCCTTTTTTGAGAAATTTCCACTTCAGAATACATGAGACCTTGCACTGGGTGTCCCTTTTATTCATGAATACTTCAGCTTTCTCCACAGGTACTGGCATTTTTCTGCATTATTTAGGGAGATGGAGCTGTTGGCTCTCTCAAGTCTTACGTTCTATATTATATTGTGTTAATACTTCTAATTAATCCAATATTAAAAAAAATATCTTGTTTTCTCATCTTACTAATCACATGAAAAAAACAAATATAAAAATCATACTTACCAAAGCAAAGTATGAGAACAAATACATAAAATTTAATTTCTTTGCTACTCACATGATTGATAACCATGCGAGTATATTTTCCTTGCAGAGGCTAGAACAGACCATAAGATTGGGATTTGAAGTGTTCTCTTGAATTTTTTATTTTTCATTTTTGATATTAACAGTATTTGCAGTTCTTTGTACTAGCTGAACAACAAAAGCTGAAACCAGGTAAGCCTGCCTGATGTTACCATATTCTTTTTTAGACACTGGTGAATTGTCCTATGGAGATGGGAAATTCAAAACCTGATTATTTATTGTGTGAGGGAAATCTCATTAATGCAATCATTTTGTTGATATTTTTAACTGAGAAAACATAGAGTATTATATTTAGAAATATAAGATCTGTAGGAAAAGGGTGTAAAGGTGTTGAGACTAGGAATAGTTTTCAGTATGTATCAAGGACTATGCAGGACGTAGGGTAATGTTTTAAATGATCTGATTTGGGTAGCAGGAGACGGAAAGAGTTTTTAAGAAATATGAATGTGGCAAGAGAAATAAGATTTACTAGTGGACAGGTCCCAAGCTGTTCTCTTACAGAAATCTATTCCTTTTGGCAATGCAATGAAAACTCCTTGGTGGATTCATTTCATATGCAACCACAATAAATTGATGCATTAATAGACCAAACTATTTAAGGGCTTAAAGGACATGAAAACATTCCTACTAATACTGATATATGGTGAGCATACAAGGACAAGACAGGTAAGGCAGTTAAGGATGGTGAGCTGGAAGTGGAAATATTAAACTTGAGGGAAATTATGGGAAAAAAACACTTTGTTGGTGTCAAAGTGATTTATAAAGCGTTATCATTTGAAACCTCACTTCCACAAGAAATGAATGTCTTGGTGATTTCTGCTTTAAGTACCTTTCTAAGTACCTTTAAGTACCTTTCTAAGAGTAAGAAACCTCAAACTTTAAGTAGAAACAAAAAAAAATTAAAATTATACCATTTATTTAAGGGTATAATAGGCAATAAAATGGATACTTCCAGCTAAAAGTCTTGTCTTTTGATATTATTTCCATTACTTTGAGAAATTTTTGAAATCTTGGTGTAACACTGAAGGTAATCAAAACTAGGTAAGAGACATAAGAGGGGCCCAGCTTGTTTTAGAATTACTAAGGTTGTAGAGCTCAAATGAAGGTATTTTAAACACAACAACTTTTGTTTCTTTAGATGCACACAGCTAAACATTTTTACTTCTGAAGCATTAGCAGCTTGGCAAAACCTGACATTTTCCATTTTAATGCACTGGCTTGCGTTACAAGTCAGCTATAGCATGAGTCAGTGGTTATTGCAATGAAAGTTACTCTGACTTGTAAACATGGTTTACCTAAACATTGTAATTTGGTATCTGTTATATTTGTTACTAACAACCTATAGTCACTAATTATAATGATTCTTTGTCTGAAATTGCAGTACCTCGTGAAGTTTTGAATTACAGACAGAAACTTTCTGAGCTGCCATTATAAAACTATAAAAAATAGCTGGGATGTGATTCTGACAAAGCAGAAAATAAGATAAATGCTCAATTTAAAATCTATTAATGAGAAATACGTCATAGAAAAATATTTTTTAGCCCAATCAATGTTAGGATGAAAAGGGATTTCTTTATCAGTTCTCATTAAAAAGACATAAATGTATGTGACTTGACCAAACTAAGATGATTTAAAATTCCATTTGTGCTTATAAATCTGTTGGTTCACCTCTTTCTTGAAGCTCAGATTGCCAATTTGGATGTCCTTTTTTCCACACGGTTTTAAAATTTCACTTTTCTTGCAGTAATCATCCCTCTTAGTCCAGGCCTGTCCTTTCTATTTTGAAACTCTTGGATCTGCTTTTCTTATGATGGATTCTCCATCTGTGTCTATTTCATAAATATCCTGTTTGATTTTTCAAAACGTTATCTAATTACATCTCTTCTCTGCTGCCTTGGTCTATGTGACACACTTTACACAACTCTCCTTAAGGGGTGATGACAGCAAAATGTACCAGACCTGTTTTTTTTGCTGACTTAGTGACAGATCTGGGGGTACAGCTCATTGCCAGCTGGTCCCCATCGGCACACTGTTTGGGCTGTCAGACACAGATGATCTTACAACCTTGTCAATTACCTGAGTTCTTCAAGATGTTTGTGGGCAGTGCAGCATGGAATTCATCAGTCTGTCAGCAAATGAGCTTGTGGGAGCACAGATGAAGTGACCACTTCTGTAAGCAATCCATGGGTTCAACATGGTTTATCCCAGTTCTGTTTGAACTTGTAACTGGTAATTAGTAATGGTGACTATTACCAGTGGGAAGCACATGTTTCACTTTGAGGCTGTGAAGGCCTCTTCAGTTAGCTTTTTGAGGTACTATGTTTCTTTCTGGGGTTTCATCTAAGCAAGACAGGTCCTTGTCTAATTAAGACAGGTCCTATTTGCTTTTCTGGTAAGATGGTTAGCCCAGATCTCAGCCTCTGTGCTCCAGCTCATTCTTTTAAGATAAGATATGTAATATTAGCATTTTTTAAATATTAAAATTATGAAAATTTAATTTCAAAATGGGAAAGTTATTAATTTGCATATTCCATTTCCCTTCTCTGCCCAGAATTCATATTAAAGATAATGAAGGTAATCAGAATTCTTTAATAAGGGCAAAGTATCTGGATTTGCACTGTTATATTTATTTATTAGAATAATTCAATTATGGACTATTTGTGGCAAACACACTCTGATGGAATGATTAAGAATGGAGCAGCTTTACCATTATAATACTATTTTGATTCTCTTGAACAGGACTGAAAGAAAGCGATATCTTCCTTTGTTATATGTATTCTTTCATAAATAACTGGAATTTAGCAGCTTTCTGTTCTACAAGATCTCCTGCACCTTCCATGGCTCAAGAGACCTCTTCCTCATGCTAGCTTGCTGCTCCATCTGTCCAAAGGGGAAAAGACAAAGCCACAGTGACTGTTCCTCTGGACCTATTCTAGGGAGATGTTACACAGAATGATAGAACGCTTGAGGCTGGAAGGAACCTTTGGAGGTTATGTAATCCAATCTCCTTGCTCAGTCAGGTCCACCTGGAGCTGCTTTCCCAGTACAATGTCCAGAGGGCCTTTGGAATATCTCTGAGGAATCTCTCTGAAGGATGAGGACTCCAGAACCGCACTGGACACAACTGTGCCAATGCTCAGTCATCCTCACAGTGGAAAAGTGTTTCCTAATATTCAGAGGGAGTTTCCTGTGTTTCAATTTGTGACCATTGCTTCTTGTTACTGTCACTGGACTCCACTGAAAAGAGCCTGGCTCCATCCTCTTTGCACCCTCCTTTCAGGTATTTATATATGCTAATAAGACATCTCCTGAGCCTTCTTCTTTCCTCTAGGCCAAAGGATCCCAGTTCTCTCAGCCTTCCCTCATATGCGAGGTGCTCCGGTTCCTTCATGATCTTTGTGGCCCTGGACTCTCTCTAGTATGTCCATGTCTCTTTTGTAGTGGGGAGCCTAGAACTGGTCACGCGCTCCAGGTGTGGCTTTGCCAGTGTTGAGTAGAGGGGAAGGATGACCTGCCTCAACCTGCTGGTAACACTGCTTTTAATGCAGTCCAGTATACCATTAGCCTTCTTTACTGCAAAGGCACATTGCTGCTTCATATTCAACCTGGTGTCCACCAGGACCCCCAGGTTCTTTTCTGCAAAGCTGCTTTCCAGCTGGGTGGTCCCCAGCATATAGTGGCGCATAGGGTTGATCCTTCCCAGGTGCAGGACTTTGCACATCCCCNACTCCACTGAAAAGAGCCTGGCTCCATCCTCTTTGCACCCTCCTTTCAGGTATTTATATATGCTAATAAGACATCTCCTGAGCCTTCTTCTTTCCTCTAGGCCAAAGGATCCCAGTTCTCTCAGCCTTCCCTCATATGCGAGGTGCTCCGGTTCCTTCATGATCTTTGTGGCCCTGGACTCTCTCTAGTATGTCCATGTCTCTTTTGTAGTGGGGAGCCTAGAACTGGTCACGCGCTCCAGGTGTGGCTTTGCCAGTGTTGAGTAGAGGGGAAGGATGACCTGCCTCAACCTGCTGGTAACACTGCTTTTAATGCAGTCCAGTATACCATTAGCCTTCTTTACTGCAAAGGCACATTGCTGCTTCATATTCAACCTGGTGTCCACCAGGACCCCCAGGTTCTTTTCTGCAAAGCTGCTTTCCAGCTGGGTGGTCCCCAGCATATAGTGGCGCATAGGGTTGATCCTTCCCAGGTGCAGGACTTTGCACATCCCCCTGCTGGATTTCANTTTGCACATCCCCCTGTTGGATTTCATGAGGTTCCTGTCAGCCCATTTTTCCAGCCTGTTGACATCCCTCTGGATGGTAGCACAACCTCCTGATGTATCAGCCACTTCTCCCAGTTTTGTAATATAAGGAAAGTTGCTGAGGCTGTAGCCTGTTCAGTCATCCAGATCATTAATGAAGATGTTCAAAAGGACTTGACCCCATATTTACGCCTGGGGAACACTGTGGCAAGACTTCATGCCACTGATTTCTATCCCCTGGGCCTGGCCATTCAGTTGGTTTTCAGTCTACCTCATTGTCTGATCATTCAGCCCATACATTAACATATTGTCTATATGGATCTTATGGGAGACAGTGACAAAGGTCTTTCTGAAGTCCAAGTAAATTATATTCACCACTCTCTCCTCATCTACCAGGCCAGTCATTTAATCACAGAAGTTAATCAAATTGGTTAAGCCTGACTTCCCCTTGGTGAAGTCATGCTGACCAATCCTGATGACCTTGTTGTCTTTCCTGAGTCTGGAAATGGTTTCCAGAATTAGCTGCTTCATCATCTTTCCAGGGACTTAGGTGAGGTTGACTGGCCTGTAGTTTCCTGGATCTTCATTCTTGCCCTTCTTAAAGATAGGAGTGTCATTGGCTTTCCTCCAGTCTTTGGGCACTTCTCCTGGTCACCATGATCATTCAGATCATTGAGAATGGCCTTGCAATGACACATGCTTACTCCCTCAGCACTCACGAGTCCATCCCATCAGGACCCATGGACTTGTGTATATTCAGTTTGCTTAAGTATTCCCTGATCTGATCCTCTTCCAATACAAGAGCCATAAGGCTTATGCCAGAAGAAATGAAGTTAACACCTATTTATTAAGCATTCCTTATCAGGAAACCTTAAAAAGAGCTACACAGACTATATTGTTTTCTTAACCACCTCTGGACCGCTTCCTGAGGCCTGCAAACATAGCTTGGAAAAATAGCTTTGGAAAGAGCTGCCAAGCCTCTCTTCTTACTGTCCCTTTCTTGGCAGCCTCTGTACACAGTCGGGGACATGATGCTCTTACTTACTACCCCTGTATTTGTCATAGGTACAGTGTGTGCATTCATGTTTCTTTGCTTCAAGGCATAGACAGCCATCCTGAAAACATGCCCTCCTGTAAACATACTAGAGAGATTTGGTGGTCCACGTTGGACGTGACAGGTATGCAAGTCTTGAAATGAGGTGATGTGCACGGTTTCACTGGGGTGGGAATACAGAAACAAAAGGAAGGTGACAGCTGTACCTGTATGACAGTTATTATTTTTTTAAAGTTCAACAGTGGAAATGCTTGCAGTTAAAAAATAATCTGTAGTTTCTCTGAGGATTTAAATCTTAAGCAATCCTCACCTCTATCAGAAGGTGAACTAGATGATCTTTAAGGTTTCTTCCAGCCCAAACTATTCTATGATTCTAAGGTACAAGGTGCAAGAATCAAAGCAGCAAAAAATAGTTCTGTGAAAAGGAATATAGATGTTACCCTGAAACTTGATGCCAGTAGTTACATATAAATCTCTTGCTGATTCAGAAGTTTCTTATCTGAAACAGAAGTTCAGGGAGCACCACAGTAACAACCAGAGACTTTATCTCTGAAGTTTAAAGATGTTTGTTGTACGGAAAAGCACTATTGGCAGGAACGCCGCAGCGTGGAATCAATTTAGCATGAAGCAGAACTAAAGGCAATGAGGCAAAATTTTTAACATATCCCCCTGGATCTGTGAGAAGTCTCTCAGGAGAACCGAATGACACACATGGAAATGCTATTATCAACTAAACAATAGCTCTATGTTCAGCCTGACCTTACAAAGCCTGTGTGCTGGGAACACCTGAACCAAAAATAACTACTTGTTAATAACTTGTGACTAACCTTTCTAGGTGCTGTTGCTTTTTTCAGTCACCAACTCCCCCTGCAAAATGTGCCGAAAGCACATTTGGCAAATACTGTACTGAAACTTTGAAAATAAGCACGTTTGTACATACTATGGTAGACACTACATAGGCTTTGAAATTTTTAATGTATGTATTTTGATTGGAAAAGAGGAGACATTTTGACTTAAATCAATTTATTCTTCTTTAACTTTACAAGACTTAATTAAAATCCTGTGGGTTTAAGGTAATAGGCCAAAAATTACAGGGTTTTATAGTGAAAATTTCTGTTATGCAATCTGATAGGTGCTGAGAGCTAAATATATCTCTGTAAGACATTACTTTGGAAGCTGGGACACCTGGGCACTATTTCTGCTGCCACTGAATTTGTAGCATCTACAAAAGGATGAGCTTTCACAGCAAGAGATTGAGCTCATCCCCCCTTAGCCAATGGTCAAGACACTTTTCTTGGGCAGTGAAAAGTATGAGCTCTGAATACTTCATCCCTCAGGCTGAGCAGTAAATAAGGTCTTGGTCTCCCATAACCTGATGTAGAGCTATAATTTCTGAGCCATTAATTGCTATTTCATTTGGCAAAACAATGTTAAAAGGTAGGGTTTGTTTTTTTTTTTTTCTGGCCTGGACCCTGGGAGAAGTTCGGGGCTTTTTGTCAACCTCTGGTGTCAATATCTTTCTGTACTAATGCTAGGCAAAAAATGACATATTGCTTGTTTTTTTAGCAGACTGGTGGAGGTCCAGATCCATGAGTGGTCCAGTTAGTGAGTCATAGGCTGACCAATTCCTGTGGTTCATTGCCAAACACATGTATCTCCTGTGGATCCGTATGTGAGGAAAAGGCCATTGATGTTATTCTACGCCATTAAAATAGGATGAGGAGTTAAAGACATTTCGTATAGTTGGATAATAGTTTTCCTACAACATCTGATGAGATAAGCCAGCATAGAAGTTCCCTTTGTGGCAAAGTTACTACACTTTTGGGTCACTATCCACTGTCTGTCATGGGCTGTATCTCAGTCTCTCTGTTTTCTCACAATTTGTGCACCTTCAGAGATTTAGTTAAATGTTCTGAATGGATATTTTGAGACTGGTTTAAAAGAAAATGAAGTTACAGCCTCTGTTTTAATTGAATGTTCATCTGTTTAAAAAAACCTCACATTTGTAAGGAAAAGTTTTCTATTTTCCATATTCATGGAAATTAGATGCAGAGCTCCTGTCATACTGATGAAAATTCAGCTTCAATATTTTTCCTAGCTCACCTCTAAGAATGTATTTCTGTGTGTCTCTCTCTGTTACTGATTCTTCCTCCTCCCACAAATAGATGCAATTAGAAAAGCTATCTAGTTGATGTAGTATGGGCAGATATAGATTTGCAATGACAACAAAAGTGTAAAAGAGATGCCACTATTTTCAGCGTTCTTAAGAGGGAAAAGTTGAAATCAGTGGGTGCTATTTGTAAGACTAAAAATGTAGCCCTCTGACAATAATTGGTATCACTGGGATTCTACAAGAAGATAGGGGGATTATCTGCTACTTTAGTTATTGCAGGTATGCTGCTGAGTACATCACTGAAAAACAGAAAAAAGCATTATCATTAGTGAACAGCTCTCAGCAATCACCTCTTATCTGGCTTTTCCTTAATGCTCTCCTTATTTATTTGACTGTCTGCTGTGTATGCAGCAGTCAAATGACCGCAACAGATACTTAAAAGAAAATACAGGGCTACGGTAGAAGTTTGACCTTGCCTTGCCCCATGATGGAAAATTCTAGCCACGCATACAGAATATTCCTGTAGGTTGCAAATACAGGATATGATTTGCCAGTCTTGACCAAAATTACCTGTAGTACATATTAGTATCTTTGCTAGAAAGCAGTGCTGGCTTTAGTGCTGATTACATGAGTGCAGGATAGGATACTAGGGAGAGGATGGTGTGTGGTGGTTTTAGTTGAAGAAGATGTTTTGTAACTACCAGCTTTATTTAACACCTATTTCATTACTTCCTATGGTTTCTGAGGAATGCAAAAGGATGTCTTTTGTCTGTTACAGAAATTTAGTCACTAAAATGCGATACTGTATTTTTATTTTACAGTTATTATTTTATTGAATGTATATAATGCATAGAGTTGAGTCAGAAATAAAAAAATTAATTGGAAGCTTGGTTGAGGGTAGGAGAAGGAATAGTGGAGAGCTCTGAAAGTTTTTTGTCTTGCATTATTTTTGGAATCAACACTAAAATGAGATGTACAGAAAGATTTCTGACTCATTAAGTGTAATCTACTGTAGAGATTATGAAACTTTTTTGCAAGCTGAACTGCTTAATAAAATAGCTACATTTTTTTACCACAAAAGGATAAGTTTCTTTTGAGAGAGACAATTGAATATAGTTCCCTGAGTATAAAATCCTACTGAAGAAAACATGGAAATGAATTTTCAAGTTAGTCTTGTTTGTTAAGATGGGCATATGTCCTCTGCCTATTTTACCTTTACTACTTGCACGGAAACAAAAATGTGGCCTTGAATGTGATTAACTAGTATGCTTTGTATTATTCAAATTTAAGCTCATATTTTGGAACATGAGTTGGAAATGATGAATTTGAAACCTTCCAGAAGTTATTAAAGTAGTTACACAAGCGTGTAATGTTATCTAAATTAAAAAAACCCAACCAAACCATGTGATACTCTTTATACTAAAATAATAGAGAAAATTCCATTGAGTTTCCATGAAAGTAACTTATTGAAAAATCTATTACAACTTAAAGTTAGGCAAGATTCAACTGCTGCCAAAATTTGAACTTTATTGTAACAATTAATGGTCCGATGTCACTTAGAAACAAGACGTTTCATCAAACTTTCTATTTAGGAGCTAGGTATAAGATCAGATAGCTTATCTTTCAGGATTTCACCTTTGTAGAGAAAAATTACTTATAAGCCTCTTGTGCTAGTTTCTGCTGGGATAGAGTTAATTTTCTTCATAGTAGCTGGTATGGGACTTTGTTCTAGATTTGTGCTGTGGACAATGTTGATAACACAGGGATGTTTTTACTATTGCTGAGCAGGGCTTACACAGAGTCAAGGCCTTTTCTGCTCTTCACCCCACCAGCAAATAGGTTGGAGGTGCACAAGAAGTTGGAAGGGGAAACTAACCTCAACTGACCAAAGGGATATCCCATATAATGTGGTGTCATGCTCTGCAATAAAACTAGGGGAAAGGCTGGAGGGGAGGCTGCTCCTCAGGGACTGGCTAGGCATTAGTTGGTGGTGAGCAATTGTT
>VZZY01008605.1:10951-74039 GCA_013400335.1 Eurystomus gularis | reverse complement strand
TGGAAGCCCTCTGCTGGGAGGCCAGGCTGGGAGAGTTGGGCTTGTTCAGCCTGGAGAGGAGAAGGCTCCACGGAGACCTTCTGGTGGCCTTGCAGGACTTCAAGGGGTCTATCAGAAAGCTGGGGAGAGACTTTTGAGCAAGGCCTGTTGGGACAGGACAAGGGGTGATGGATTGAAACTAAAAGAGGGAGATTTAGACTAGAGAGAAGGAAGAGATTTTTGGCTCTGAGGGTGGTGAGAGCCTGTCCCAGGCTGCCCAGAGAGGTGGTGGCTGCCCCATCCCTGGCACCATTGCAGGTGAGGTTGGCCGGGGCTCTGAGCAACCTGCTCTAGTTGCAGATGTCCCTGCTCGCTGCAAGGGGGCTGGACTAGTTGAGCTTTAAAGGTCCTTTCTCACCCAAAGCAGCTGGTGATTCTATGGTTCTATGACTGCTGGCCCTGCAGCACGGCTGCCCCTCGGTCGATGGCTTCCCAGGGCTCTGCCATCTCCTTTCAGGTGCCATTCCCACCGTGAGGGATGCCCCAGGGCTGAGATCGTGCCCATTCTCCCGTGTCAGAGCCTTGCTGCCTGACCTACCATCGGGAAGCAGCTACGGAGATTTGCACCAATGGCTCCAGTAACGGGTTCCTTAACGAAGCGACCCCTGCGCAGAGAGCCAGATCCCACCAGCAAAACCCAAACCCCACGGCCATGGCCTCTGCTACCCACAAAAATCATCCCTGGCAGCAAACGGGAGCTCGTGGAATGAGCCACGGATGCCGGGATGGATGCGTGCCAGCAGAAGCCTATGGGCTTTACAAACCCCACGCAGAGCCGGGTTTATAAACAGCCCTTTTTTTTTTTTGGATGAAGAAAGTTAAGCCGTCCCCAGGCAGTGCAAGGAAGATGATTTCATCACAGCTCTGCTCGGAGGAGGAGCTGCCTCATGGATCACCAGCTGTCCCCACCGCTCCAGCAGCATTTTCCCGCCCTCAACAGCAAATTGGCACAAAATTAGGATTTGTTTTGCGGGCATGGGACGGCTGAGAGCACGGCCGGGCCGGACACCCGCACGTCTGCATCCAGCTGCTGGGCAGGGACAGCTCAGCTCCCGAGGGATCTTGTCACTGACTTCATCCCCCCACGGCCCCCGTCCCGCGGGGCCACGGGCCAGGAGAGCGGCGAGGAGGAGGAAAACACTTTTGGCACTGAGTGTGTGTGTTAAACCATCTCCCAGGCTCTTTTTCCCTCCAAACCGTTGCCCGCAGAGACCAAGACAAGGATTTACTCTACTCACCCCCTCACCTGCCCGGGTTTATGAGCTGGAGCCGGTCAAATGAGCTGGAAAGGATGGAACCTGCTGCTGCTGCGCCCTTGTAGAGCCACGAAAAACTTTAGAATAGCTCCTGATTGTTCTTACACGATCGTTGACACAAACCCATCAAATAATCCAGCCGTGTTTATCCAGCATTGTTTGACAGCCCAGCACCAGCTCTGCCTGGCAGTGGCGGAGGGGGGGATTTTATCCCTGAGTCCTTCGACCCCAGCTTTGGGCTGAACCTCCAGCCCAAGGCAGGACCTTCTGCCCAGCACCACGTACAAGCAGCCCGGGAAACCTGGTGATTCCCCACCCAGCTTTTTCAGCGGTTCCAAAGGCAGCGCCAGCCCCGCGGTGCCTCCCGAGCAACTGGCGCAACGAGTTTCAAACCGGTGGAAACCTCCCCACGCTGAACGGCCGAGCCCCAGCTACGGTTTTTGAGGAACTGAGCTGAAATACAACCACGGGAGATGGACACCCCGGGCGCCTGGAAAGCAGCAGCAAGGACAAACCAGCCAAGAGCTTCTGCTGGCTCTTGTTGCCGGGGTCAGAGCCCTGGGAAAAGGCTTTGCAGTGAGGAAGCTCCTGGTGGTGCAGCTCAGCTGCCTCCCAGGACCTGTGCTCTGGGTGAAGGTCTTGAGGGCACCAAGATGGGGTTCTGCTGGGCCACCCACACCTGTGGTGAAGGTCTGTGCAGCCCAAAATCCCACGGGGATAACATGCGAGTGGGACATCCAGCCCTGCATCGGTGGAAATGCCTCAGCAGCTCTAACAGAGGAGCCGGAGCTGGTTTTAGGTTGACTTACAACGAGGCAGCAGGAGCATGAAGGTGACTTTTCCCAGCTGGCTGCACCCCAGGACACAGCGAGTGTTTGCTGGACTGCGGACAAACAGCCATCCTCAAGAGAATTACTTGGGGGGGAGCTGAGGAACCCAACCTTGCCCCTGCAGATGCCCGTAAAGCCCTGCCAGCCTGGGGGAGAACCACGATGGGGAGCCCAGCGCCAGGCACCCACCCAGCCCCAGCCCTGGAAGCTGAGCCTGGTTTTTCGGCTGAGCCGAGGTTTTAGGCTGAGCCCAGCTTCCTGGTTGAGCCCAGCTGGGATGGACAGAGTCCGGCCCTCACAGGGCTGTGCATGGACGGTTCTCCCACCACCCAGGGCTGAGCAGATGGTGACGTGCTCTGAGCAAGTCTTTCTTCTGCTTTATTATTTAAATTACCTGGAGAGTCCCGGCGTGCACTTTCCCAAAAGACCAAGCATGGGAAGGGTTCCCCCACCCCAGAAACGTCCAAGCACATGAAAGCCATTGCACGGGAGGACCGAGGAGCATCCCTGGTCCTACAGCCGTCAGGAGCTGCCAGGAACCAGCCTGGGCACAGGCTCTGGGATCTCTCGCCTTTCCCCTGTCCACAACCTGGCGTGTGGCCCCATCAGGCCCCCCCACCTCTGGGTGACGAGGCCAGTGGTGCCCAGCAAAGCAGCAGGTCCATCACCCCTCCATGGCTCCAGCCCTGGGACTCCCCAGGCAGGCTCCAAACCCTGCACCATCGCAGCAGAGCTGCTAACGGGAGGTTAATATTTAATTTAGCCCTAAGCCTGCCTGTTTAATTACACACATTTAATTCTTTGCCATGTTATTCATGGTCTACCACAAGCGCTGCCTCTTCAGTACTAAACCCCGGTGGGGGATGAGCTGGTGAGTCCCATCTCCTGCAGCCCTGCGGGGCCTGGTCCTGCTGTGCCTGAGAGCAGCTCAGCATGTGGCCAGACCTCAAATATTTGGTTCAGTTTTGGGCCCCTCACTCCAAGAAGGACCTTGAGGGGCTGGAGCGTGGCCAGAGAAGGGCAACGGAGCTGGGGAAGGGTCTAGAGCACAAGTGTGGTGAGGAGCAGCTGAGGGACCTGGGGGTGTTGAGCCTGGAAAGACGGAGGCTCAGGGGAGACCTTCTGGCTCTGCACAACTCCCTGACAGGAGGTTGGAGCCAGGTGGGGTTGGGCTCTTCTGCCAAGGAACAAGTGACAGGACAAGAGGAAACAGCCACAAGTTGCAGCAGGGGAGGTTGCGGTTGGAGGTGAGGCAGAATTTCTTGGTGGGAAGGGCTGTGAAGGGCTGTGCCAGGCTGGGCAGGGCAGTGGTGGAGTCCCCATCCCTGGAGGGGTTTCCAAGCCGTGGAGATGTGGTGCTGAGGGCCAGGGGTTAGTGGTGCCCTGGCAGTGCTGGGGGAATGGTTGGACTCAATGATCTTCAAGGTCTCTCCCAACCCGAACGACTCCATGCTTCTGTGGTTCTATGATCTTCGCCGCTGGCGCTGCTGGGCACGACCACAGTGCAAATACCATGGAACGATTCGCCAGGTAACAAGCGCAGAGCAGGACTACAACAGCTTCATTCTGCTGCTCCGAGTTGGTTTTTCCCCATGAAAGGGAGCTTGTTGTCTACAAAATTCATCACTGTGAGCTGGAGCTGTCCTGCACGACGCCCATCAGCTGTCCCAGACCTTGTGCTGCTCCCAGGCAAAGCGGAGCCGAGCTCATCATGTGCCTACCTTGCAGAACTGCAAAACACCCGTCAATGACCCGGGGGCTGCAGAGTGTCCCAGGGACCCCTGCTCCCGTGGGTGCTGCTGCCACGTGCTGCCCGTGGGACCTGCCCCCAGCCCCCCTCGGCTGCAGGAGGGGCCACAAAAGGCTTGGCAGAAATCCTTGGAAATAACAGGGCAGGATGGGGAAGAGCAGGCGGCACTCGTGGGAGCAGGGGATTGTAGAAGCGGAGAGCCTGGCTCCAGCCGGCCTTAATTAATAGTTTTAATTACAAAATGAATATGCTGACACGTTCTGCTTGCAGGGCGCGGGAGGTGGGGGAAATGTGCCAGCGCTGATGATAGTGTTTAATTTTTGGAGGTCATGGGGGTACTGGAGCAGGGATACGGTGGGGAGAGGGAGGAGAGAGGCTTGGAAAACCGACAGGGAGGGAAGAGGGTGCTGAGGAGGAACAGCAGAGTGGGACAGGAGACAATTCCTGGCTGGAGCACCAGGACTCCATGGGGAAAATCAGGGAATCTCAGCATGGTGGGAGTTGGGAGGGACCTCTGGAGATCATCTCGTCCAACCCCCTGCTCCAGCAGCTCACCCAGAGCAGGGGGCCCAGGATCGTGTCCAGGCACCTTTGGAATCTCTCCAGAGAAGGAGACTCCACAACCTCTCTGGGCAGCCTGGGCCAGGCTCCCACACCCTCACACCAAAGAACTTTCTCCTCCTGCTCCCATGGAACCTCCTGGGTTCCAGTTGGTGCCCGTTGCCCCTTGTCCTGTCACTGGGCACCACTGACAAGAGTCTGGCCCCATCCTCTTGCCCCCCATGGGCCCTTTAGCTCTTGATGAGCATTGATCAGATCCCCTCTGAGGCTTCTCTTCTCCAGTTCAGCAGCCCCAGGGCTCTCAGCCTTTCCTGGGCACAGAGATGCTCCAGGCCCCTCAGCATCTCCACAGCCTCCACTGGACTCTCTCCAGTAGCCCCTTGTCTCTCTTGACCTGGGGAGCCCAGCACTGGACCCGATACTCCAGAGGTGGCCTCACTAGGGTGGAGTAGGGGGGGAGAAGAACCTCCCATGACCTGCTGCCCACATTCCAATCACCCCTGGCCCTTCTTCACCAGCTCTACATGTAAACCTACATTTGGAAAGTGCTTCCTCACACCCTCCTCCTCCTCCTTGCTTCCCCGGAGCTCCCTGCGCTACCCTGCCCACGGCAGCCACGGGCAGAGCTGGAGATGGCCCCGCGCCACAGAAGCCGTGCCCGGCGCATTACAGAGAGCGATAATACCCAGAATTAATATTTAATTCTCCGTAAGCAGCTCATCTCTCCGCTCCCCGGGCAGAGGGAAATGGCATTTCCCACCAGCTGCTTCTGCTGACATTTGGTTGTTCAAACAAGGCCCAGGGAGGACAGAAAAGCTACAGTGGAACATCGGAGCGTTTAATAAGATCCAGCCAAGCCCTGCGAGCGCCTGGGATAAAGACGGGATTTCAATAAAAAGGCTTCTTTATGATCAAATTAATGGGCTCGGATTCCCCGCCCAAGTGATGCCATTTGGATTTGCATTTTTTTTTTTTCCCCCTCCCAAGAATGGGCTTTGCAGAAAGAAGTCTGTTTGCAGAATCATGGAATCGCTTTGGGTTGGAAAAGACCTTGAAGATCATCGAGTCCAACCGTTCCCCCAGCACTGCCAGGGCACCACTGACCCATGGCCCCCAGCACCACATCTCCACGGCTTGGAAACCCCACAAAGATATTTAGGTGCTGCTTGGAGCCAGGAGCTTCTCAGTGCCGGGAGCAGGGGCTGGATGATTCTGGGCCTTAGAGGACACTATGCAAAAGGTTGTTTGGTTTCCTACCTGGAAAGAAGCAGGAACAGCAGCAATCAGCAGCATGTCCATGGAGGTGGGCTTTTCGCTCTTCTCTGGAAATGTTCGTTGTTGTACAAGAGTTTCTTTTCCCACCTGACGAAATGCTTTAATTCTCTGATTCCGCTTTTACCGAAGGCAGCTTTGTTATTTTCCTGCTAGAAATCACACATGGAGCAGAAAGAGACTGTCATGGAATCACAGAACCACGGAGGTCACCTTATCTAACCCACCTCCCTGGAGTAGGGACATCTGCAACTAGAGCAGGTTGCTCAGAGCCCCGGCCAACCTCACCTGCAATGGTGCCAGGGATGGGGCAGCCACCACCTCTCTGGGCAGCCTGGGACAGGCTCTCACCACCCTCAGCAGCAACAATTTCTCCCTTCTCTCTAGTCTAAATCTCCCTCTTTTAGTTTCAAACCATCCCCCCTTGTCCTGTCCCAACAGGCCCTGCTCAGAAGTCTGTCCCCATCTTTCTGACAGGCCCCTTGAAGAACTGAAAGGCCACAAGGTCTCCGTGGAGCCTTCTCTTCTTCAGCTTCTGGGCTGCAAGCGCACGGGGCCAGCTCATCTCCAGCTTTTCCCCCCCAACACCCTCAAGTCCTTCTCCCAGGCTGCTCTCCAGCCTCTGCTGTTACCAGGGGTTGCCCTGACCCAGGTGCAGAACCTTGCCCTTGGCCTGGTTGAACCTCATGAGCTTCACACCACCCCATTTCATCATCAGCTCAACCCAACGGGAGCTCCTCATCAAGTTGCTTAGAAACACAAATTCCCCAAGATGAGCTCTTAAAATATCCTGAAGTTTCAAGGCGGTGAGTGCCAGGGAGTCTTTCAACACATTGCTCTCCACCACCACAAAACTCCACCTCGTTCAAGAGGCTGGAGCACCGAGCGCTTGGCATTTAACCAGCTCCCTCCAGTTTTGGGGGAGATTTAGTAAAGTTTAGAAGCAGCTCTTTGAACACTGAGGAAGCGCAGCACGTACACGGGTGTTACCAGCCACTCCAGGCAGATGGTGGATGTGTCTCCTTTCACCACAAACTGAGCAGCAAACATTCCAACTCATCACCCAGACAACACATTTAAATCCGCTGCTATTTCCAATCCGTACACGAAAAATCAATATTTTCACCCACGCCGTGGGGAGACCCTGCGGGAGGTTGGTTCTTTGGTGGTTCTGTCACGCAACGTTACTCACCACCAAGTCAAACTTGGGCGTCTTGGGTGCTGGTGATGTCTACAAGCCAAGGAGGCACCGATGTCCCATCGACCTGCTCCCATTTCAGGCACTTCTGCATCGGGGCGGGAAGCAGCACGTCAGGCACCGAGTGGCTAAGGCAGAAGTGGCCTCGATCCTGAATCTGGGGGTGGAATTTTGATAGAGTTGGGTATTTTTAGCTGGAAACAGGAATTAAGAGAGCGGTGTGCTTCTGGAATGTTACAGGCAACCTCGGCTGAGCTCCTGTTGTCTTTGTTGGGATATTTTTAGTGACCAGTCAGCTAAAATTGTTAAGAAAAATCAGAGGAACTCAACATGAGGTGCGTTGAGCAGAAATCAGAATCAGAGAATGGTTTGGATGGGAAGGACCTTTAAAGCTCATCGAGTCCAACCCCCCTGCAGGGAGCAGGGACATCTGCAACTAGAGCAGGTTGCTCAGAGCCCCGGCCAACCTCACCTGCAATGGTGCCAGGGATGGAGCAGCCACCACCTCTCTGGGCAGCCTGGGACAGGCTCTCACCACCCTCAGCACCAACAATCTCTTCCCTCTCTCTAGTCTAAATCTCCCTTTTTTAGTTTCAAACCATCCCCCCTTGTCCTGTCCCAACAGGCCCTGCTCAAAAGTCTGTCCCCATCTTTCTTGTAGGCCCCTTGAAGTCCTGAAAGGCCTTCAGACTGCCTTCCTGAAGCCTTCTCTTCTCACACCATCACCTCCCCAGAGGTGAGGAAATAACTCACTCCATCAACACCCTGTGTGAAATTCACCTGAGCACACAGAATAGAGATCTGTTGTCCTCATCTCAAATTGGCCATCTCTGAACTGCTGAGAAAAAGAACATTTTCTGCCTTCTCTAGAAAAAAAACCTTCCAGAATACCCCAGCAGGAGACATCTCAAAACCACTAAGATGACTGGGGGTTTAGGTGCTAGACTAGATGATCTTTAAAGATCCCTTCTAACCTGAGCCATTCTATGATGTCACGGGTCCANCATTCTATGATTTCACGGGTCCATGATTCCACGGTTCCATGATTCCATGGTTCTATCATCCCACGGTTCTACCATTCCAGGGTTCTATCATCCCACAGCTCTATCATTCCATGGTTCTATCATCTCACGGTTCTATCATCCCACAGCTCTGTCATCCATGGTTCTATCATTCCACGGTTCTATCATCCCATGGTTCTATCATTCCACAGCTCTAGCATTCCACAGCTCTATCATCCCATGGTTCTGTCATTCACGGTTCTATCATCCCACAGCTCTATCATTCCACGGTTCTATCATCCCATGGTTCTATCATCCCACAGTTCTATCATCCACAGTTCTATCATCTCACGGTTCTATCATCCCACAGCTCTATCATCCCACAGCTCTATCATCTCACGGTTCTATCATCCCACAGCTCTATCATTCACGGTTCTATCATCCCACAGTTCTATCATCTCACGGTTCTATCATCCCACAGCTCTATCATCCCACAGTTCTATCATCCCACAGTTCTCTGACAGCTCCTCAGGGCTCATCTGCAACCTCACGGAGGGCAGAAGGTACCGACTGAAAGAACGAAGAGGCCCCACGTCTGTCTTAAGATAAAAAAAAATTTATTTTACAGTCTTAGAAAGCAGCTTGACATGAAGCACAAACGTCGATCCATTTACTTCGTATACAAACATAGTAGAACCTTTCCCGCTGCAAAAAGTCACGTCTGGCCGTATAGAAAACTAACGTGTGCACATTGTGCTTGAACTGCAAAGTCTGTACAGCTTTACAAAGGACCACCCTTTACAAGAGCATCCTGTAAACAATTTATTGCATATTTAACACATGGTGTATATCCCACATGTAACAAAAAAAAAGAAGAAAAAAATAAAACGTAGAAAATAAAAAATATAAAGTACAGCTACAAGGTGAAGGAAAATAGCAGCTTTCAGTGAATGTCTTGCACGACGGCCGAGAGAACGAGCACTGCCACACTTGTACGGTTGTGCTTGTGTGTCACTGGCTTGCACACGCCCATGCGCACTATGTGTCTGACAGCGTCTACCTACAGTAAGAAAGGTTCACCAGATCTTAGGCCCTAAGAGCTTTGTTCAGTTTGAAGGCTGAAGAACAAGCCGAGAAACTCCACCGTAAAAACGTGACGGAGTTACGGGCTCGGTGATCCTCTTGCCCTGCACTACTCAAAGAGAAGGGCAGGAGAAACCCCACAAGAGCGCTGGTGGTGGTTGGCTGAAGTTGCACGTGCGCTAAGGCCAACAAAAAAGCCAAGGGAGATGTGAGGGGTGAGGTGGTCTGAGAGGACCGACGGCGTCAGCACGGCCTAGGGGTGCTTCTGAGCTCGCCCACCTAAGCACAGCAAGATCGGCAACACCGAGATTTCAGCTGGCATTCATGAAAAAACAACCAAAAGAGGAAACTGCGGCCTCCGTAAGGCACCGATACCATCTCGCGAGCAGCCCCAAGGAGCCTCTCTAGATTCTCCAACTCCCAAATGGGCAAAAGAAGGAGGAAACGTGCGGGAGGACAACATTTCTGTGGTGAGGAGTGGCCGTTTGGAAAGGAAGTGTGTTTGTCTGGGGTCTGTGCGCGCCTGTGCGTGTACCCAGGGACGTAGAGAACAAAAATTCACCTCTGCTACCTTTGGTATTGAAATTTCTCCTGTGACACCCACTTCTCACGTGGATTGGTATGATCGTAGCATGCGCTGGCAAAGATCAAGTAATCAAAAAAGTTCTTTCAAACGCCTGCGAGAAACAAGAAAAAGCATCAAAAAAATTAAAAAAGAATAAAACGGAGATGTGTGTTGTCCTTGTGCCCAGCCTTTTAGTGATCTGAATGGACTTGGTCTTCAGTACGAACATCTCCAGCATCACCCCCACCTACACATATAACACTTAACAGGCTCGGTGGAACAACGCCAAGGCTAAGACGTGTCTTTCCTGGGACTCTGACAGCAACCACCAGCACGTCTCAACAGAGCTGAGGACCCAAGAGCTGCTACATTCCCAAACCAACCTAACGTTGGTTTCACTCTTCTGGCTCAACCAGGAGGCTCCACGCCGGGAAGGCAGAGAAACGGTGGGTGTCAAGGGCCCATCAACAGGACCAAGGAACCACCCGGTTCCTTCTGCATTACACCAGCACAGCGAAAACGTTGGGGCACGTTCGGTTACTGCACCAGTGCCTCTGCTCGCTCGATGGAGCCACGAGGACAAAGCTCACCCAAGAAGCCCATGCTGGAGGTGGAACTACCCCTTACACTGTCATTAAGAGAGAGGTGAGACTTGGTTTTAAAGCACAGGTGGAGCTGGAAAGGCCTCTGGGGTGATTTTAATTTTTAAAACACTTGCTATACTCGAGCAGGTTAAAAATAAAACTCACCGTAGGAAAACCTTAATTAATTCCGATTTAATTTCCTGTGCACTGCTCAAAACGAGCTCCGGGTCACGCTCAGGAATTCAAGACAAGCCTCCCAAAGAATGAAGTTGCCAAAGCTTAGAGAAACCTCTCAGATGTAATTAGAAAGCACAGCACAAAACGTCAGGCTCCACGACAAGAGATACCAGCACCCCGGGAGGAGAAGACACCAGTAAACCCGAAGGGTGATGAGTAAATAGGGCTGATAAAGGGGTCGCAGGCTTCGGGTGGTCCATGAGCCCCACACCGAGTTGTGCTTAGAGGACAGGGCGTCAAAGCCTGCATGGCCTCTGTCCACATGTCTGTAAAGAAACCATAGAGCTAAAGGATGTCCAGCTAAAGGATCCAGCCAGCTAAAGGATCTCCAGCTAAAGGATCCAACCAGCTAATGGATCTTCAGCTAAAGGACCCAACCAGCTAAAGGACCCAACCAGCTAAAGGATCTCCAGCTAAAGGATCCAACCAGCTAAAGGATCTCCAGCTAAAGGATCTCCAGCTAAAGGACCCAACCAGCTAAAGGATCCCACCAGCTAAAGGATCTCCAGCTAAAGGATCCAACCAGCTGATGGATCTCCATACAGAGAACGGGGAAAAACAATTAAAATGTGCATTTTTCACCCCAAAAGAATCCGTATTAAAAAAAGACACCTTTAAAGAGATACACTGTCCACTACCCAGCCTACGAGTAAATACACGTTTAGGGCGTTACAGCACAGGATCTGTTACGCTGCTCCAACGTACACGTAGAACTCCATTTCAGAAGAGGCCACCGACGAACTTTTCAGGCAAGTGCTGGACCTTAGAGAGCTGTATGGCTTCTGCAAGTATTTCCCTACATAAAGGAAAAAACCAAACCAACAAAAACCAACCCCAACCCCACCCCACAACTCAGGAGCACAAGGGGGTTTGCTTCGTGAGGATAGTTTCATTGTGGAGCACTAAGGACAGGTGAAGTTCCCAGATCCCACCCATCCGACCCAAACATTTTCACACTGGAATGCAACGATTTCATCCGGAGATCAGTTTTAAGGATCACTTCTTTGAAACGGTCCATAAAAAAACCACGTCGGATGCAACCTTTGAGACGGTACCTCGGCGAGGCAGCAGGACCGAGGGGTTTGGTTGGAAGCTCTAGTTGTGCTTTGCCCGGCCGCCTCGCAGGTAACTCTTCCACCTCTTGACGAACTCTTTGAAGATGGGCGACTCGTCTATGGTGCTGAGGAGCTGGAGCTGGTTGATGTGGGTGGTGTGATAGTCCCAGCGGGCCAGGTTGGGAGCGGTGCCGAGCATGAAGTGCCGAAGGTCGTAGATGGTCCCTGAGCCGGTGTCGTAGAGGGGAAGCATGGCCTTCAGGGACTCCATGCCCCGCTCGTAGAGGACCCGCGCCTCCTTCCCCAGCTTCTCCCCGGCCGTTTCCTTTAAGTCATACAGCCCAATTAAGGAGTACATGAACCCGTTGAGCACGAAGGAGCTGGGCGAGGTGGGGTACTCCTCGTACCAGTCGTGCCGGTTCATGAAGACGGCTTTCACCCCGCGCTGCTCTGACGGCAGCTTGTACGGCGCCGTTGCCCGCAGGGCCGAACTGAGGAACACATGGTCCTTCGTCAGCAGGTACGCCCGCACCAGCGTGGAGATGGCCTGTCCTTGAGCCATGGCCGAGTACCAGCCTGGATCCAAGGACTTAAAGCCTTCCCCCAGCTTCCTCGTCACCATGATGGGCCAGCCACCCCTCTCGTCCTGGTTCCTCACCAGCCAGTTGCTGGCAGCAAAAAAAGCTGCCATGTGAGCGGTGGCGGAGATGGTGACGTTATCGAGGAAGCCTCTTCCCTTCGCTACCAGCCTTACAACTCTCTTGGGCATGATTTTGGTCTGCTTCACAGCTTTAGTGTTGGAGAGGCCGACGCCTTTCCGCAGGTCGGTGACCAGGTCCCTGGTGAGGGTGCTCCAGCTAGTCCTGGGACCGATGCCGTAGTAGATGTCGCGGTCCTTAAAAGCGATGAGCTGGGTGTTGGAGATGTAGTGCACGGTGAAAAGCTGGTTCTTCTCCGTTGTCTCGAGAACCACAGAAACGCTCCCGTTCGTTACGAATTTGAGATCAAAAGAAATAATAAAATCTCGGGTGTTCCCAAGCTGCAGAGATACCCCCTCGGTATTTTCTGCAAAACAAACCAAAAGAGCCTTGTTCAGTGGTAGGACACTCATTTCTCCAAAACGTTTAAGCTCTGAAGCGCACCTTCCAGAGGTAACCCCTCTTACCAGGCAGGATCCAAAAGCTTTTAGGGCAGCCCATCAATAATTCAATCATTCTTTCTGCTCACTATCATATACTAGAGACACAACAATGATGCGAGGGTTGTCCCTATGAGGACAAGCTGGGAGAGTTGGGCTTGTTCAGCCTGGAGAAGAGAAGGCTCCACAGAGGCCTTCTGGTGGCCTTGCAGGACAAGGGGCCTACAAGGAAGATGAAGACAGACTTTTGAGCAGGGCCTGTTGGGACAGGACAAGGGGTGATGGTTTGAAACAAAGAGGGAGATTTAGACTAGAGAGAAGGAAGAGATTTTTGACGCTGAGGGTGGTGAGAACCTGGCCCAGGTTGCCCAGAGAGGTGGTGGCTGCCCCATCCCTGGCACCATTGCAGGTGAGGTTGGCCGGGGCTCTGAGCAACCTGCTCTAGTTGCAGATGTCCCTGCTCCCTGCAGAGGGGTTGGACCAGATGACCTTGAAAGGTCCCTTCCACCCCAAACCATTCTATGCTAAATTAAACCCAAGGAGAACCTGTTTTCATCATACATTAAGTAGACGGTGCAGAAGTGCCAGGGGATCGATCGATGGCTTCACCAGACACTTCTGGGACCTGCTCGATGCAACGGACACCAGCAGAACCTGAGGTAAGGGCAAGGGCCACCAGCATGGGGTCTGGCTGCTGCTGGCAGGGTGCAGGACAGGCAGAGCCAGACTTTTCCTACAGGACCAGGCACCACAGCCAAGCTGGAAGGACACGGGTGCCGTGTGATTTTCCTCCTCTGTAATCCAAACCAAAACCCGACATCCATCCTTTTGCTCCAAACCAAATTTTTCACTGGACAGGAAAGACACCAAAACCCCGGCACTGCTTGAGCAGTCCCGGTTCTGAATAAAGCTCCTTTTTCAGCAAAAAAAAATAATAATAAAAAAAGCCAGGAGTGGCAAGAAGCAGGAATTTAGGATCCCCCTGGGACTAATATTTAAATTTGCGACTTGTTTCGTTCCCGACCTCAGCATTCCAAAAAAAAAACAACACGCTGATTAGTTTAATGGGTGAAAAAAGGGATAGAATGTAGAAAGACTAACGTGTTAAAGTATTTATTAAGCTCTCCATTGGCAAAACTCAGCTTAATTTAACGGAATTTAAACAGAGCTCCCAGGCAAGGCCACGAAATAAAATCCAGCGTTCTCTTGTAGGCTGCATTTTAAGGCGGAAAATCAACTTCTCCCCCCAAAACCTGTAGTAGGAGATCAAACGGCTAATGAGTTTGCAAGGCTGTGTGTAGCTCTGGAGGCACAGAGGGATGATAAACACTTGAGGAGAAGTCATCTTAAATTAACGGCTTTCCATAAAGGAAAATCCCCCCCGTGCGAGGCAGTTGTTTCCTTCCTGCTACTTCTCCACGTGTCAGATGCCCCTGAAATGTTCCTACCTGGAACCATCAAGTCACGGGAGCTTTTTCTGCGTGGCAGAGGCTTCTCCCCGGCTCCCAAACTAACCGATGGAGGTTTGCAACGTCTCGGAAGGTGCTGTTGGAGGGGATTTAGTATTTGGAGTGAATATGATGTTTTCAGACCGTTTAAAAGATTCACTCCCTGGAGTTTTGGAGAGCAGCAACTGCTTGGGGAGGAGAAACCAAGCGCTTTGTAACCCAAGGTTTAAAAAAGTCTAATTAAAAAACCCCCTCTCGCAATCGCTGTCAAGTGAGTTTTATGGTTCCTGGTAAAGGAAGGCTGGAGTGATAACGAAGTGAATTGTAACAGAGAGGGGAAAAAGAGACTTTTGAGAAGCGAAGGAGAACTACAAGCCGCTCGTTGTTTGCGCTGCCGTAAGCGCCTGTAAATCCATTACTTGGGGCATCTAAGAGGAGTGGATGCAGAGCACGGCCCCCGAGCCCCACGGATTATCTGCCATCAATAAGGGATGAGGGGAGAATACAGAAGAGGTCTTCAGCTGTTCCTCTCCCCGTATTTATCTACTACAAAGACACAGGAGCGTTCGACAATTATTTCCCTACAGACCCAGGCCTAAGGTGCCAACGGAAAATTACTTCATTGTCTTTTTAAGTAATGGACTCATTAATTCTAATGGGTATTGATTGAGGAAAAATACATTACGTCCTTATTAATGAGCCTGTCCTGGCACCAAGGAAACTCTTGCATGAAATGATGAATCTCCCAGCTAAGAACAAAACAGAACGTGGCAAATTCTGTTTACCTGAGCAGCCCTGCGGAGAAGGACTTGGGGGTGCTGGGGGTGAGGAGCTGGAGCTGAGCCGGCCCCGTGCGCTCGCAGCCCAGCAGCCAACGTCCTCCTGGGCTGCATCCCCAGCAGCGTGGGCAGCAGGGCAGGGAGGGGATCCTGCCCCTCTGCTGCGCTCTGGGAGACCCCCCTGCAGTGCTGGGGCAGCTCTGGAGTCCTCAGCACAGCAGAGACATGGACCTGCTGGAGCGGGGCCACAGGAGGCCCCAGCAATGATGGGAGGGTGGAAGCCCTCTGCTGGGAGGCCAGGCTGGGAGAGGTGGGCTTGTTCAGCCTGGAGAGGAGAAGGCTCCACAGAGACCTTCTGGTGGCCTTGCAGGACTTCAAGGGGCCTACAAGAAAGATGGAGAGAGACTTGAGCAGGGCCTGTTGGGACAGGACAAGGGGTGATGGTTTGAAACTAAAAGAGGGAGATTTAGACTAGAGAGAAGGAAGAAATTTTTGATGCTGAGGGTGGTGAGAGCCTGGCGCAGGTTGCCCAGAGAGGTGGTGGCTGCCCCATCCCTGGCACCATTGCAGGTGAGGTTGGCCGGGGCTCTGAGCAACCTGCTCTAGTTGCAGATGTCCCTGCTCCCTGCAGGGGGGTTGGACTAGATAAAGTTGAAAGGTCCCTTCCCTCCCAAACCAGTCCATGATTCAATGACATTGATGAGACAGGAACAAAATGCATCTTGCACGTCTGTACACAGCCCCAGATAGTCAGCATCCTCCCCCAGTCCTCTGCAAAAATCTCACCAGTTGCTCCCTCTTCACAGAATCACAGAATTTATATGGTTGGAAAGGACCTCCAGGGTCATCAAGTCCAACCTTCTCCTAGCATCACTCTAACCGCTACACCACTCTTGCTGCCTCTTTAAGGCAACTTGGGTTAAGCAGAATTACAAGCTCAAATTTCACAAAAAAATTAGCATCCCAATGCAGAGAGTGATCCTAGGTCCAACCAGAGGGAGAGCTGCACATGCTACACTTGCTCCAGGCTGAAAATAGACCTTATCTATCATCTGTCAACATCTGCTTATCACACGTCAGCGCTATTTCCCAGGCTTCACAACTGGCTCCATCTTTTTTTCTTTTTTTTTTGCTTCTATTTTGAGAAAGAAGCTGGAAGGTTCAGGAAATGTGACTGCAGCTTCTCACTGCCCTCCATGCACACATCCTGGGGATAGGGACTGGATTATTTGGCCTGGAGCAAAGGAGGCTCAGGGGAGACCTTCTGGCTCTGCACAACTCCCTGACAGGAGGTTGGAGCCAGGTGGGGTTGGGCTCTTCTCCCAAGGAACAAGTGACAGGACACGAGGAAACAGCTTCAAGATGCACCAGGGAAGGTTGGGGTTGGATATGAGGAACAATGTCTTCTTGGCAAGGGCTGTGAAGGGCTGTGCCAGGCTGGGCAGGGCAGTGGTGGAGTCCCCATCCCTGGAGGGGTTTCCAAGCCGTGGAGATGTGGTGCTGAGGGCCAGGGGTTAGTGGTGCCCTGGCAGTGCTGGGGGAATGGTTGGACTCGATGTTCTTAAAGGTCTGTTCCAACCTAAACCATTCTATGAATCTTGTTTTTTCATTAAAATGGTGTTGAAAAGCAGTGAGAGGAGACAAAACAGAAGAAAATTAAAAGTCCAGAGGTACAGAAACGAGACGGCATCCTCAGGTGAGATCTCAGTGATGGGAAGTCACGCAGGATAAATAAAAACACATCAATCTGAACAAGAGAAAGCTCCTCTGGTGCCATCTGTACCACCCGTGGCTTAGCCGCCCACATTTTTAGGACAACTCACCTGGAGCGACAAACTGTTTGACGCTGGTGAACTTGGCTTTATCAGATACTGTGGACAGAGAGCAGCCCTTCGGCACCGTCCACTCCGCGGACCTGCCGGCTTTGTCCTTCTCTTCGGCCGTTTCGTACACCTCGATGTGAGGTGGCTTCTCCGTCAGGTTTTTGCTGTAGTGACTCAACCCGTACTGCGCAATCTGGATGGGGTAGAAATAGCCCTGAGGGCCCCACTGCGTGGACAACGGCACTCCTGCGAGAGAGGAAGAAGAGGAGGATTTTATTGGCACCTTTTCCAAGAGAACGGGGTTTGCAGCCCTCACGCTCCTCCTCCTTACCCCACCACTCCTTTACTTCTAGCAAATGATATTTCCAGGCTCTTCACCATTGGTTGGACTTGAGGAAAGTCCTGTTCAAGGAGTGAATTGCTCCAGTTTACACCAAGATTTGCAACTAGCCAAAATGAAGCGGGGTTGGGTGGCAGAGAAGTCCTTGTCATGGTCTTTTATAAATTCTCATTGAGTTGTTTCCCGGCACATCATACTTAATTTAAAATACATCTAAAATGCCCTAACAGATTTCCCCCCTACCCCAGAGACCACTCAATCTCCAAATGATGTCGCATCCAACATAATCCCCAACATAAATCTTTACAAATTTAGCGTATCTTTTATTACTGGTTTTTGGTAACAGTTATTTGATGCTAAAAGAGCAATTTACCCAGAATCTACCAATCTGCTCCAATTACCTTGGCTGCCCCAAGAGTTTTACAGGCACAGCCTGAAGCGATGCCTACAGAAAGCGGCCAAGCTCTCCACACAACACCAATGGAATATGCCCCACTTCTTCCACGCAAAGCTCTCCCTTGATCTTCAGAGCTACTGCTCCAGCTCAGCTGTCCCTGGGAAGAACCCTCCACACACAACTAACTGTCCCAAGAGCTGGTAGGCTCGCAGGAGAGCACATTTCTCACTCCTAATCTAGGCTTAGGGTGATTTTAGATTTAGAGGGCTGCATGGACCAGAAGAACCCCGTGGAGCACCACCTCTGTAGACGACTCAAAGCAAGAAGATCACAGAGAACATCTTCTGTAGCCTGATGCATGGCATTTCATATGCAAAACCCATTGCATGAGCTCAGACAATGTCACACAGCCGTGTGTGATATAAAACTCCCACCCTCTGTTGTGACTGACAGCAGAGATGCTCCTGCGGAAAACCCTGCCAAGCTCCAGGCTCTGCTCTACTGAGCTCCAGCCTCTGCTAATGGGATGAGGTTCAACAAGGCCAAGTGTTGGGTCCTTAACATGGGTCACAATGACTTCCTGCAATGCTCCAGGCTTGAGGAAGAGTTGCTAGAAAGTGCCTGGTGGAGAAGGACCGGGAGGTCCAAGTCTGGCGAGGAGCAGCTGAGGGAGCTGGGGGTGTTGAGCCTGGAGCAAAGGAGGCTCAGGGGAGACCTTCTGGCTCTGCACAACTCCCTGACAGGAGGTTGGAGCCAGGTGGGGTTGGGCTCTTCTCCCAAGGAACAAGTGACAGGACAAGAAGAAGTGGCCTCAGGTTGCAGCAGGGGAGGTTGAGGTTGGAGGTGAGGAAGAATTTCTTGGTGGGAAGGGCTGGGAAGGGCTGTGCCAGGCTGGGCAGGGCAGTGGTGGAGTCCCCATCCCTGGAGGGGTTTCCAAGGCGTGGAGATGTGGTGCTGAGGGCCAGGGGTTAGTGGTGCCCTGGCAGTGCTGGGTTAACAGTTGGACTCAATGATTTTAAAGGTCTCTTCCGCTGAAATGATTCTATAATTCCATAATTCTGTGCTGTGCTGAGTCCCGGGCTCTCCTCTGCCTGCCCTTTACCAGCTCCAGGGAGCTGCAGCCTCCAGTCCTGGGTGAAAAAACCCTCGTGCCATAAACTGCCTATCGCGTCACCATCTGCTTGGGAAATGAAAACAACCCGTGTGGAAGAGACTTATTTATATGCCCACCTCCATGTGCAGGCAAACACGGGACGCTGAAGACAGGGATAAAACCAGGACTCTCCTAAAATCCTGGATTTTACTCCAGACCAATTCCTAACCTCTCCGTATGAATCCTAAGTGAGGATATCGCTGTGACCCAGGGAGGTTTAGTTCCACCAACTTCTGCACGCACGTAAGGAGAGAAAAACGATGAAAACAAACACGTTGGCATTTGTACCATTTCCCCCCTCGGCAACGTCAAGCTCAGAAACCAATTTCTTCTGAAACGTGGCACAACAAAAAGATTACTTCAACTAAATTAAAAAAGACACATTCTCATACGTATTTGGGTGCTTTGTGTTACTAATAAATATCGCCGATGGAGATGGGATGCTTTCCTTTCCTTTCCTGCTGCCTCGAGAGAAAACCAGCACAGGCATTATTTAAATACCCCAAATTATCTCGGCTCCTGGAAGGCAGCTCTCGCTCCTCAGTGCTGAACATTTTCTGTTAAGGGGGCATTCGCTGAAAAAAAAGAAAAGAAATTTGCTTGAAGAGCTCTACTTGAAATTGATCTGAGATGACAAGATTAAATTCTCCAGGTCATAGCATGCAACAACACATTGACCTTGGAGAAAGGGAGAAGGTGAACACATAACACGGGGCGGGGTTTCATCACGCAGCAACAGGAGAATCTCTAGGGCTGCACAATCCGGCCTTGTCCTCACTTCTTACTGAATTTCAGCGTTTTGCTGCAAAACATCCCAAGAAACGCGGAGTCCAGTCACAAGGAGCATCTCGCTCATCTTCCACATTTCGTGGTGTGTTAGGGGTTGGAAGGGACCTCTGGAGATCTTCAGGTCCAACCCCCCTGCCAAGCAGGACCATACAAGAACTGGTGGGGCTCCAAGACCTAGATCCAAGCCCGGACCCAACAACAAAAGCAGCACCCACAGCTCTGACTCATACTCACAAGCTGTATTTAATCAGCCACGGCTGTAGCAATCAGGAAGGAAAGTCATCTCCTTGGCCTCTGTAGAGGTCAACCCTGAGCAGGACAAAGCTCACGCAGTCTGGATGTGGAGCTACCAGGATGAGTTTGCGCCTTGGGGAAAGCCCTGAGCTTCACAGCCCTGTTTCCCTTTCTCGGCAGATATCATGAGGATGAGACTTAAAAAGAATAATAATAAAATTGTGAGAGTAACCTTAAAAAAATAAGCAACTGACATACCCTGTGCATTTGCTTATGTGAATCATAGTCGTTTGGTTTGGAAGAGACCTTTCAGATCATCGAGTCCAACCACTAACCCAGCACTGCCAGGGCACCACTAACCCCTGGCCCTCAGCACCACATCTCCACGGCTTGGAAACCCCTCCAGGGATGGGGACTCCACCACTGCCCTGCCCAGCCTGGCACAGCCCTTCACAGCCCTTCCCACCAAGAAGTTCTTCCTCACCTCCAACCTCAACCTCCCCTGGCACAACTTGAGGCCCTTTCCTCTTGTCCTGTCACTTGTTCCTTGGCAGAAGAGCCCAACCCCACCTGGCTCCAACCTCCTGTCAGGGAGTTGTGCAGAGCCAGAAGGTCTCCCCTGAGCCTCCTTTGCTCCAGGCTCAACACCCCCAGGTCCCTCAGCTGCTCCTCACCACACTCCTGCTCTAGACCCTTCCCCAGCTCCGTTGCTCTTCCTTTACAGACCAGTTAATTGCGAGGCGTGCCAGCTTTCTGCACTGACTGTATCACGGGAAGTGCTCCTATCAACAAGGCAGAGCATCACTGATCGCTGAGATGCATGAAAATTAACGTATCTTATTCCTTAAGTGAAAGTTGGTCTTTAATTTATGAGGGGTCACAGTGTCACATTCCATAACAGTTTTCTGAAGTCATTAATTTTTTAATATGAGACCCAACAAGATGAAGTCTTTGCCAAGACGTGGGCAGACCCTGTCTGCTAATTACTGATTGCACGGCTTAGCAAAAGTGCAAATTGGAAAGCTTTTACCGTATATTAATTTTATTCAGGGACACTTCAGTGGCTGGAGAGCTTTTTGACCCTTTGGAACCTCCTCGCCTTGCTATGGGCAGCAGCCCCTTCCGCAGGACAAGGCAAGGTGACGTCCTCCTTGCCTTGTGCACAGCAGCACGGAGACATGTGACATCACGGTTTGGGTTGGAAGGAAGCTTTCAAGGTCATCTCATCCAAAACCCCCCTGCAGGGAGCAGGGACATCTGCAACTAGAGCAGGTTGCTCAGAGCCCCGGCCAACCTCACCTGCAATGGTGCCAGGGATGGGGCAGCCACCACCTCTCTGGGCAGCCTGGGACAGGCTCTCACCACACTCAGCAGCAACAATCTCTCCCTTTTCTCTAGTCTAAATCTCCCTCTTTTAGTTTCAATCCATCACCCCTTGTCCTGTCCCAACAGGCCCTGCTCAAAAGTCCCTCCCCATCTTTCTTGTAGGCCCCTTGAAGTCCTGCAAGGCCACCAGAAGGTCTCTGTGGAGCCTTCTCCTCTCCAGGCTGAACAAGCCCAACTCTCCCAGCCTGGCCTCCCAGCAGAGGGCTTCCACCCTCCCATCATTGCTGGGGCCTCCTCTGGCCCCGCTCCAGCAGGTCCAAATGGTAAATCCAGCACAAAGCAGAGGCCCCAGGTGATTTCTCACAGTACGTGGGTTCCATCAACAGTATCGCAACAAGACTAAGATCACTTCACCCCTCAAATGACGGCAGCAAATTTTAAGAAGCATTTCAACTCTTAAAAAAACATTAATAAAAAACACAACACAAACCTTCAACGCCACTTATGCACTTCACTCTGTCTCGAACCTCTACGTTGTAGCCCTCAAAGGACATGAAGACCCCGTCGGGGTGGTAAGGTGCTCGCTGTGTGTATACTTTGGAGTAGCTATGAGAGAATTCAAACCTGTCATAACCATCGTACTGAGCGATTTTCCCATAAACCTCAAAGTATTTCTCTACCCAGCTGAACGGCAGGAAGACCTCGTTGCCTTCCCTCCTCCCTTTAATGGTGTGCTCGTCATTGATCAGACAGTCAATCTCCTCGTACTTCAGCCCGGGGGCTTTGTTGCCATTGAAGGCCCCCGCGACGGGAGGAGCCTTCTGCTGCTCCTGGGGTGAGGCCTCCTCGCTCTGCTGCCGGGCTGGGTCGCTCTCGGAGGCGGCGGCGGCGGCAGCTCGGCGCTCGGGGCCGGCGAGGCTGCGGGGGAACGGGCCGGCTCTGTCGGAGGAGCATCGGTTCCAGAGCAGCACCATCACCAGGGTGAAGAGGGCGCAGATGATGATCAGAGTCTTGTAGTTGACCCGAGCTGCCAAGCAACGCATATTCACACCATACCTGCAAGACAGAAAGGGAAGAGGTTGTTAAGAAGGGGTTGCTTACAGCTGGAGCTCTTGGTTCTGAATTCAGAGCCTTGGGAGAGCCTCTCCTGCAGGAGCAACACCATGTGGGTTCAGTGGGAAGGGGACACGCAGGGACATCTAGAAAAGAACTTGGGTTTTCCCAGCTCTCCATAAGCAAAGAGATCATAGAATAGAATCATACAATTGTTTTGCTTGCAAGAGACCTTGAACATCATCAAGTCAAAGCATTAACCAGCACTGCCAGGGCACCACTAACCCCTGGCCCTCAGCACCACATCTCCACAGCTTGGAAACCCCTCCAGGGATGGGGACTCCACCACTGCCCTGCCCAGCCTCAAACAGCCCTTCACAGCAAGAAATTCTTCCCCAGCTCCAACCTCAACCTCCCCTGGTGCAACTTGAGGCTGTTTCTTCTTCTCCTGTTGCTTGTTTGCTGGGAGAAGAGCCCAACCCCACCTGGCTCCAACCTCCTGTCAGGGAGTTGTCAAGGGCTAGAAGGTCTCCCCTGAGCCTCCTTTGTTCCAGGCTCAACACCCCCAGGTCCCTCAGCTGCTCCTCACCACACTCCTGCTCTAGACCCTTCCCCAGCTTCGTTGCCCTTCTCTGGCCACACTCCAGCCCCTCAAGGTCCTTCTTGGAGTCAGGGGCCCAAAACTGACCCCAGGATTCAAGGGGCAGCCTCCTTAGTGCCCAGTCCAGGAGAACAATCCCTGCCCTAATCCTGCCGGCCACACTATGAGAGCCAACGTACCAAGTCATGATTCATCTCCCGACTGCAACAAGCAGATTGTTTCACCAAATGCAAAGGACACAAAGAAACGGCGGCGATTGAAGGGCAACCACTTGTAAATCAAGAGCTTGATGTTAATTCAATGTTCAGTGGCCACCGGGAATCAGCAAACTCACTCATGGGCCTCGGTGCACAAGGGGAAGAGAAATCCTCAGGAGAATACAACCACCAGCTGCCCAGCTCCATGAAAGGATTTCCCCCAGAGCAGCTCTATAATCAAAACCTGAGGCCTGAGGGGAAACCTGAGGAGAAATATTCATAGTTCACACCGCTGGTACCACTGAGATACCTACAGAAAAAGAGATTTTTGCCTTTTCTTCTAAGCACAAGCTATAAACATTTTCTGAGAAGAAAGTCAATGCTCAAGCCTGGATCGATTCCTGGTGTTACCACACCTCAAATGCACTTTTAAAACAATAATGTGGAGGAGGAGGAGGAAGCAGGCGGGAAACAGAGGACTTATGGCCAGAGCCCCGGTGGCCCCAAGCCAGGAGCCTCCTGAAGCAGCAAAGAAGGGACTGGGAAAGGACAGGAGCGTCTCCTGGGACAGGACCTTCATGGATGCGCCCACGGCCTCACGTGTCCTAGTTCCACAGGAGAAGGCAGAAACTATGTGAACCCTCTCTTGGGATTTTCAAATCTGCTGCGTGAAGCGTGGTCCAACACCACCATACAGTGTCGACAGGGAGCAAGGCTGAGCAGCACGACCAGAAATCCAGAAGTTGAAGTGACTTAAGTACGTTTGGTCAGAAGACTCTACTTCTGCAGAGGAACAAAGGCCTTCAAACAAACAAGGTGTGCATTTTTCAGATGTGCAGGAATACTTAAGATACACTTCACAAAATCCTTATTAAAGAGAACTTTAAATTTCACAGAATGCCAGCATGGTGGGGGTTGGAAGGGACCTCTGGAGATCATCTTGTCCAACCCCCCTGCTCCAGCGGCTCACCCAGAGCAGGGGGCCCAGGATCGTGCCCAGGCACCTTTGGAATCTCTCCAGAGAAGGAGACTCCACAACCTCTCTGGGCAGCCTGGGCCAGGCTCCCACACCCTCACACCAAACAACTTTCTCCTCCTGCTCCCATGGAACCTCCTGGGTTCCAGTTGGTGCCCGTTGCCCCTTGTCCTGTCTCTGGGCCCCACTGACAAGAGTCTGGCCCCATCCTCCTGCCCCCCATGGGCCCTTGAGCTCTTGCTCAGCATTGATCAGATCCCCTCTGAGGCTTCTCTTCTCCAGCTCAGCAGCCCCAGGGCTCTCAGCCTTTCCTCAGCACAAAGATGCCCCAGTCCCCTCAGCGTCTCTGGAGCATTCTTCCAGTAGTTCCTTGTCTCTCTTGACCTGGGGAGCCCAGAACTGGACCCAATACTCCAGGGGTGGCCTCTGTAGGGCAGAGCAGAGGGGGAGAAGAACCTCCCTCAACCTGCTGGCCACACTCTTCATGCACCCCAGAAGACCACTGGTCTTCTTTCAGCTCCTTTGTAAGCCACAGTATCAGAGTCAAGTTTTAACCCCATTGCAGGCCCACCTGACATCCCCACGGCCATTTGGCTGCTGAGCTGGTTGGTCCCACAGCCCCAGTCATGCCAGGAGGACCCAGAGGTGCTGGACAGAGCGAGGACTTCAACAAGGTGCTCCAGGAACAGCTGCAGCCAGTGCAGATATTCTGCTGATAGGCAGGAGTTAACCACGCAGCAATTAAAAGGATTTTCACCTCGAGTTCCACCCCCTCCTTTTTTAAATGGAAATAATCAATTATCTCTCACCGGTTTTATGCTTCCATACTGTAAGCACCATCTGGTCATTTAAAACCGGACTTTAAAAGATAAGTGTCTTATTTGCTGAAAGCCCAGTTTACTACAAGCTTTTAGAGAGCATAAATTCCGATATAATTGTGGTTTTTATGGAAATGCTAACAGAAGAATAAATCCCATTTTCTGCACCAGCAGGTAACTTTGAGTGATGATTCCTTTCAGGAGGACCTCAACAAACACGCTCTGCTCTCTTCACAACAGTGGGATCGTCCACTTTGAAACACGGAACGACATTTCTGACACGCTTCAGCCCTACCCATAAAACTCCAAATTAATTAAACCATCTGGATCCGCAGGGGATGGGGGAGAGAAGGAAGGGGAAGCACCGTCCCCACAATTTTCACAGCCCTATTGCCCCCTGGTTTTAAACAGACTCCGTAAGCTCCTGGCTGTGGCATTATACAGCAGTAATTTTATTTTATTTTGGGTCCTGCTGCCTTGGACACTAGAGAATTTGGAGCAGTGCAAAGCCTTGGAGCTCCAGGGAAGGGCAGGAGATGCTGCAGGTCAGGTCCAGCTGCATCCGCAGCTTCCCGGCACCGCCTCTAAAATATTCAGTTTTTATGAACTCCAAATGAACTGAAGTGGACACAGGAAGAGAAGCGGGGTATTTTCAGAGATTTCAGGCATTAAGCCTCACCAGCCGCTGGTAAAAAAAATAAATCTAGAAATATCAGTGCAGGAGAGAGGCTTATTACACGCTAAATGGGTGGCTGGATTTTTATTCAGCTGCAGAAAAAAAAAGAGAGAATTCTGAGTTTTCAGCAGTAGAAAGAGGTAATTTAACCCTGTGTTAAATTGGTTCATCCCCTCGCCGTGCTCTTATGAAAAGGATTTCATCACCCCACCCTTAAATATTTAAGGAGTAGAGGGAAGAGGTTTTAAGTTCCGAGGTGATAAATCCTCGAGATCTCTGCTTGTTTTCTCCTCATTTCACTGGATGCCATCCCTGGTTTCTCCAAGACAGACACGTCTCCCACCCAACTCTTAAGGCATTTATCCTACAAGTCGATCCTTCTCCCTCGTGTAATAGTGGAGCTACAGGGTTGAAGGGGCAAATACTTCTCAGAAGCCTGGTGAAAATGCCTTTAATTCCTCTGCTGAATTACTGGGCTGCAGGAACGGCTGGGACCGCCCTGGCCAACGGCGACGACACGTCACCTATAAATTAATAGTTGTTTAGCTTTGCACTGTTTCTGCTTATATTTACATCGCTACGTAAATTCTTCAACCGTGAGGAAATCACATTTCTTACAGACTTGTTTCACCTGTATCCCGAAGCAGAGGTGCAACCAGGAGAAGTTATTTTTCCCAATTCCAGGGAGGTGTCAATTCCCAGGAGCTGTTTGGAATATAAAGAGCAAGGGGGTTAAATAACAATAAACCCCTGATATCGCTGCTTTCATAATGATGCCTGGAAAAAGGGCAAATCTGGGTATTCCGGGCTGGGAATTGGGAATCCCCAGCCCTGGTTGGGTGTCTGAATGGCAGATTCAGGGCTGGTTCTCAGCTCTTACGTAAAACCAAGTTATTCCCATTCTAAAAATATAGATGTCTCTCCCTCTGGCTTTGGAAGGCCCTTATAAAACAGGGATTTGGATCTGCAAAGCTGTGTTGAACATATTAAAAGTTAGAATTTCTCTGAAGTCCAGACGGTGGCCAGGTTTGTGTGCTCGGCGTGGGAACTGTCCTGGTGCTCCACTTGTCCTGGCTCAGTGTCAAAGCCCAGGATGAACCCAGGAGGCTCCTCTCTTGGATATAACCATGGATTTAGGCCATTTGTAATTCCAGCAGGCAGTGCTGAGGTCCTTGGTGCACAGTTACGTTTGGAAGAGATACTGTCCAGCATGGAAAGACCTTGAAGTATTTTCTAGGTGGGAATCCCAGCATGGTAGAGGTTGGAAGGGACCTCTGGAGATCATCTCGTCCAACTGACCTGCTCCAGCAGGCCACCCAGGGCAGGTAGATGCAGGGAAGAAGCAGCTCCTCAGGCTGGGAAGCACCGTCTCTGCCTCTTGGGAGTGAGGAAAAGGAGGATGTATCCCCAAAAGCACTTCGGCTCTCCCAGTCCTCATCGCCATGAGGTGGTAAATTCATTTTAAACCAAGTGCTGTGGCAGCAGATGACCTGCAGCAATCCTCGGACTTACCGTCCCAGTCTTCTTTCGGACAGTGAGACTTAGCTTCTGCCAAAACATCTTCAGCTACGTTTCAAGTCTCACCAACATTCCGAGTTAAAAAAGAAGGACTCCTCAAAAGCGGGACTGGACACAGCAGCTTTCCTGAGGGCTGATGCATTTCACCCAGGCTAGAGGCAAGAATTATTCAAAGCTTCCTCCCAGAGGTCCCATCTGTGCAAGTTACTGGTGACACTGCGGTGACAGTGGCAGCAGGATGCTGCTGGCCACGTGCTTTTATTTATTTTTAACCATTATGCCTGTTTCACCCGAGTGACACGCACAGAAACTGGGCTTTCTGATAAGCACACGATAGGAGCTGCCGGCGGCTACTTCAGTGCTGTCGTTCATTCCGCTCACATTGCATGAACCAGCTTTTAATAAACCAGATCGATGCTTCTCCAGCCAACAGAGATGACTCACGTTTAACTCAAATTAAAAGCCCTGGAGGGTACATCACATGCTGCAAGAGCCCAACTTAAAATCGCAGAATCCTGCTGGTTGGAAACACCTTTAGGACCATCAAGTCCAACCATTCCCCCAGCACTGCCAGGGCACCACTAACCCATGGCCCTCAGCACCACATCTCCACGGCTTGGAAACCCCTCCAGGGATGGGGACTCCACCACTGCCCTGCCCAGCCTGGCACAGCCCTTCACAGCCCTTCCCACCAAGAAATTCTGCCTCACCTCCAACCTCAACCTCCCCTGGTACAACTTGAGGCCACCTCCTCTTGTCCTGTGGCTTGTTCCTTGGGAGAAGAGCCTGACCCCACCTGGCTCCAACCTCCTGTCAGGGAGTTGTGCAGAGCCAGAAGGTCTCCCCTGCGCCTCCTTTGCTCCAGGCTCAACACCCCCAGGTCCCTCAGCTGCTCCTCACCACACTCCTGCTCTAGACCCTTCCCCAGCTCCGTTGCCCTTCTCTGGCCACGCTCCAGCCCCTCAAGGTCCTTCTTGGAGTGAGGGGCCCAAAACTGACCCCAGGATTCGAGGTGCAGCCTCCCCAGTGCCCAGTCCAGGAGGACGATCCCTGCCCTGGTCCTGCTGCTCACACTAGAGCTGACCCAAGCCAGGATGCCGGTGGCCCTCTTGGCCACCTGAGCAAACTGCTGTCTCATCTTCAGACTTCCACAGTTCTTCAACCACCCAACTAGCAGCAGCAAAGAGCACGACGTGTTTGAAGCTGGTTAAAAACACCAGACACCTTCCAGAACAAATAACTGGGGAAGGACTCAAGAAAGCCCATCACAAAGCACATTCCCCCAGAACACGTCGGTTGGCAGCAGGTTAAAGCATTCGCATTTCAACTCTCTGTGTGTAAACAGGCATCAAAAGTACGTTGCCTGCTGAGTCTTGGAGGGCTCCAAATAGCCCAACACACCAGCTCGGGGTCGGCGCGGTAGGAAGAAAGGCGGTATTTTTACTTAAGAGCAGGGATTTCTGCTGAATAGCGATAAGCCACCTATTTACTTTGAAGCCTCTCTGCCAGACTAAGCTATTTAGTACAGCGAGGGAAAAAAATAACCCCGAACAGCGACTGCCAATCTGAGATAGGTTAAACTCAATATTTAAAGAGAAGCCGCAGCGCACAAATCAACAAACTAAAGCAACGAGGCTCAAACTTCAATATAAACCCAGATCTAAAAGTTGTGCTCGGTTACGCACAAACCTCAGGCAGATTTCTTCCCCCCACCCCGTTTCCTGTTTATTCCAGGCAGTGAAATATTATTTAGATTATTACAATGTTATATAATAGAAAAAAAAAATAAAGAACTCATGAATTGTTTTCAAGAACCGTGGAAAATGCTGTTTTGATAATTGTAACAAAGCCAACGTTTCAGATCTTTTGCCAAAGGTTATGTCTTAAAACGTGATATTTATAAATCATCGATCTTCCCGACACCTCTGCCTTTCCCAAATGTGTTTTACCTGTGTCCTCAATCTGCTCGTGTTGGCTCCTTGGACTTACTTCCCATCATCTGAGCGTGGGCAGCAGGTCGAGGGAGGTTCTCCTCCCGCTCTGCTCTGCCCTGGTGAGGCCACCTCTGGAGTACTGGGTCCAGTGCTGGGCTCCCCAGTTCAAGAGAGACAAGGAACTGCTGGAGAGGATATAGCAAAGGGCTACAAAGATGATTAGGTGGCCAGAACATCCCTCTTATGAAGAAAGGCTGAGGGACCTGGGGCTTTTTAGCCTAGAGAAGAGAAGACTGAGGAGGGATCTGATCAATGCTTATAAATACCTAAAGGGTGGGGGCAAGAGGATGGGGCCAGACTCTTGTCAGTGGTGCCCAGCGCCAGGACAAGGGGCAACAGGCACCAACTGGAACCCAGGAGGTTCCGTCTGAACAGGAGGAGAAACTTGTTTGGTGTGAGGGTGTGGGAGCCTGGCCCAGGCTGCCCAGAGAGGTTGTGGAGTCTCCTTCTCTGGAGAGATTCCAAAGGTGCCTGGACACGATCCTGGGCCCCCTGCTCTGGGTGAGCTGCTGGAGCAGGGGGGTGGACGAGATGATCTCCAGAGGTCCCTTCCCACCCCATCATGCTGGGATTCTGTGATTCTGTGAAACACCAGACCTGGAGCTGTTTCACCTTAAGGAAAACCATTGAAAACTATTTGAGCAATACATACGATTGATCCCAACGTTGGCCGAGCTGGTTCCCAGAGAAGCCTGGCTGCTCAGGTCTGATTTCTTTTCGATTTGCGCTGAGCCTGGATTCTCTCAGGGTCTGAATACACAGCACGCTGTCAAAATTGCTGGATTTTTTTCCTGAAGTGCAAGGAAATCACAAGGCTACACAACCAGAGTCATGTCTCCATTACCAGCATCGCCACTGGCTCTTTAGCCCAGATTTACTGTCTAATCCCCACGGCTTCCAGCACTCCATCTGTGGGTGATTAGACAGAGAGGATCTCAAATATGAAGTGAAGAAGCCGTACCCGGCAGCTTATCCCACAGTTTCCCAGTCCAATTAGAGCCTAATACAGTTTTATTTGTATCAACCTCTTTATTATTAAGCATCAGCAAAGTCTGGGGCTCTGTAACAGTCACTTCTACAAGTCAAAGTACCTTTCTACAGGTACTGATTACTTATCAGAAAACGAGATTCTGGAGTCCTCAGTACAGGAGGGAAGTGTTGGAGCAGGGCCAGAGGTGAGCCATGAAGATGATCAGAGGGCTGGAACATCTCTCCTACCAGGACAGGCTGAGAGAGTTGGGCTTGTTCAGCCTGCAGAAGAGAAGGCTCCACAGAGACCTTCTGGTGGCCTTGCAGGACTTCAAGGGGCCTACAAGAAAGATGGGGACAGACTTTGAGCAGGGCCTGCTGGGACAGGACAAGGGAGGATGGGTTGAAACTAAAAGAGGGAGATTTCGATTAGAGAGAGGTAGAGATTTTTGATGCTGGGGGTGGTGAGAGCCTGGCCCAGGCTGCCCAGAGAGGTGGTCGCTGCCCCATCCCTGGCACCATTGCAGGTGAGGTTGGCCGGGGCTCTGAGCAACCTGCTCTAGTTGCAGATGTCCCTGCTCCCTGCAGGGGGGTTGGACGAGGTGACCTTTAGAGGTCCCTTCCAATCCAAACCATTCTATGTTTCTATCGCTGTCATGCAATCAGGAATGTTTAATGATCTAAAATAGGAGAAAAAAAAAATCGTAAAATTGGAAAAAACTTGCAGACGTCATTGCAATGAAGCCAATGAGTCACTTCAAGGCTCGACAAGACCCTGGATAACCTCGTCTGAGCCCTGCTTGCAAGAGGAGCTGGGGCTAGATGACCTTCAGATGTCCCCTGTAACCTCAGCTTTTCCACGCATCAACAGCAAGATGTACAATTTTGAGAAGGGACCTTAATGGAGCAAACAGAACACACGAGATCTGGTTGTGCTGGTCCTACACAGCAAGTACCCGTCTTCTCTCTCAACCCCCTGCATGTTCTGCACCCTTCAAAAAGCATTCATCAACCTGCATTAAAAAAATCGAGTATAGCTCAAAGAGAGATGGTAGTCTACACTAGATAGAAGAAAATATTTCTTCTGAGGTGCTAAGGAGGATGCTTACTTGTCCTGCATGGCAAACGACGACTTTATCCATGTTTGTGTGCACAAACAATGACTTTATCCACCTTTTTAGGGGGACTGTGGATGCTCCATCCCTGGAGGTGCTCAAAGCCAGGTTGGATGGGGCCTTGTGTGACCTGGTCTAGTGGGAGGTGTCCCTGCCATGGCAGGGAGTTGGAACTAGATGATCTTTGATGTCCCTTCCAACCCAACCCATTCTGTGATTTATCTGGTTTCTTTGCAGAACTGCTCAGCCATGGCAAAAGCTCTCGAGCACCAACAGGACTGTGCCTTTGCTCTTCTAGTAAATCTAGCACAGACTGTCACTTCCAAACTTTGAAGCTGAAGTTAGTTGTGCATCACATTTTTGTGCCATATCAGGAAAAGCAGTTTGTAGACGTGGCTGCCATAATTCTGAGCCCATTGATTGTACAGTCTGATAAATCTCCTCACTTTCCAGATGGACTCTGCTATTAAACCCCTCACTGACGGCACAAACAGCGGCTCCAAAATCCAGCGGCCGCTTACGGAGGCATTCCACCGCCTCTTTCCAAGCTATCAAGTATTATATTGTTGCTACGCAGATTAATGAAGCAAAAGATAAAACCGTTTCGTCAGTATTTTGGCTTTGAAGGCAATGCCTGAGCAAGTCCCAAGGCAGCAGCATCACGGGCTGAAGAAGACACTCAGTAGTTTCAGGATTCTTTCAGGGAGGTGAGCTCTCTCTTTGGGCAGGAAAGCAAAGCCCGTCGCATCGCTGGCTTGACAGCACCACAGCCCCTTGTTCCTTAGCGAGACTCCAGACAGCACTAGGAACAGCTGGGACTTGTCTCTCCTGCATGTCAGTGCTACCACAGTCAGCTCAAATTGCTTTTTAATTAGCTCTACCTGTCCAACAGCACATCTGACTACTGAGGAATAGAATCATCGAATCGTTTTGGTTGGAATGGACCTTTCAGATCATTGATTCCAACCATTCCCCCAGCACTGCCAGGGCACCACTAACCCCTGGCCCTCAGCACCACATCTCCACGGCTTGGAAACCCCTCCAGGGATGGGGACTCCACCACTGCCCTGCCCAGCCTGGCACAGCCCTTCACAGCCCTTCCCACCAAGAAATTCTTCCTCACCTCCAACCTCAACCTCCCCCGCTGCAACTTGAGGCCGTTTCCTCTTGTCCTGTCACTTGTCCCTTGGGAGAAGAGCCCAACCCCACCTGGCTCCAACCTCCTTGCAGGGAGTTGTGGAGAGCCAGAAGGTCTCCCCTGAGCCTCCTTTTCTGGCCTTGTTGAACCTCATCCCACTGGCCTCAGCCCATCAATCCAGCCTGGCCAGATACCTCTGTAGACCTTCCTGACCCTCCAGCAAATCAACACTCCTGCTCCACTTGGAGCCATCTGCAAACTGACTTGAGCATGCCTCAAACCCCGCGTCCTCATCATTGATACAGATATTGAAGAGAACAGGCCCCAGCACTGAGCCCTGAGGACACCACTTGTGACCAGCTGCCAACTGGATTTATCTCCATTGAAAACTCCAGCTGGAGGAGAAGAAGGGAGCCACCATCTTGGGCTCCTGCAGGGATGGGGAGCTGAGAAGCTCCCACTGAACAGCTCCAGCAAGCTGGGTAAGGTTCAGCAGCTTTAAGCAGTAGCTGAACCATCATTTCTGCTTTACGGTGATCCTGGGACCTAGGGGGAAAAACATCTGCACCAGCCAACTGCATCTAACTTAGAGGAGCTAGCACGGGTCTGGGTTCTGACGGCACTTGCAGTCACAGGCCTCAGAGCTGCTCATTTCTCTGCTCAGCAAGACATTATTACCTTCTTCAGACAGCATAAAACGCTTAATTCCCACCATCTGTCTCCATAAAGTAAAAATACAACAACAACCACCCAAACAGGGGAAGCCCCTTGCGCCTTTTTCTTGTGCTCTGTGGTGAGATGTGACGAGTGGGCTGGCAGGGAAGGTCTCACTGTGGGTTAATCATTCAGAGCAAATAACAAAACATCTAAATAAGACGACTGCAGCATTTGCAGCATTTGGACATTCTACTGCATCCCACCGCGCAGCCCAGCTGGTAAGAACAAGTCATTGGATTGTTTTGTTCCTCTGGATCATTAGTAACTTCCTAATAACAGGGCATCTGATCAGAGCCCCAAAGAACTTTGAATCCCAGAATCCCAGCATGGTGGGGGCTGGAAGGGACCTCTGGAGATCTTCTGGTCCAACCCCCCTGCTCCAGCAGCTCACCCAGAGCAGGGGGCCCAGGATCGTGTCCAGGCGCCTTTGGAATCTCTCCAGAGGAGACTCCACAACCTCTCTGGGCAGCCTGGGCCAGGCTCCCACACCCTCACACCAAACAAGTTTCTCCTCCTGCTCCCATGGAACCTCCTGGGTTCCAGTTGGTGCCCGTTGCCCCTTGTCCTGTCACTGGGCACCACTGACAAGAGTCTGGCCCCATCCTCTTGCCCCCCATGGGCCCTTGAGCTCTTGCTCAGCATCGATCAGATCCCCTCTGAGTCTTCTCTTCTCCAGCTCAGCAGCCCCAGGGCTCTCAGCCTTTCCTGGGCACAGAGATGCTCCAGGCCCCTCTGCACCTTTGTGGCCTCCACTAGACTTTCTCCAGTAGCTCCTTGTCTCTCTTGAACTGGGGAACCCAGCGCTGGACCCAATACTCCAGAGGCGGCCTCCCTAGGGCAGCGAAGAGAGGGAGGAGAACCTCCCTCAACCTGCTGGCCAGTTTTCTTCATGCACCCAACATGCCATCAAGAACACAACAGTGAACACACGTCCTTCCTCCTCCTCCATCTCCCCAAACTCCCTCCTCCCTCCCTGCAGCAGCTGGTGGGTGCTGGGGAACTGAGCACCCAGGGGGACACTTCAGTAGGACCTAGAAGAGCAAAGAGGTGGCACCAGGACGGCCAGCCAGCCCACACACCAAGCCTTCCAACTACTTGAATCCTCACTGCAATGGGTACGAGTAATGGGAAAGGTTCGTAAGAGTGTAATTTGACCAATTATTTACGCTCATAAACCACATGTTTTTACCTCAGTGAAATACCTTGATTAATCCCAGTTTTGTCCTTAAAAGCAGCCTCCGCGCTATCTCCGTGACCAGCTTCTCCAGCCCTGCAGTCTCCACGCAGGTCACATTTAATCAGCAGAGCTGGCAACTATTACATTATCGTGTCAGCTCCTATTTGTTACTGACCTATTAAAAACGTGAAGCTCTTTATGCTGATGATGGAGAGCGGCACAATTTTAAACGGAGACAAATCCCCATCCCCGCAGCGCTCTGCCTTTCACGGCGACTATTTCCCCTTTCCCAAAATATAAGCGTTGGAGCTTATTTTTGTCCAGAATTCGCTTCAACTACTTATTGGGAGCAGCGCGACACGGAACGGTTCACAGCTCCAGTTACAGCGGTGACCCTCACACAGCCCCAAACACTCTTGGACCAGCTCCGTTAAGCAGAAGAATTGTGAAAACGTGTTAACACGTGAAGTACACGCGTGTTTTTTGGCAGCACCGTCCCTCACGAACTGATTTATAACCTAAGAGAACTTTGCTGACAGAAAGCCTGGGGTACCCACCAGCTGGTTAACTCATTATAGCTGTTATCCTAAAGGCAGAAGGCATTTTATATTTAAGACATGCTCCAGGAAGAGTCAAATCATAAGGAAAGGGAAGATAAAGATATTTCCACAGTAACACAGCACGTGCTGCCTAAGTCGATAGAATTGTTCTGGTTGGAAGAGACCTTGAAGATCATGAAGTCCAACCATTCCCCCAGCACTGCCAGGGCACCACTAACCCCTGGCCCTCAGCACCACATCTCCACGGCTTGGAAACCCCTCCAGGGATGGGGACTCCACCACTGCCCTGAGAAGCCTCTTCCAGGCCTTGACAACCCTTTCCAAGAAGAAATTGTCCCTCATGTCCAACCTCAACCTCCCCTGGGGCATGGCTAACGTTCAGCCCAGCACTGAAGTGAATGCACAGACGTCCTAGTGTCCAGGCCATGGGGACAGAGGAGTCTCTGCCACTCCAGCCACATGGTTGGCTGGAAACCTCTGGCTCAGAGGTGAGCTTTCTGCTGGAGTCCAGCGTGTAAGGCTGAGTTCCTTTAATGCAGGGACTGATCCAGTACAGCGGCAGTGATTTGAATTTTGATCGTGCCACTGGAGAGAGGATAAGCCACTTAACTCATGGTCTATTTAGCCCTAAAAAAATCAGAATATATCTACTCTGGAAATCCCTTTCTGCAGCTCAACATTATGCACGTGCGTCTTCCAGGCTGGTAAGATAAAAAAGCTCAAAATTTTCCCCTCCTGTTTCCTTTTTCATAGCATGGGGAACACCTATCAAACCTACACCCCCGAAGTAAAGCTTTGAAAGGTCCTTGGGATAAAAAAACCTGCTTTTCAAACCACAGCCGCAGGATTTCCAACCTAATTCTAGGCCGGATTTAAAAATCATACCCCAAAAATCAGTATTTAAAGTGTGCAGACCACAACAACGCAGGAGAAAGCATCTAGTCATGCATGTGGCACATAGGGACGTGGTTTAGTGGTGCCCTGGCAGCGCTGGGTGAACGGTTAGGCTTGATCTTAAAGGTCTTTTCCAACCTAAACAATTCTATCATGAGGTTCCATAACAACATCAACCCTTCGCTTAAAGGGTTCAACAAAAATAAAAGTCATGGCTCCTTTCCACAGCCTGACATCATTATCATCTGCTTCAGGGCAAGCCAAGCAAGGTTACCCCGATCTGCTGGTGGGACACCATCCGGATCTCACTCTTGTTTACCCGTCTCTGTTGGAAACGTATGTTGGATGAACTAAAACGCAAAGCCTGAAGCTCCGTTTCCCTCATTTTTGAGAAGAGAAGGGAACAGAAGCTGCTCTCCCCACCAGACTCGAGGAGCTGCCTGGCCGCTGCTGCTTCTGCTGCTCCCACAAGGGATGTTTTCCCTGGAGATTCACGGGAAGTGAATACACTAGGATCAAAATGAGATTATTCCCCACCACTTTATTTTAATGGCTCACCAGGAATGCCTGGAAGTTGTCTCACGCAGTTCTGTGCGTATCAGCCACTACATTCTGCAACAGAATTCTTTCACCAGATGATACTATATCATAATCCAGGGGTGACACCATTGCCAAAGGACACGACACCGTCGCCAAAGGACATGACACCGTCACCAAAGGACACGATGTCGTCCAAGGACATGACACCATCACCCAGGTATGACATGGAGCCAGCATGCAGTTGAGCTCCCCGGTCTCCTTCGTTTTCCTAACCAACCAGGAAGTAACGGCTCTAAATACCGAGCAGCCAAAGCAGCACAAGGTTCCTCCATTCTGAAATAAAGCGGTTACCTATTTTGCCCCCAGCATGCGCTCTGGGAGACCTTTTAAATGACTAGAAAAGGAAAATCTTTTGCCCCGGTGCCAACAGAAGCAGCAGAGCTCAGTGACCCCGACCACCTTAGACCTGTTGACTCTTCTTGCTGCCCAGAAAGCCCCAAGTCCACTCTGTGCTTTTCATTTCTTCCCTACCAGGTCCTCTCCAGGAGTTTCCACTAAAAAAAAATCCTTATTATTTAGAACACGATCCTTTTTTCCTGCCATTAAGCAGCCTGATACACAACACGTGTTTTAGTGGGAAAGCCGGAGCCGTGTTTTCTTTCCCGACTGGATTTCCTGGACAGAAACAGAGCGGACAGAGATGCAGGGGCTTCTGCTGCCAACTCATTACAACTCCTACAAGAATTCCATACCAAGCGTGCTCCAAGTTACAACCTGGACAGCTGGCAAGGATTCTGATGTGCCTGCTCACATGCAGCCTTCAAATAAAAATAGAAGAACCCTTCTAGTCTGAGCAGCAGTAGTGGGCACGAGACTTTGCAGAGTACACACACCTCACCCTCAGAATCCCACTGTTCCTATCAAGCAGAAGAACTTTGAGGACATGGTCCAACATCTTCACGAGGCCATGTTTCTGTTTGGCAATTGCTAGTGAGCGTCATGTAATTTCTGTGGGTAATCACAACTTCATATTCCAGAAAGTGATGGATACATAAATTCTGCAAACAACAGAGGTGCAAGACCTGGTGTCACAGCACTAAATTCATTCATGGTTCCCTCCTGAACAGCTTCTAAGTGCTCCCCAGAAAGCTCAAAACTCTGGGAAGCCCCAAACCCACAGTTTGGTTCACTGATGTTTCCCGTTCACTGTCCTAGCATGGTGGGGGTTGGGAGGGACCTCTGGAGATCATCTCATCCAACCCCCTGCTCCAGCAGCTCACCCAGAGCAGGGGGCCCAGGATCGTGTCCAGGCACCTTTGGAATCTCTCCAGAGAAGGAGACTCCACAACCTCTCTGGGCAGCCTGGGCCAGGCTCTGCTGCCCTTAAATTTATTGGCGTAAACCATTCATAACCCCGCTCTGAAGGTACAGCTTCATTGGCTTGTGAAGAGGCCAAGGTTGTACCACTGCTTAGAGCGGAGAAATCAATAAAACCTGGTTTAAGTTAGAGGAACTGACTAAAAACGCCTCATTTTTCTTGCTCAGCAAACCCCTGCACTCTGCACAGATGGTTCTCCATGAAGGAGTTCCTCATGGCAGCTACTCACTCACAAAATTGAGGTTTTCAGTGAAATTTTGCTGCTTCACCAACTATTTCTAAAGAGAACGACCTGGACAACAATAAGCAATGCCACTTAAAAATGTTATTAAAGGGATTTTACCAGGAAGTTTTGAAGTTCATACAATAATTGCTTTAACAGGTATTTTCTCATAGTGTTCACTCAAGAAAAAAACCACTGAAAGCACTTTTCCTCAAAGTACATCATGTAATACATTAGTAGCGGCCAAACCTCAATATTGGTAAACACAAGCTAAACAAGATAAAACATGAAGTTTTCTCTATCTGCTGGTTTGAGCAACAAAGAGAGGGCAGAGACCTTGGCCACGGTCACCTCGGGGCTTTCCAGCCTGTGTAAATCATCACGGACGGGCACCAGGAGCATCCAGCTGGTGCTGAAACAAAGCATCAGCCCCTGAACTATCGCTTTCCAAGGACCGGTGTGTGAAAATATACGCACCGGGGAACGGTGTCCAAGCTAACGGGGAGTCAGGTCAAGGGAGAAGAGCAAACACCCGGCAGCTGGGTCTCCGATCCACGAGAGGCTCGTTTCTGGGGAGCAGTGCTGTGGTTCCTTCTCCCAATCCTTCAACCCAAGCCCAGTCTGGCACCTCATTCTCCAGATAACAGCCTGTCCCAGCAGAGTTTATGTTTAGACTCTGGCATCAACCCTGGCAAACGCATTCGGAAACCTCCTGTTTCTAGATTTTTGTCATATTCAGCACGCCAGAGATTACTTGGAGGCAGCAGCGCCGGGTGCTGGGGAGACCAAGATCACACACAGACCCTGGGGTTAGGGAAGTTCAGCACAAAGGCTGAGGTAGATCTCACATCAAGCACGACAGTGACTTTCCTTCCGATTTTTCAAAGCCAGCCGGTGAACACACACAGTCAAGAGAAAGAGATCCTTTTATTTTCACCTTTTTTTTTTTTTCTAATCCCACTTTCAGCTCCATAGAAGAGCTGATGAAAAAGGAGGGCAGAAGAACATTGGAAGCGATACAAAAACACGTGGAAAGCTACTTGAGAGGAAACTGCTTTGGCTGGGGATTGTTTTGTGTAGCTCTGACGGTGAATTATTTATTTTTAAGTACAGGAGGCAATTACTATTAAACATCCCAGAGACAAAAAAGAATTCCCAGTGAAAGGAAAGGTCAGGATGGCTGCTGAGAAGAGATAAAACCTTCTCAGAGAAGATATCTCTCTTCAGATAGAGACACAAGTCAGTAAAGTGCAAAGAACCGCTCCATGGGGAGAGAGGGAATATTTTTGCCCGTGGCTCCGGTGTTGTGCTGATTGCCAAGATTCTTTGGTTCTTCGCTTCCACAACTTTGATGTGCACCTGCAATGATCCCAGCCTGGTGCATCCCACAGAACCTAACGCAGGCTTGGCAGGATTTGTCGCTTTAAAATTCCAGCAAACAAAGTAGGATTGGATCAGTTAAAGCAGCTTTTCTTTGTAAGAAGCAGAATTGTGGAATCTTCAGCTTCTTGTTCACAGGGACCAGAGGTGGAAGGCAGGGACCTGGCTGGGGGATGCCACGTTCCGATCGTTTCTCCAGCTCCATTTGGGAAGGCCACGTCTCGCTTCAAATAGTTTTGCCAGTTGGAGCAAACAACTGGCTTCGTTCTTAAGGACAGCAGGAAATACCAGAGATTCAAATTCTGCTCTAGTGCCAAATCCTTCATTTGGGGGACTTTTTTACGCCTATCTCTGCTTAAAAAAACAAATGCATGTTTTGTAAGGGTTCTATCGCAGTATTTTGAGCATCAGGATCTCAGTTCTCCTAATATTTCTAGACAGGAGCATTTCATCCATGACTTCAGCCTCCACTTTTTAAACCAAACACAAACAACCCTCAGAAAAAAGTTCCTCCCCAGCTCTCTTGTAGGCCAACTTCCAGTAGCTGAAGGAGGCTGAGGAGGGACATTTACAAAGGTTTGTAGTGATAGGACGAGGGGTGATGGGTTCAAACTGGAAGAGGGGAGATTTAGATTAGAAATGAGGAGGAAATTCTTCACTCTGAGGGTGGAGAGAAACCTGGCCCAGGTTGCCCAGGGAAGCTGTGGATGCTCCATCTCTGGATGTGTTCAAGACCTGGTTGGACGGGGCCTTGAGCAGCCTGGTCTAGTGGGAGGTGTCCCTGCCATGGCAGGGGGTTGGAACTAGATGATCTTTAAGGTCCCTTCCAACCCAAACCATTCTGTGTTTCTTGATAAGAAGCAACTCCAACCCACCAGGACCAAGTCCCAGTGGTGTATGTTATTTGACCAAGAGCAGCAACAGCAAGTTGCATCAACCTAGATGAACATGCAGCATTTTAAGAGGCAAGACAAGGAGGGACACTGTGCACAAGCTGCTGCTCCAGCCTGTGGGTGCACAAGAGCCCAGGGATTTTTCCTCAGCTCCAACCTCAACCTCCCCTGATGCAACTTGAGGCCAATTCCTCTTGTCCTGTCACTTGTTCCTTGGGAGAAGAGCCCAACCCCACCTGGCTCCAACCTCCTGTCAGGGAGTTGTGCCGAGCCAGAAGGTCTCCCCTGAGCCTCCTTTGCTCCAGGCTCAACACCCCCAGGTCCCTCAGCTGCTCCTCACCACACTCCTGCTCTAGACCCTTCCCCAGCTCCGTTGCCCTTCTCTGGACATGCTCCAGCCCCTCAAGGTCCTTCTGGGAGTGAGGGGCCCAAAACTGACCCCAGGATTTGAGAAGTGGCCTCCCCAGTGCCCAGCAGAGGTGGACAATTACCACCTGTCTCACTAGACGGGATGAGTTTGGCATTTTGTTTTGGTTTTTTAAAGCACTTAAAGGTTTTACTACATTGCAAACCAAACTCCAGCAGGCTGGAGTGACACAAGTCACCACGGGATGGGTATCCATAGTGAAACAACTTACAGGTTGCAAGACATGAAGCCATCCTTCTGCTCTGCTCAGCATTTCTGGAGCCACAGCCAGAACCTCGACCTCCTTCAGGTACCACTCCAGGACAGCGCTGGTTCAGGGAGCAGCAGCAGGGACAGACCCACAGCCTCATTCTGTGAAGAGGGCATGTTCCCAGCACCCTCTTTAAGGCCAGGTCTCATCCATTTCACATCTCTCCAAACGCACTTTTTGCTTCGGTGCTTGCACATCAAAAGCAGTTGTTAAAGTTGTTTGTTGGGGTTTCATTTAAATGGAATATTTATGTCATTTCCTGCAGCAGTTATTTAATTTCATCCCAGTCTAATGGGACTTCAGCAAGTTTAAGTGGTTTGTCCTTAGGAGAGGCAGCCTTACGGGAGCGCGTCCACACATCCCCTACAGAAACTCCTTTATGTCATGAAGAGGCAATAATCGTATTGAAATAAGAAAAAAAAAATATATTTTTTTTTCACTGTGCTTTACAACATTTAGAAGCAGTTAATGGAGGATAGATGTTCCAATAATGGCTCTATTCAGTTTGCCTAAAAGCTTAAAGTGGAAGCTCGTAAAGTAGCTTTTTGTGCTGTGGCAAGGAAGTATCTGTGTATGTTCTGGTGGCTACGCCGGGTTTTGGAATCGAGGTTAACTCTCGCACTTAACCTACTAAAAACGTTCTAACGATCAATTAAACTCTCCAGCTCTCTTCCAAAGCAAGTTTCCCTTCTCTAGCTCAACCTTGACTTCACCTGGGTATGCTGGAACACAACAAACCAAAGTGAGCAAACAGCTCCTTAAGGGTCTGGTGTTTGGATGTTTTCTACTGGTCTGTCTCTGCACATGAAGCCCCTTGTGCCTTGTCCTGCGAGTGCATAGAGGCGACAAACCTACTTCTCATTTTTGTGGGAGCATGATACAGAGTCTAGGTTTGCTCCCTCCTGCCACATTTTCTCACTTTTTCTTCCCTGCAAGGGTTGTGGAGCCCCAGGCTGGGCAGGGCAGTGGTGGAGTCCCCATCGCTGGAGGGGTTTCCAAGCCGTGGAGATGTGGTGCTGAGGGCCAGGGGTTAGTGGTGCCCTGGCAGTGCTGGGGAACGGCTGGACTTGATCTTAAAGCTCTCTTCCAACCAAAACCATTCTATGATTCTCATAATTAGAAGAGGGGCCACTGCTGGGCCGAGGTGGGTTTGGGCTTTGCTCTCCCAAGCAGCTGCCCTCAGGGGGTCCTGGAGACCACTGCGAAGAAGAGACCGATGGTTTCTGAGAGCCTTCCCAGAGGGTTCCCAGGGCAGGAAGCCACACGCTCTCCCACGCACCAGACCTCGATCCCTTGGAAGCTGCGCTGAACCGCTTCTCACAGGCTAGAAAAATGGATGAAATTCCTCCAAACTCCTCCGGTTCACAACAGATGCAGCAGATGCAGAGCTTGCGTAATGTCCACTTGGACAGAAAGGGCTTTTGATAACGTTTGTGTGCGGGAGGCAGCTCTTTGCCCACATGCAAAACCCTCGGTTTGCTATGAAAGCTGAGCAGATGCTCGGTGAAGTTTGCAGGGTCCCTCCCATCCCACTCTTGCTCTCCAGCACTGCAAAAAGTGCTGGACCACTGGAGTCCTAGCAGTAGAAAGAGTTCTTAAACTCCAGAAATCATGAGCTTACACAAATACCCTGGCACTACCCAGCCGTTCTTCCTGATGGAACTCTTCTCCGTTAACCTTTCTAAGATTCCTTGACTGCATCTTCTTATATTCCAGACAGAAGAAAATTTACAAAGAGACAACGACGAGCTCCAAATGTGGATTTACTGTCAATGCTAATCCAGAGGGAGCCTCTAACGATCTTCTTTGGCTCCGCTTTCTCAAGATATAGATTTTAGCTGTTCTTCCTGCTGCAATACACCAAATTATCATCTTCTAACAGGATACTCACTATTCTTTCGGAAGTGGCACCCAAATTCCTTCAACCTCTAAATGTCCCACAGCACAGAAACCTGCAACCTGAACTTAATGCTCTTTACAAGGTGATCCTTCTGCTTTTCAGCTCAGGATCAGTCTCATGCAAAAAAAAACCCCCTGAAGTCAACCATAACATCCAGCAATTTGTTAAACAAAAGACACGGACAACAAATACTTCATGTGGAATAACCTCGATCCCAAGCAGCACAGCCTGGTTTTGGTCTGCAGCTACACCAGGGTTTCTATTTCCTCTACGGGATCTTAGTTTGATTGGATTAACTTCAGCTGCAGGCCCTCCAGCAATACTCCCAGTTGGATTTTCACTTAAAAAATGTGGGATGGGGATTTTGAAGCTGCTGTTTGGTTGAGACTGGCATTTAACACCTTCAGTGCTGCCAGGACACACGAAACATCACCCAGGCATCAAGTAAAGATTCTCGTGCTCAAGGATGCTGGGATGTCCTTACAGCAACGATGTCATGTTTAAATGGTTTCAGCGTACACGCAGCTGCTGTTTATAAATTCTCCAACCTCACTCTGCTCCCTGAATGCTTCCGAACACCCCAGATAATCTGAGCTCATGACCTGGCTGCACACAGAATCATAAGTCTTTTTCAGCCAGAACAGTTCTTTCAGATCAGTAAGTCCAACAGTTCCCCCAGCACTGCCAGGGCACCACTAACCCCTGGCCCTCAGCACCACATCTCCACAGCTTGGAAACCTCTCCAGGGATGGGGACTCCACCACTGCCCTGCCCAGCCTGGCACAGCCCTTCCCAGCCCTTCCCACCAAGAAATTCTTCCCCACCTCCAACCTCAACCTCCCCTGGTGCAACTTGAGGCCGGTTCCTCTTGTCCTGTCACTTGTTCCTTGGGAGAAGAGCCCAACCCCACCTGGCTCCAACCTCCTGTCAGGGAGCTGTGCAGAGCCAGAAGGTCTCCCCTGAGCCTCCTTTGCTCCAGGCTCAACACCCCCAGGTCCCTCAGCTGCTCCTCACCACACTCCTCCTCTAGACCCTTCCCCAGCTTTGTTGCCCTTCTCTGGACACACTCCAGCCCCTCAAGGTCCTTCTGGGAGTGAGGGGCCCAAAACTGACCCCAGGATTTGAGGTGCAGCCTCCCCAGTGCCCAGTCCAGGAGGACAATCCCTGCCCTGCTCCTGCTGCCCACACTAGAGCTGACCCAAGCCAGGATGCTGGTGGCCTTCTTGGCCACCTGACCATTCAGTATGCTCAGAACACGGGGACATTTTCACAGCAGCTGCCCGATGTAAACCCTCAGAATCCCAACATTTACCTACTCCTTACAGGATTCCATCTCGGCCAGCACAGCTATTAACATGAAACAAGCAGGATCAAGGCGGTTCTCTTATTCAGTTGTTTTCCTGCAAAAAGAAGCCACAATTCCCTCCACCTCCCCCGGCACTCCAGGTAAAAGGGAATAATTTGCTATAGATGTGTGGTCTTTGATCACTACTCTGAGACTAGATCTAATGGACCGTGAGCTACCAGCCTCTCCCCTATCAATCAATAATGTATGAATATGTATTCACACACACACGTACAACGCCCTGGGACAGCAAAATATTCTCAGCAGGAAAATCTCTTTTTTTTTCCCAAAACAGGTTAAATCATCACCACTTTATGCATCTGTTCCCGTTGCTAAAAAGAAACTCAGGTTTGTGGTTTACCTGTTTTTGTCCAACGCAAGTTCTGCTCTGTGTAAGTAGGAGGCGATTTTTCTATTTTAAATAAACTGCTGTGAAACATCAACAAGGCGAGTCCCTCCTCTCCCCCACGCAGGTGGGCAGCACCACCACCGCACGTGGAACAGCACGGAAGGTCTCAAAGCAAGGAGGAACAAACAGGAAGGATGCAGTTATAGAATGGTTTGGGTGGGAAGGGACCTTTAAAGGTCATCGAGTCCAACATCTGCAACTAGAGCAGGTTGCTCAGAGCCCCGGCCAACCTCACCTGCAATGGTGCCAGGGATGGGGCAGCCACCACCTCTCTGGGCAGCCTGGGACAGGCTCTCACCACCCTCAGAGCCAAAAATCTCTTCCTTCTCTCTAGTCTAAATCTCCCTCTTTTAGTTTCAATCCATCACCCCTTGTCCTGTCCCAACAGGCCCTGCTCAGAAGTCTGTCCCCATCTTTCTGACAGGCCCCTTGAAGTCCTGCAAGGCCACCAGAAGGTCCCCCTGGAGCCTTCTCTTCTCCAGGCTGCACAAGCCCACCTCTCCCAGCCTGGCCTCCCAGCAGAGGGCTTCCAGCCTCCCACCATTGCTGGGGCCTCCTCTGACCCCACTCCACCAGGGCCAGAGTTCGCTATTTTGGGGAGAAGCAAAGCAAGCTTCATAAGATTTAAGAACAGCCTAAAACACAAGTCCAACATAACTAAGAAGTCCTTCATTATGAATTATCTCCAAAACTATCAGCATATGCAAAATTTCTATTTGCAAGCAACAAAATCTCAAGCCAGCCCAAACCCTTTCACAATGACCCCAATTCCATGGACACTTCTACACTCAAGTCCAGATCAGGTCCCTCAACCTTCCAAGTTTGACATGTCACCAATGAGGTGTCTATGACTAAAGCGATGCTTTTTTTTTCCCTCCCAAACCCACACGTTTTCTAAAAGTAAAAATTGTTGTCTTAAGACACTGGGTCAGAAACTTAAAACCCACACAGATGATGTTCTCCACATCTAAGACACAAGTTACAGATGCTTCAGCTGAACAGAAAATACTGACGCTGGAAGGTTCCCAGTCACACAACAAACACCGACCTTCTCTCGCCTCTCCACAATATCTGTTCTAAACCACAGAGCGTGCAACTCCTTGGTGGCAGAAGCAGAGAAGAAGAAGAGATGAGTCAATTAAATACCACCTCCCAAGCTGAAATACTTCTATTTAGATTTCCTGGAAGACCTTTTATTGTTGAGGCAAGAAAGAGCAAGAGCGTGTCCTAAAGCGCCCATCTCAACACAAACTGCACCATTTTGACCTGTTCTTACATTATTATAAATATCTGGGTTTGCTGCACAGATTTCAGTAAAAGATGGGACTTCCAGTGTGAAACGGGCAGTAGAATATTTTCCTGTCTTGGTTCAAGCCTCTGGTGACAGTGGTTCATGTGAGCTCCTGCTGATTCACAGCCCACAACGAGCACTTTTTGCTGCGTCCCAGAGCAGGAAAGAATTATAGATGCTCAGGTCACTAGAAGATACTCTAGAGACCAGAAGTCTCTAATTATTCTGCAAATAGTTAAGAGAGGTTAAATATGAAGTGGTTTTGAAAACGCTTTGGAGGAAGAGCTTTTACCAAAATGAAAATATCTATATATTTCCTTGTGTTTTTGATAAAAACTGTTTAACCTCAGTTAAATATGTTCGGAATGAAGCCTCCAGCACTGAATAAGTTTAAGGAAATCTCCACTTGATGAAAAAAATATATATATATATAAATAAATCACTCAGCAGGTTCCCTTTTGAAGACTTTATCAGTGTCCTCATGGTTCAGACACTCAGCTCAGTTTCCAAAGAAGAAACTCAGATGAAAATATTTGGAAACAGCACGAGCTGAGCTCAAAACCTTCAATATTTGAGAAGATCGACCACAGGGAGAGTCAGCTCCTTCAGGTTCCCCGCTCGCCGACTCGCAAGGCGATGAACACAAGAAATGCGGAGCTGAAAGAAGAGGAACAACCACAAAGGGAGGAGAGTTTATCAATCAATCAATCTATATACAAACATAACGATCGCTTTATAGACAAGTTATGTCTGTCCCACAATGAGGCCATTAATCTAATGGAAATATATCCAGAAAAACGTGTGGAGGCTGACAATGATATTTTACCTCTTCGTTAATCTTGACCCTACAACATCGCTACAGGCACCAGAGCTATTAAGATGAAGACACTTAAATCACTCTACATGGCTCATCATGCCATGGTAGAAACGCTTTAGTAGTAAGCGACTGCAGAGCATCATCTGAAGTTTCATCACCAGTTATTTAATAGGTATTTAATATTTGTTGTGGTTTTATTGTTGCATTTTGGTTATTTGAGGAGGTTCATCCTACTAATGATAGGTCAGCCACAGACCAACTGACAGGCTTGAGAGGTGGACCCAGGCCAACCTCTTGAAGTTCAACAAGGCCAAGTGCAAGGTCCTGCACCCGGGTTGGGTCAACCCCAAGTACAAACACAGGCAGGACAATGAGTGTATGGAGAGCAGCCCTGAGGAGAAAGACTTGGGGGTGCTGGCTGATGAAAAGCTCAACATGAGCCAACATGGAAGTGCAGCCCAGAAGCCAACTGAATCCTGGGCTGCATCAAAGTGTGGCCAGCAGGTCAAGGGAGGCAACTCTCCCTCTCTACTCTGCTCTCATGAAACCCCACCTGGAGCCCTGTGCCCAGCTCTGGAGCCCCCAGCACAAGAAGGACATGGACCTGGTGAAGTGGGGCCAGAGGAGGCCACAAAGATGATCAGTGGACTGGAACCCCTCTGCAGGAGGCCAGGCTGAGAGAGTTGGCCTTGTTCAGCCTGGAGAAGACAAGGCTCCAGGAAGACCTTTTTGCAGCCTTTCAATATCTGACGGGGGCCTACAAGAAAGATGGGGAGGGACTTTTTACAAGGGCTTGTAGTGATAGGACAAGGCGTGATGGCTTCAAACTGGAAGAGGGGAGACTTAAATTAGATATCAGGAAAAAGTTCTCACTGTGAGGGTGGTGAGACACCGGCACAGGTTGCCCAGAGAAGCTGTGGATGCTCCATCCCTGGAGGTGTTCAAGGCCAGGTTGGATGGGGCCTTGAGCAACCTGGTCTATGGGAGGTGTCCCTGCCATGGCAGGTGGGTTGGAACTGGATGATCTTTAAGGTTCCTTCCAACCCAACCCATTCTATGATTCTATGAAACGCAGCCCCCGCAAGCGCCATTTCCTCACAAGTGGCTTCATTATGGGGAGTTTTTTCCTCTTTTGAGCAACTGGCAGCGGCATTGCCAAAAAATTCTGCAAACGTGCAAAGATCCCGTTGGCAATTAAGCAGGAACAATGCTTTCGCTGATGATACTGTTCACGCTGAGCCCATTCAGCACGAGGCGCTGCAGCGAGAGGCTGCGCAGCCAGGCAGGATAAAGGGATCGACGGCACTTCCCTGCCGCAGCGTTACTGAACGCTGGAATAAAAAGAATTTTCAAAGTAAACATTTTAAGCAGAAGCGCAAGCACTTGGCTTTCTCTGCACAGATCAGCGTTTCTAGTCTATGCGTTATGAGCATCAACTAATTACGCAACCAGAGCATTTTTGACTCTTTCCTATCATGGCTGACAGCTCTCGGTAGAGGTGGTGCCTGGAAGATACCAAGTAAGAGCATGAAAAGCTAAAACCAGAGGTTACTCCTGGCCTCTGCACTGCTGACAGCACTGGCTCCTGTGGGTTCCTCGTATTTCACAGGAGAAGGCGTCAATGTGTTTGCCTACCTGTCATACAGCAAGAGGTAGTCAGGGCTGTAGCTGCTGGGCATCACTCCACCATGGAAGACTCAAGGATTGAGACAAACTTTGTTAACCACAACCATCGAGACAAAAAATTATAGGAATTTTTTTGGTTGGAAGAGACCTTTCAGATCACCAAGTCCAACTGTTCACCCAGCAGTGCTAAGTCACCATGAACCCATGGCCCTCAGCACCACATCTCCACGGCTTGGAAACCCCTCCAGGGATGGGGACTCCACCACTGCCCTGCCCAGCCTCAAACAGCCCTTCACAGCCCTTCCCACCAAGAAATTCTTCCTCACCTCCAACCTCAACCTCCCCTGCTGCAACTTGAGGCCGTTTCCTCCTGTCCTGTTGCTTGTTCCCTGGGAGAAGAGCCCGACCCCACCTGGCTCCAACCTCCTGTCAGGGAGTTGTGCAGAGCCAGAAGGTCTCCCCTGAGCCTCCTTTTCTCCAGGCTCAACAACCCCCAGGTCCCTCAGCTGCTCCTCACCACACTCCTGCCCTAGACCCTTCCCCAGCTCCGTTGCCCTTCTCTGGCCACGCTCCAGCCCCTCAAGGTCCTTCTGGGAGTGAGGGGCCCAAAACTGACCCCAGGATTCAAGGTGCAACCTCCCCACTGCTGAGTCCAGGGGGACGATCCCTGCCCTGGTCCTGCTGCCCACACGATTTCTAACGTAGGCACACTACCCTCCATTGGGATCAAGGAGCTGGATCCCAAAGCACTTCTCTTTCCGCTGGAGCTAGTGCAGCGTTACGGGAAGCGCAGTTTAAGGCTTAATGCTGTTAGAGGGATGCAAAGACAAAGCGTGTGATGTGAGCACAACGTCCAAAATACCATTAGCAAAGCTGCCAGAGCGGACATTAATGCCGTGGTCATCACAAAGAGACTGTCGGTGGCTGTATCCTCCTCCTCAAGTGGTTCCTGGTTCTTGAGAGTCACTTGCAGAAGACAAGGGAAACCCAATTACAGAACATGGCAATATCTTTGTCAAAAAACAGCAAGCAATTAAATCTCCCCTACACACAGAAACATGTATTAGAGCTAATTACTGCACATCGGTCAATGTAATTGCAACTCAAATGCAACGTGGTCCATGTAATTAGTTGGCACTAATGGAAACCTCCTAATGCAACAGAGGTACTAAAACAGTGTGCTGAGAATATTTCCTCATGGTACCGGGAAGTCATCCTACTTCTCTTGGTGAATTTAAGGAGCACTTTGCCAAAGGGACGATGGATGGAAAGTCTCCCCCTTCCCCTATACCAACATCTGGGGTTACTGAGGTCCTCACAGCTAAAGGCCAGGTTGGATGGGCCTCTGAGCAACCCCGTCTAGTTGCAGATGTCCCTGCTTAGTGCAGGGGGGTTGGACTAGATGAGTTTTAAGGTCCCTTCCAACCCAAACCATTCTATGATTCTAAGATAAAGGAAGGTGCCCAGCAGGGCAGGTCCCCCACGCTCTGGTTGCAGCCTCTGCATGCCCAAGCCCAGAGAAAGCTATTTGGGTTCACCATCGAGCTGCCCAGGACCTGCTGCTAGAGGCTGCAGCACAAGCTGATCTCCACAACTTGATCTGGGCACATCAAGTTATCAGCTTCGAACACCTCATTAATACACACGACCAAAAAGTATCTTGTTTTCCCATCTGCTCTTCTTGTTAGCTCAGCTTCCTTCTGCCGTTACATACAACCCTTGCCATCTAGAAAGTGCTTATGCAACTCCCAGAACACCCTCAGAGAGGCCATGACACCACTTCCCAGCCTTCAGCTGGCTACTGGGCCAGTCCCACTTCGATTTATACTCCTTGGAGATGTTCACAGACTCTGCCAAAGAGGGAACAGCAGAAGATAAAGGCAGATTTGCAGCTGCAGCAAGTGCGGGAGGAGTCGGGACACTCGGAGCATTATTAACTCCTCGGGCAATGGGAACACAGCAGCAGATCTTCACAAGTAGCTCTGGGGCACCCGGTACCTACTAAAGCACAAGAAGAGCCACATGCCTATGAAAGACCACTCGTTACAAAGCTGAAAATGCCACGTGGAAAACAAACACTGGTTTGTTGCAGGCTTCACAGAATTAATAATTAGTGCTAGTTAATTATTGAGTGGTTTTACCCCTTCTGCCAGGTGTGTTTCTCCAAGAACAGGAAAAAAAACCCATAGTTTCAGCTTCTGTGAAGGACATGGTTGAAAGACCATAGAATACCAGGTGGGAAGGGACCTCAAGGATCACCTGGTTCAGCATTTCCTGGGAAAAAACACAGTCAAACAGGAGTTGGCTGCAGTGGCAGATCTTCTTCTAATGACAGAGGACTAATACTAGGCTGGGTGCAGCACAGAAGTGTGCCCAACCGGGCAGATGTGTCCAGAGAAGGGCACAAAAGCTGAAGAGTTTAGAGCATGAGTGTGGTGAGGAGCAGCTGAGGGACCTGGGGGTGTTGAGCCTGGAGCAAAGGAGGCTCAGGGGAGACCTTCTGGCTCTGCACAACTCCCTGACAGGAGGTTGGAGCCAGGTGGGGTTGGGCTCTTCTCCCAAGGAACAAGCGACAGGACAAGAGGAAATGGCCTCAAGTTGCACCAGGGGAGGTTGAGGTTGGAGCTGAGGAAGAATTTCCTGCTGGGAAGGGCTGTGAAGGGCTGTGCCAGGCTGGGCAGGGCAGTGGTGGAGTCCCCATCCCTGGAGGGGTTTCCAAGCCGTGGAGATGTGGTGCTGAGGGCCAGGGGTTACTGCTGCCCTGGCAGTGCTGGGGGAACAGTTGGGCTTGATGTTAAAGGTCTTTTCTAACCAAAACAATTCTATGAAATTAAGCCTAGCATGCACCTGGTATCACCTCAGTGACCATCAGACGTCCATTACCCTACAAGCCAAGTCTGCAAGTGGACAGGACAAGAGAGATTTTATAGGAGAGATGCTGAATTTGCTAGAAATATTCTTTGAGAAGCAAGTTTTTCCCAGACAAATGTCCATCACTCTCCTTTGTAAAGGCTGATGATTTACAGGCTCCAACAGCTGTCAGTCAGGTCAACCTTTAGTCTGCTTCTGGTTTCATTGCTGACGCCTGCCCAGTTCCTCTGTGGTGTCGAGTCTGTAATCCAACATCACCGTTTCTCCACCAGTAACACACTCTGGCCTAATAAACGAGTGGTTTAACACATATTTAGTGACTTATTTCAAGTAGGTGCAAATTAAGTGCATGAAGAAGAGTGTGTCCAGCAGATGGAGGGAGGTCCTCCTCCCCCTCTACTCTGCCCTGGTAAGACCTCACAGTCAGCGTTCAGTTCTGGGCTCCCCAGTTTAAGAGGGACAGAGATCTACTGGAAAGAGTCCAGTGGAGGCTACGAGGATGATGAGGGGACTGGAACAGCTGCCTGATGAGGAAAGGCTGAGAGACCTGGGGCTGGTTAGTCTGGAGAAGAGAAGCCTGAGAGGGGATCTAATGAATGGGGATCAATAGATGAGGGCTGGGGGTCAAGAAGAAAGGGGCAACCTCTTGTCACTTGTGCCCTGCCATAGGACAAGGGACAATGGATGCAAGCGAGAGCACAGGAAGTTCCACCTCACCATGAGGAGGAACTTCTTGACTGTGAGGGTGACAGAGCACTGGAACAGGCTCCCCAGGGAGGTTGTGGAGGCTCCTTCTCTGGAGACTTTCCAGACCCGTCTGGATGTGTTCCTGTGTGACCTGCCCTAGATTCTCTGGTCCTGCTTGGCAGGGGGCTTGGACTTGATCATCTCCAGAGGTCCATTCCAACCCCTGACATTCTATGATTCTATGATTAACCAAACCACCTTTTTGCCATCTGCTTGGAGAAACAAACTCCCACATCAGGGTAATAAAAGATGGTGATGTGACATTTCCACAGCAGCTACGGAAGAGCGCGCTCGGGCACAGCCCCCGACACACAGCTCGTCTCACCTCCGCGGGGAAACGGCACTAAATACACCGAGCTCATGGAAATTTCCAAACGGGAGCTGGTCCTTTGGAAAAGAAAGCCACCACCCTGCTGAGGATGCAGCTCTGGATGTGCCACCACGATGATAAAAATCCAGAGGAGGAAGGGAAAGCTTACGCATCTGTTTCCAGCAAGGGAACTAGGTCACTCGAGAAGCAATTAACAGGCTCGCTGCAACGATCTCCTTCCACCCAGCCATGGTGCATCAGATCCCAGAAGCGCCTGGTGAGCTGGGAGGTGGCCACACAGAAGCACCGGGATGGTCACAGGACTGAAACACTCCCTTTGTTCAAGCACAGTTCAGAACAACCTTCTGAAATGACGGTTTTTCAGATGCTGCTAGTTAAAAAGCCTTAATTAACACAAAGCAGAAATAGAGAATGAAAAGCTTAAAGCTCCTCTGCAGTCTAAAGGTCACCTGCGTTTTACCAGGGGACTGAGAGAGCTGAGCTTGAACTTCAGCAGATGTGCTACAGTTATTTAAATACATGATAGGTCAAGCAACCTAGAAAGACTTCACAGAATCATATCATAGAATCAGTGAATGGTTTGGGTTGGAAGGACCTCCAAGATCATCTAGTTCTGACCTCCTGCCATGGCAGGGACACCTCCCACTAGACCAGGTTGCTCAAAGCCTTGTCCAGCCTGACCTTGAGTACTTCCAGGGATGGGGCTTCCACAACCTTTCTGGGCAAGTCATCCTAATTATTACAGCTGAACAGCTACCACCAAAAGGACAAGCAGAAAAAGAAACCACCACAGAATTCTTACAGAAAAAGCTGATTTAACAACCAGCTCTGGAAACACTAATTGAGGCCCTCAACAAGCTTAAGAAGACTGCGCAGAAGGGCAAGAGCATCCACAAATAAGCTAGAGTGCCCTTGCTGCTTTGGAAAGGCAACACTGACCTGGAGATGTCCAACAAAGACAGACTGATGCAGAGAAAGACCTGGTATCCACGGGCGTATCTACCACGAGGATGCATCCAGCAGGTTGCTCCTGCCTGTAGTAACCTGGTCCCTCTAGTAGAGAGCGAGATGAGTGAACACGCAGGTGAAACTCTGTTTTCACCAATACTGTAAAAGTTTAAGAAGTTGTAGCTGCACACCCCCCCCGGCCAGGGACGGAGCAGTCTCCTAAAGCTTCCGTCCAACAGCTGTTCAATATTCAAGCCTAAAAATAAAATTAATACTCATTTATTTTCTTCTGGAAGCTGCCGGCTCCCTGTTTTCTGCTAGAAATTCAATGCCTTCACTCTTCATTCTCTTTCAACCTCAGCCTATAAATTATTACTGTATATTGCAGGGCATCTGGAGGCTCCAGCCAGGGTCAAGGCAACGCGCTGGAACAGGAGCACTGGCTCCAGACAGCTCCTCAGTCCTGGTCTATCAAAACACCCCTTTAGCGGGTGCTAAAATGCTCCCTGTTTGTACAAAATAAACTGTTCTGTCTATGTCAACAGCTTCTCTGCCGCTGTTCCCCCCGGCAGATTAATTATCAGTCCACCCAGATCTTCTCCTTCACCGTATTAACCGATGCAATGCCATTTAAAAGATATTAAATACAGCAATGTGGCAAACTTGAACATTTGAATAATTCATGAAGGCAGGAAAAAAAAGTCTACACCAAGCTAGGAAATTTTGCAAACACTTTCATCTCCCACCCTCCCCTCGAGTTTTTTTTAAACCAATACTGAACTCGGGGGCAATTAATACCCGATACAGTTGTAACAGCAGCAAAATAACGTTCAGCATCTCCTTCCAACCACTGTTTCAACCCATCCATCACTTTGAGAGCACGATCCAGACAGGAGCCCATGAATAACTCTGCTTTTTCTCCAGGATTCAATCTCGACTGCTTCTAAATATGTATAATGCCCAGACTACATTAACACATTAAAGCTTTGTAGATTGCCATCAGTGCTTCCACGGCTTAATTTCATCTGTCCCTCACAATTCTCATCTTCAGCTACTTTCATCCTAAAGAAAAAAAAAAATATCACTCCATAAACTCCTGATGCTCGCATAAGCAGATTGCTGAGGACATTTAAGAGGATATATATTTAAAAGCTGGCAGCAAAACTTTATTCCCCTCCTAAATAGGGGCGTTCGCTCAGATTCTATTGCCTCAATGTTAATAAAAAGCATATTCTACCATCAGTTAAGCTTGAAAAAGTCCGGGAAGGATGATGAGTTGGGCAAGGCAAACAATTCAGGAGGAGACTGGGGAGAATACAGCAAGCGAGAGAAGAGTGAATGGTTTAAATAAGTGATAGAAACCAAAACCAAACAGCACAAGGGATCGAGCACGTTTGGTGTCCGCCGCAGCCGGGCAGGAACACAAAATGGATGCTTTTTTTTCTGCAAACACCACCTAAATTCCCAAACAAGTTCACCTGGCCGGTTAAAAAAAAATTCATTTCCGACTCCTGACTGAAGGTTTTAAATTGCTCAACGCAGATGCTCTTTTCTGCTGCTTCAAAAGTGACAGGAGGATTGAAACCACACCGTGCCCGAGGGTCCTGCTGCACGGAGCGACTGGGAACGACACATCGGACAGACCAGAGCACGATGATGTTTGTACACCCCGCTCCCAAAAAACCTCGGCAGAGCCACCCCAAGCCGAACAAATTCAGCAGCAAAAGCCTGAAAAAATAAAGCTTAACCCCTTTCAGGCTGCGCACACAGCATGGCGTGTATGAATTACCGGGCAGAAGTTTAAAATTTCCTTTAATCACGGGGAAATGCTTTGAAACGGCTTGTCTGGTAGAGCAGCTCCCAAAGAGCTTTTATCTTTCGGCTGTGGTGCTGGAAACCCCACACGAGATTTTTCTACCTTCCAGTTTTAGCATCTCTCCTTTTCCGTTAGGTTTCCTGAAGTTGTGCATGGTGAGATACACCACAACTGGTGAAGTAAAAAACAAAAAATCACTAAATTTAATGCGAGGAGAAACTTCTCTTGAAAACCAGAAGGGTGGAGAGCTCAGCTTCAGGTTAAGACGTTTATTTTATGTGTTATCCCAAAGCCTCTGTGCAAGTACAACAGGTTTAAAATCCTGCCTCTCCTGTGCTGCCAGGCTCGTGCTTCCAGCACGGGTAATTATATACAACACGCAACCGAAGGTCATTAACACCCTTCTCACAGAAAAACAAGCAGCTAATACATGCAGACCTGTTCTCACGCACCACCTTACCCGGAATAATCCACCATTGATACCAACCCTCGCACGGGAGTAATTTATGGATGCCATGGTAACCTAACTACAGCTCACCAAGTCTCATCCAATTCACGCACCTCTCCAAAGTGAGAATTTTCCACCACCTCCACCTTAGTCCCCCCCCACGACCAACATCCCTCAGAAGTTACCGAGCTTACTCACCATCCAAACGAGGAAAAATAAATAAAACCCTCTGAAAAATGAGGTTTTAGGCATGAGAGCCTACAACAAAACCAACCAGCTCATCTCTGCCCCGGCAGGACAAACAAGCTGGGGAGTCCCCGCGCCGAGCAGCCCGTGTCCCTTCCTCTGGAGCTGGCTGTGGCCAGGAAGCCTCCCACAAACCCACAGCCAGATGCCTCCTGCAGCTGCGAGTTACTAAATTGGAGGAACATTAACCATTGAAGCGTCGGGAGCAGGCGAAATGTTTTAAATGCGTCGCAGAAACTTCAGCCCGGGAGTTACGCGGGTACAGATGGTTAAGCAGAGAGAATCTGCTCCTTTCTTACCTTAAGCAAAGGGAGGTCTCTGAATTCTAACGCATCTCAGATTTTTCAACTTCAAAAAAAACACGTCGGGCGGTGATTTAAAGCCGGTTTCCCTCTCTGATTTCCTACAGGGGTGACGTGGAGAGAGAGAAAAAAAAAGAAAAAAGGAAAAATTGAAGTACTTAAGGATCTGCAACAGCCATGGGAGTTGAATTTTTCCCCCTCGATCTGTAAAAAAAACCTTCTCCTCAGCCCTGCCTGCTCCTCAGCCAGCGCTGCTGACGAATTCCAAGGCTCAGCTCTTGACATGCAGAATCACTGAAGGATCAAGAGCATAAATGTCACTTCCTCTAGGCTGCACATCAACGGCAAAGGAGCCTCATCTGCTCTCCCCACCCCAACCCTCCCCACCCGAAGAGTAAATCCTGACATCTGCCTCATGCCGAGCTTTCATTAAGCTGAATTCTGAGGAATTCCGATTTAAAGCCCCTCTCCGAAGGATCCCCACTTGCAGCTAAACCATTATGTAGTTTCACTCGAGAAACCGCGCAAGCGGAAGAATATAAACTGAAAAGCCAATAAAACAGGAGTCAAAGCCTAACCTTGAAACAAATTACAGCCGGCTACATCCGAGCGGGTACAGAGCTCTGGAATTATTAAATGAGCTTCAGAAGGGATTTAACTAACCAAATTCCGCTGCAATGCTTTATTTCTGCTACATGTGCTGCCCCCAAAATATTTCCTAAGGTTCTTCCATCTCCTTTATTGCTTTTTGCCTCTTTCCTAATCGAATCCAACAGGCACAAACCCTATGAAGGTTGGGGGTTGCTTTTCTTTTCTGACAGTATTTCATAAGGCAGTGGCCTAAAAGTTCCTTTAGAATAGAAATGAGATGTCACAAAGACAACATCCTAAATACATGAGATACGTGGATTAAACGGAAATCAGGACACCGGCATCGGCTTCAAACACCATATAATTAACTCCTAAAATGGCATTTTAATGGTCTCTGCCCTTCCTCAACTTGGCAATGGAGTGTATAATTACTCCCTTATTAGCTCCCTGCATCCTTCCCGATTTAAAAATTAAACAAAACCTCTTCTGTTGGAGTTTGCCTTGAAGAAGGCTTGTTTTAAAAGGATTACCCATCGCTGAAAGCAAACTGGATTCCATAACGGGAGGCTTATTCGGGCACTCGAAGCCTATTTCTCTAGGTATCTAACACACACCTGGATCTTTTAAAAAAAAAAAATCTATTTAAGTTTTCTTCCTGAATTACCTCAATAAAGCAAAATTTTATCACTCATTAAAATTGATGCTGGGGCAGCTTAAGCCTGCGCGGTGTTTCTTCCTCTAATCCTCTTGCTGGAGGCTGGGTTTAATAAACAAAGGCAGCTCTAATAATTCAAATCTTCCTTCCAAAGATGCGATGTGCCTGTCAGGAGCTTTCTGCACCATAGTCAGTGCCTTTCTTCAGCCTCTCTCCGAGGCTTTGCATACGCTTAAGCCCGCGTCTCGCCTTTTGAATGCTGATAATGACTGTGTTTCTTTTCTCTCCTTTAAAGGATTAAAGGCAACCACACAGACATTTTTATTAGCGCATCACGCGCCATTAAATTGTCAGCTCATCTTTGGCAATTCCCCTTAAAATAAATGAATTAAATAAAGAAACGCGCGGCTTTGAAAACATCTTCACAACAAAACACTCATTTCCTTGGCACTTATTTATAAACTGAAGGAAACGGAGCCAAAAAATCCGACCGACAAAGCCCCACGTGTACTTCCCTTGCAGCCAGGTTGCAGACAACCAGAACCACTCTACACACAACATGTATTTTTAAAGACCGTGTAGTTCATAACATCTACCAGAGAGCCCTTCCACGGCTCCACCAAGAGATGGATTTTTATTATTTAAGAGCTCACCCTCCTGCCTTTAAGTGGCAAGGTGAGAACTCCCCCGTTTTGCACTCTGGTCATACGGGAACAACCCCCAGAGAAGACCTACAAGTTTTTAACAGGAGAAAGGAGCAATATTTCAGCCTGAGATGCTCCTCCCTCTGGTGCCAATGCTCATGCCACGTGGCCCACACCGAGAAGATGATGGCTTAGGATTCCCTGCAGTTCCTTCCTAAGGGCACTCGGGGTTCTTAATACCTTATTTTTGGTCAAGATTTCTATGTGGGAGGGAATCGGCTCTTCTTCATACGCTTCAGCTTCCTTCTCTCAAATTCCAGCCTACAGCTGAAGGTGCCTAAAATCTCCTCCAACAGGGCTGTGCCTTGGCACGATTTTCAACCAGCCCTGCAGCCCTAACTTGAGAAAAATTGTTCAGGGCTGCAGAAATTCAGTCCCTGCCCAAATAAGACCCATCTGGAGGATTCTGCCCATATAAGGTTTTTATCTTATGTATCACAACTAAGTTTTAAAAGTAATCAACATGTTTGACTTAGAAGGCACAAGAACCACTGATACTTTAGATGTGCACATTCCTTCTGGTTTTCAGCACAGAATCACAGACTGATTTGGGTTGGAAGGGACCTTTCAAGCTCATCGAGTCCAACCCCTCTGCAGGGAGCAGGGACATCTGCAACTAGAGCAGGTTGCTCAGAGCCCCGGCCAACCTCACCTGCAATGGTGCCAGGGATGGGGCAGCCACCACCTCTCTGGGCAACCTGGGACAGGGGCTCACCACCCTCAGCAGCAACAATCTCTTCCTTCTCTCTAGTCTAAATCTCCCTCTTTTAGTTTCAAACCATCACCCCTTGTCCTGTCCCAACAGGCCCTGCTCAAAAGTCTCTCCCCATCTTTCTTGTAGGCCCCTTGAGGCCCTGCAAGGCCACCAGAAGGTCTCTGTGGAGCCTTCTCCTCTCCAGGCTGCACAAGCCCAACTCTCCCAGCCTGGCCTCCCAGCAGAGGGCTTCCAGTCCTTGCATCCTCTTTGTGGCCTACTCTAGACCTGCTCCAACAGGTCCATGCCCAGTAGATTCATAGGCAGTAGAAAGATCCCCACATCTCTTCATGGAGAATTCCTCTCTAAAATACTGGTACAATTCCAGGAACAGTTACAGTCCTGTTCATCGCTGCAGAGATCAGTGCTGGGCAAAGGTCCCCTTACTCCATCTCTGTCCCCAGATGGACAGGCCCAGGCTGGTTCATTACAACAGGTCAGCAGAGAATAAACAAGGAGCATCCCCACAACAGCTTGGATACAGTCAGGAGAGTCCATCTGGCCAAGTTCTGTTTCTGGCTTGTGGAAACAACAGCTGCAGAGCCTGGAAATAAACCCTGGAGATTGCCTGAAGGCTGAGCATGAAGCAGCCGAGCAGGTGCTTTCCCTCCGTTCCTCTCGCGAGGCAAGAGGCAGCTCATGCAAACAGCTTGTACCAAGGGCACCGATCCAACAGCGACGAAATCCCTGCGGGTACCTTCAGAAGAGGCATGGAGATCTTGGAGCAGTCAGACATGCAACCAGCTCCACCAGGACTCTGGGAGGTAGAGGGACAGAAATGGAGCAGAAAGCACAAGTGATGCTTCACGCAGCCCTGAGGGATGGAGATCTTTGTCAGCAACAGACAGTGGGATTGGGTGCATCTTTAGCAGGTTTGCAGATGACATCCAGCTCTGGTGCTCTCAGCACAGCAGAGACATGGACCTGGTGGAGCGGGGCCAGAGGAGGCCCCAGCAATGATGGGAGGGTGGAAGCCCTCTGCTGGGAGGTCAGGTTGCTGGGGGGTTGTGGATGCTCCATCAGTGGAAGTGTTCAAGACCAGGTTGGACAAGGCTTGGAGCAACCTGATCTAGTAGGAGGTGTCCCTGCCATGGCAGGGGGGTTGGAACTAGATGATTTTTCAGGTCTCTTGCAACACAAACCATTCTATGATTCTATGCTCTCATTCTAAGGCTCTCAGGATGCACCATCCAAAAGAGATGGACCAAAACCAGCTTAACTAATTTTGTTCAGGTTACTTTCATGAATCCACAAAAACATCATTTTCTCCTTGTGCCCAGATAGAAAGGATTTATCTCATTTCTATTAAACAGAACAGTAAGACCTCATATTTTATTCCCATGATCTAACACACAGAAATGGTTGTTTCTAAAGCCGAAGATTATTAAGAGGAAACAAAATCTCTATGCCCCTTGCAGCTGCTGCACATTTCTGACACTAAGCCATGTCCTCAGGAACAGGCAGGACACACAAGTCCTTCTCCGAGCTGCACTTCAACACTGGGGATCTGATCAATGATGGGGCCAGACTCTTGTCAGTGGTGCCCAGCGACAGGACAAGGGGCAATGGGCACCAAGTGGAACCCAGGAGGTTCCATGGGAGCAGGAGGAGAAACTTGTTTGGTGTGAGGGTGTGGGAGCCTGGCCCAGGCTGCCCAGAGAGGTTGTGGAGTCTCCTCTGGAGAGATTCCAAAGGTGCCTGGACACGATCCTGGGCCCCCTGCTCTGGGTGAGCTGCTGGAGCAGGGGGTTGGACAAGTGATCTCCAGAGTTCTCCCACAACACCCACTGTTCTGTGATTTTCCCATGTGGATAAAGAATCAGACAGATTGATGTTACACAGCTCCGATCAGGCAACTGACATGGCCATAAGCCCCAAGATCTGAATTTCTGCTCTCATACAATGCTCATTATCAACATGGCTCCTCTGACTGTGTCATGCTCATCCATCGAGAGAGAAGGACATCGTTTCTCTAACAAAGGGTTTCTATGGCCTCCCAGTTCTACAGGACAGTTGGAGAGACAGTCAGAAGAGAAACATGGAAGCAGCAACCTGATGTCTCAGCTAAGATCATAGACATTGCTTGAGTTGGAAGAGATCTTTAAGATCACTGAGCCCAACCGTCCCCCAGCACTGCCAGGGCACCACTAACCCCTGGCCCTCAGCACCACATCTCCACGGCTTGGAAAGCCCTCCAGGGATGGGGACTCCACCACTGCCCTGCCCAGCCTGGCACAGCCCTTCACAGCCCTTCCCACCAAGAAATTCTGCCTCAGCTCCAACCTCAGCCTCCCCTCGTGCAACCTGAGGCCATTTCCTCTTGTCCTGTTGCTTGTTCCCTGGGAGAAGAGCCCAACCCCACCTGGCTCCAAGCTCCTGTCAGGGAGTTGTGCAGAGCCAGAAGGTCTCCCCTGAGCCTCCTTTGCTCCAGGCTCAACACCCCCAGGTCCCTCAGCTGCTCCTCACCACGCTCCTGCTCTAGACCCTTCAGCAAAATGCCAAAGCCTAGGGAAGACTCTGGAGTTTAAGGATATTTATCAGCCTGATCGCAGAGGACAGAGGAGCAAAGGTGCAGGCACCACCGCCTGCTTTCAGCACACGGAACACGCCACGTCTCACACTGACGTTTGTCATTTATTAAGAGCGCTTTTCAATTTAAATAAGGTGGTTAAAGTGAGAGCACCCAATTAACTGCTCAGTAGGAGGACAGTATTAATATTCATGAAACATTCAAAGCAGACGTGGGATTCCTAATTATCTGAACCCACACACAACAGAGCTGCACTCATACTGTACTATATCCCTCAAAAAATATTAAAAGAAAAAAAAAAAATCAATATTCATTTCTGTAGCTGACTTGGGTTCCACGCTGATTTTTTCCAGTTTAAACACCAGCGTTCAGCTCTACCCAGCTCAGCCCTGGTGTGAATTTTCGGTCCCACAGAAAGAGGAACACGCCTGATGCAAACCCACAGGGTTAAACTGGACTAATCCAGGCACTGCCTGTGGTGGAAAGCCCCTCAATTTGGGCCATCAAGGCAGTCAAACCAACCCTCCCTCCCCCTAAATGCTGCCGTTCCAGTCGTTCAATCCCAACACAGCCAGTTTGTCTCAGCGCAATGCAGCGCAAAGTGGTTACACAGCACAAGAAAACCCAAACAATGTCCCCAAAATGCCTGTGTTCCCCAGGACTCATCTTGGGGCCTATTCTCTGTAATATCTTTCTCAATGATCACATCCAACATCCCACCTCCCGCAGGACTTTCTACAATGTGTAGAAAAACTCCATCCCAAACCCAACATCCTACATCCAATGTGCTGTAGGACCTGCTGCAATCCCTAGAGCAAACTCCATCCTACAACCAGCATCCTGCAGGACCTTCTACAATCCCTAGAGCAAACTCCATCCCATAACCAACATCCTGCAGGACCTGCTACAATCCCTAGAGCAAACTCCATCCCACAACCAGCATCCTGCAGGACCTTCTACAATCCCTAGAGCAAACTCCATCCCACATCCAACATTCTGCAGGACCTGCTGCAATCCACAGAGCAAACTCCATCCCAAATCCAATACACTGCAGGACCTGCTTCATTCCCCAGAGTGACCTCCATCCCAAATCCAACATTCCACATCCAACATTCTGCAGGACCTGCTGCAATCCCTAGAGCAAACTCCTTTCCTGGAAGGCAAGGAGCAAGTGCCAGCAGAGGGCACTCAGATGCCAAGAGAGAACAAACGCAGCAGGCACAGGGCATGGCGATGGCTCTGCCAACACCTCCATCCATCCGGAGAGACCAGTTTTGCCTTTAGTCCTCACACGGTCGCAAACACAATGCTTTTGATCCAAGGTTTAGTTTCAGGCTCACTTTCAGCCACGGCCTCTGCCACCAACTCCCAGTCCAAAGGTTCTCTGCACTGGACGCAGCTGGCTTTGCTGACAGCAGAGACCAGAGGATGAGAAGCCCCAGCTCCAGTCCCAGAGGAGACCTTCCACTTTGAGAAGCTAAGGGGAAACATGTGCTGCTGTCAGGTGAAATAAGGAGAAAGAAGCGTCACAAGCCAAGCCAAGCATCATGTTAGATGTTTTCCACGCTGCAACGTCCTGCGAAGAACACTTAAATCTTCTTGGAGAAGAAGACAGGTTGAGAGAGTTGGGGCTGCTCAGCCTGGAGAAGACTCCGGGGGGACTTTATACTGACCTTCCAGTACCTGAAGGGGCCTACAGGAAGGCAGGGTAAGGTCTATTCACAAGGGTTTGTAGTGGCACGACAAGGAGTAATGGAAGCTAGAAAAAGAGAGATTTAGGTTGGATATTAGAAAAAAGTTCTTTAGCATGAGGGTCATAGAGCACTGGAAGGGGCTGCCCAGAGAGGTGGTGGAGGCCCCATCCCTGGAGTCATTCAAGGTCAGGCTCGATGAGGCTCTGAGCAACCTGACCTAGGTAGATGTCCCTACTGTGTAGGGAGGTTGGACTAGATGACCTCTGGAGGTCCCTTCCAGCCTGAAACATTCTATGATTCTAAGAGTCCAAATTTGTAGCAGTAAAATTTGAAATTTGCTGTCAAGGAGTCAAGGAACTTGTTACCAGCCCAAAGAGTATTGGAATGCAGCACATCACGGTTGTATGCCGGCAGGACAACCTCCATTCGCTGAAACTGAACGTAAGGATAGAAACCAGGAGGATCAGTTTCAATTCCAGTTATTCGGGGAAATATTTGGAGACCAGGTTTACTGGTCAGTGGAACTTCTGGAGCAAGAAGGATTTTACCACAGAGTGTTACAGAGGGTCACTCAAAATCAGCTGTCACAGCAAGGATTAAGCAGCTGCAGCAAAGATCTCCAGACATGTGCAGTGAGCTGTGCACAGTGTAGAGGAAGTGGGATAAGAACTGGACAGAACAACGATGTCAGGGAAAAACATAGAATGGTTT
>VZZY01008605.1:0-10753 GCA_013400335.1 Eurystomus gularis | reverse complement strand
AGACCCTTCCCCAGGTTCATTGCCCTTCTCTGGCCACGCTCTAGCCCCTTAAGGTCCTTCTTGGAGTGAGGGACCCAAAACTGACCCCACGATTGGAGGTTGGGCCTCCCCAGTGCTGAGTCCAGGGGGACAATCCCTGCCCTGGTCCTGCTGCCCACACTAGAGCTGACCCAAGCCAGGATGCTGGTGGCCTTCTTGGCCACCTGAGCACATGCTGACCCATCTTCACCCCCAGGTCCTTTCCAGTCGCTCTTCCCCCAGCCTGGGGCGTTGCAGGGGGTTGTTGTGACCCAAGGGCAGGACCCAACACTTGGCCTTGTTGAACCTCATCCCACCGGCCTCTGCGCATTGATCCACTCCTACCCATAAGCATTCAGGCTGGTTGATACCACACGTCAGAAATGTGTGTGCACCCACAGCTTCACTGGAGTTAAGGCAATTTCCACACAGAGGCCAGCAAATTCCTCTTCCAGTGACCTCTCAGTATCTGCAGAGGGTTAATCACCAGGCCATGAGGTACCTCCCCTCTTTTTTTTCCCCCCAGTTTGACATTATTTCATATATTACGCAAAGGAGTCCAAGCGCTGCATGAAGTTTTCCATAATTCTTCACCTTTGGTGATAACATCATAAAACCAGATCTTTTAAAAGTCTAATTCCCGGCAGGCTTAATATGAACATTCTCCGCGTGTGCTGTTCATGCTTAAAAACAGGCATTAAACAGCTAAAACATTTGATGTTTGGAAACAAAGTTACCCATCTGCCAAGGGTTTTGGAAGCACTACATACCACGAAAGATTTTTCTGTTCTAAAACCATCTCATGTTAAAGAAAAATCTCCAGACATGCAAAAGCTTAAAGCTTAAAAATAATCCTTTCCACTTACTTCTGGGGCTCCCTCGTTTGTTTACTGTGAAGCACCCGATTGCTGTTGCAAACGCTCCCCCGTCGTGGAAGATTGAGTGCTTACCTCTACAAAATAATGGCATTTATAAATTAATCATAACACTTAAAAATAACTGACCTACTTTGCTTGGCCACCAAGGATTCACGGCGCGCAAGCATCCAAGCTACGAATCACCACCATGCCAATGGAAGTGTGAAGGTTCTGCACGTCGAGCTGAGATTTCATGGCACGTTGCTGCACAACCTGCGCTGGGGGTGATGAGTTCCCTTCAAAACGCTGCTGTGGGGGCTCACCACGACTCCTGGTGTGAGGGCACAGCTACAGAATCCCAGCATGGTGGGGGTTGGAAGGGACCTCTGGAGATCATCTCATCCAACCCCCTGCTCCAGCAGCTCACCCAGAGCAGGGGGCCCAGGATCGTGTCCAGGCACCTTTGGAATCTCTCCACAGAAGGAGACTCCACAACCTCTCTGGGCAGCCTGGGCCAGGCTCCCACACCCTCACACCAAACAACTTTCTCCTCCTGCTCCCATGGAACCTCCTGGGTTCCAGTTGGTGCCCGTTGCCCCTTGTCCTGTCGCTGGGCACCACTGACAAGAGTCTGGCCCCAGCCTCTTGCCCCCCATGGGCCCTTGAGCTCTTGCTCAGCATTGATCAGATCCCCTCTGAGGCTTCTCTTGTGCAGCTCAGCAGCCCCAGGGCTCTCAGCCTTTCCTGGGCACAGAGATGCTCCAGGCCCCTCAGCATCTCCAGAGCCTCCACTGGACTCTCTCCAGTAGCCCCTTGTCTCTCTTGACTGGGAAGCCCAGCACTGGACCCAGCACTTCAGAGGTGGCCTGCCTATTATCTCCAGATGTCCCTTCCAATCCCCACCATTCTGTGATCCTGTGTCCAAGCTGTGGAGGTGACCAAATTCTTACCCTTTTCTAATCCTAAAACCCTGCTGGCTTTAGTTACCACTAACATATGGTGGAGCAGGATGAAGCTGTTCCTCCCACCTACCCAAGAGCCAGTAGCTTTTCTGTCAGTCTAACTTCCTGGGAAATCCAGATTTTTCTGGAGGAACACACAAAAAAAAGATAGCGAAACCCAGGAACATGTGGAGGAAGGTGGCTGTCATCGTATGGAGCATGCAGATCTCTAACACCTTGCTTTCAGGACAGGAATATAACAGAGATTTTATCTAAATTCCCCTTCTGTATGGCAGCTCCAGTGCTAATTTGTCATGTGGGCAAGGAAAAAAAAAAAACCCTGCTAAAAATCAGTTTTAACATGAAACAGACGGTCCTAGAGCAACAAGTGGAGCCCACCAGCATCACCAAAACTCTTGCCTGCTTTGCAGTGTGAAGCATGTGAAGCTATTTTGGTGTCCCAGCTACATGGAGAAAGAATGTGTGTATATATATATATATATACACAAAAAAACCAACCCAAAACCCCACACTGAGAAAATTACTTCTCCCTTCCTAGGCAGAAGACGTTCTGATCTCATTTGTTGACATTTCTCATTAGGAGGAGAGCCCTCCAAAAGCCCTCCGAGGAGAGGAAAGCTTCTTAGGGGTTTTAAGCAAGCCCACATGAAACAGCAGGGATGGCGAGAGCTGATTAGTCCTTCGGCTTGAGACGCCGCCACGCAGTTAAACAATTTTAGTGTCTTCAAAAGAACTTCAAATAAGTTAAGATAACATAACCGGCAGCTTTCTGTGTTCAACTTCATGTTCAGGTACCTTCTGAACAGGAGAACTTGATGATGAAGTACAGCTTGGAGTCACAGCTCCGAGAAACTTAATGTAACATAACTACTCAAAAAAAAAAATCAAAGTTGATATTTTTTAACTGTATTTGCTAATTTTTTTCTGCATTAAAGCATTAAAGTCAAAATGGGCACAGACGAAAAAAGATTGGAAAAATAGGAAAGTATTTTCAAGGCCCCTCCACTTCAAACCACAAGCCAGAATTCTATTTTCAGAAGAGCACGTTGGTTTGCGAGAGGCTTCTGCAGACGTATGACATCATCTAGCTCTACATTCTGGAGACACTCAGCAACTAAACACACCCAGGTCTCCTCGCTAACTCCGCTCGCTTATGACAAGGGGTTGCAAACGCAAACCGTGCTCTTAAATAGTCAGCTCGATAAGCAGTTTAGCAATTAATCCTTACATCTGCTCAAATGCTGCTTACAGCAAATCGTTAGGAAGAAAATTAAGCCAGCAGCCAGCCGGTATTTCTTATTCGGTCAAAACAGCATCGAGCCACCTCGAACAGCATCAAACTCCACAATCTGAGAGCTCTTCAGGGAAAATATGAACGCGGAAAGAAGTCAAATCAAATATTGTGTGAAGGTGACCTGCCTTGATAACCGGCAGATCCACTCAGACAACTCAAGTCTATCTAAAAACGCAGCAAATCCCACAAGTGTTCAAAAACGAACTGGAGACACCGACCACCCACGTTTGGGAACCTGCAGATCCAAAAGGCTAAGCAGGAAAGTGGTTGAATCACCACCCCGGAGAGGTTTAAATGTTGTGTAGATGTGGTGCTGAGGGACATGGTTAGCAGCAGACTTGGTAGAGTTAGGTTGGACACGATGATCCTGAAGGCCAACGGCTGGACACGATGATCCTGAAGGCCAACGGCTGGACACGATGATCCTGAAGGCCAACGGCTGGACACGATGATCCTGAAGGTCTTTTCCAACCTAAAGGATTCTACGAAAGCTTCAGGTACTTCATGGTAACATATCCCGCCATAAGCAACTAGAACTGTACTTGTAGGGCACAAATTTGGGAGGTTTTCTTGACATAGTCACCTTCACAGCCTGGACAGCCCCACATGCCTGTAGTGGAGCTAACAGGCTGTTAACAAAGCAGGGTAGGAAGCGTGGGTGATACTTGGCCCTTCTCACTGACCAATAAAAACCATTTTTTACTTCTTCAAACGTTTGGGGGTTTTTTTGCAGGAATTAATTTGGTATCTTTTGGTATCGTTGAGAAGATTTCTAAGGGAAATTCAAATATACATTAAACCCAATGAGTGGTAAAACAAGCTCTTTCTGGTCAGATTTAGACTTTCAGAAGGAAAACAGCAAAATACTTCAGAAGAACCACACCCAGGAAGAAACCGGGAACCCATTTCACTTTCAACACAGAAAGCAGAGTTTAAGAGGCACAAAACCACCTTTTCAAGCACTAGACGTACTTTCTGAAGGTGAGGTCAACCTTGGGTACCTCCTAGATCGAGAGGTGCAAATGAAGACCCTGAGTTTTCACCTCCAAGGGAAGCCCCATGGCCTCAGTGGCTCTAGGAGCTCCTGAGAAGCTGCTTTTGTTTCAACGCCTTCTGGAATTTCCGGCATACCTTAATGCAATTAAAAAGAGGAAGAGAATAACACCAACAACCCCATTTCCTGGGCTAGACCACCTCCAGGACTCTCGTCTCAAACCTGTCTGCTCAGAAGGCTTCTCACCAAAGCACAGAGTCTAAACTAAACTCACAAGCACCCTACAAGGGACACAGAAGAAGTTCTAACACTCTGGAACAGACTTTGTTGTACTTGGCAAAGCAGCACGACAGAAAACACTGAGCTTGAATGAAGCCACTTTAGAAGCTAAACCAAGCATTAACCTTCCTAGTTCCCACCACATACGAGAAGATCAAGTGCTCAACCACCAAGTCAAGCTCATTTTATGCTCACTCACTGCAGCTCTGTTCTTGCTGCTGTTTTTTGTGGGTCTGCACATTAGCCCTAAAACCAAGCAAATGTGGGTCACCATCACTCCCACTCACAGAGCACATCCCGAGCAGTGGTACCTCCTCAGCACCTTCTCCAGGGAACACCAGACCTCCTCAGCACAGCAGAGACATGGACCTGGTGGAGCGGGGCCAGAGGAGGCCCCAGCAATGATGGGAGGCTGGAAGCCCTCTGCTGGGAGGCCAGGCTGGGAGAGTTGGGCTTGTTCAGCCTGGAGAAGAAAAGGCTCCACAGAGACCTTCTTGGGGCCTTTCTGGACTTCGAAGGGACTGTCAGAAAGCTGGGGAGAGACTTTTGATCAGGGCCTGTTGGGACAGGACAAGGGGGGATGGTTTGAAACTAAAAGAGGGAGATTTAGACTTGAGAGAAGGAAGAGCTTCTTTATGCTGAGGGTGGTGAGAGCCTGTCCCAGGCTGCCCAGAGAGGTGGTGGCTGCCCCATCCCTGGCACCATTGCAGGGGAGGTTGGCCGGGGCTCTGAGCACCCCACTCTAGTTGCACATGTCCCCGCTCCCTGCGGGGGCTGGATGAGATAACCATCAAAGATCCCTTCCCACCTAAACCAGTCTATGATTCTATGAACATCCAGACCAGAAACGCTGGTCCTGCTGGAGGCGGAAACCCTTTGCTCAAGTGCACTTCATTAGGCAGACTTTGCTCCTTCATCTAAACCATCACTCCACCTCTCTCAACGCGGAGCCAAACTGCACACACCCCTGCTGAAGTTTAAAATCCTTACCTGCTACTTTACATACTCTTAAACTAATCTCTCTGTGGAAAGCCCATTAGAAAAGAACCTTAATCAAACAGAAACCTTATTGTTCTCAACCTTCCCAAGGTCAGCAGGAGACAGGTTTAAAGCTCAAGCTGAAAGCATTTTTGAGTGGCTAATCTGACTGTTTTAGCATGTGCAGTGGTTGCAGAAAATTGTGCTCAGGTCTTTATTGTAGTGAAACAGGGAATAGAACATTCCTGAGCAAGCTGGGATTCAGTGCTCCAAAAATCTCGATCCTTGGGCAGCCACAGGGGATTCCCTCAACATCTTCCTCTCCAAAAGTGTGGCTTCAGACTACAATAAATCCTAACCGCTGAGAACGTGGCCACACCAATTCGTTTTGGGATCAACAAGCCACATGTAACCATGAGTCTGTAAATTAGACCTTATGAAGTGACACCAGCCAACTTGTTCCCATACCAGGGGACACCAGCTGATCTTTAACTCTAATAATACAAGCGGCATAAATGAGGGAGAAAGAAAAGGTGCCGTACTTGAGATAAGGCACTAATTAAAACCTCGTTTCCTTTGGAATTAGCGGCGAGCTTTTTTAGCAGGATCTCATTAGCATGCATTTTGTCTGTCACCTCCAATATTTCCCGTTCAATATTAACATTGAAAACGCAGCGGCTACGCGGGGTTATCGGGTGAGCTTTGTTAAATATCAGCCAGGCCATGGCGAAGTCTCTCTGTCCCACCACAGGTTTGCTTCTCCCGGATCGACGGCGAGCACCGGGGCTCTCCTGCTGGCACAAAGTTGGGCACCGAGGAGAGATTAAAATCCACAGCCCGCTCCCCACGTGGCACATTCCAGCGCCGACAAGATGTCATGAAGGAGCAGGAAGCCAAAAGGATGCCAAGAGATGAAGTAAAAAGAGCCAAAAACTAAAGCTGCCGCTGTGGAGCATGGAAAAAAGAGCTGATAAGAAAGTAAATTTACATTTCATTCTAGAAACGCCCAGTGAAAATCCAGCATGGCTACAGAAAAGCTGAAGTTGCGCTAGGCCTAACCACGTGAGAAAACAGTCCTCAAATACAAGCGTTTATTCCCCAAATTCTGGAGAAGAGAAGCCTCAGAGGGGATCTGATCAATGCTGAGCAAGAGCTCAAGGGCCCATGGGGGGAAAGAGGATGGGGCCAGACTCTTGTCAGTGGTGCCAGTGACAGGACAAGGGGCAACGGGCACCAACTGGAACCCAGGAGGTTCCATGGGAGCAGGAGGAGAAACTTGTTTGGTGTGAGGGTGTGGGAGCCTGGCCCAGGCTGCCCAGAGAGGTTGTGGAGTCTCCTTCTCTGGAGAGATTCCAAAGGGGCCTGGACACGATCCTGGGCCCCCTGCTCTGGGTGAGCTGCTGGAGCAGGGGCTTGGATGAGATGATCTCCAGAGGTCCCTCCCAACCCCCACCATGCTGGGATTCTGGGATCAGAATTTTAGCATTATTAAGAAGAAAAGAAAGAGGAAAATCACAAAATGGCAATACTGTAAAAGGGGAACATCTTCCGACATTTTAGGTCTGCAGCACGAGGCGAAACTGATGAGTCAACTCGCTTTGAAAACCAGTAGAAATTGGATCTTAAAGTTCTGACTGCGGCTCAGACATGAAAGCGAGTTCATTAAAAACATACCCAAAAAACCTAAAGGAAGCAGTTTAAGAAACACCGCAAGTAGATGCCTTTTAATCTTACAGCTCAATTAAATGTTCAGAGAAAGAGACCTACTTTAAATATAACCTCAGCGAAACTCAACTTATTATTCCCATTTTCTCACCAAAGGAGCAGAGATCCTGAACAGAAAGAAAAAAAGAAAAAAACCACTAAAGAACATTAGGCAACAAGGCCAGAAAGCAGCACTTTTGATTACTGGGGTCAGTTTTGGGCCCCTCNACAAGTGACAGGACAAGAGGAAACAGCCTCAAGTTGCAGCAGGGGAGGTTGAGGTTGGAGGTGAGGAAGAATTTCTTGGTGGGAAGGGCTGTGAAGGGCTGTGCCAGGCTGGGCAGGGCAGTGGTGGAGTCCCCATCCCTGGAGGGGTTTCCAAGCCGTGGAGATGTGGTGCTGAGGGCCATGGGTTAGTGGTGCCCTTTCAGTGCTGGGTCAACAGTTGGGCTCAATGATCTTCAAGGTCTCTTCCAACCCAAACAACTCTATGATTCCACGATTATCACCTGCTCACGCTGCATTCTTGTAGGTGATTATTGCCACTCCTGCCAACTATTATTTTTAGGGGCTTTTTGAGGTGTTCTGTATTTTTTTTAACCCATTTCACCTGTGTCTCTGAAGCAGTCACCCAAGACCTCTTGTTGACTGCAGCACACGCAGTAGCTGGTGGCCAGCACACCTCGTGCTTCTCCCGCTGGGGTAGCTCTGTGGACTCAGGACTACAAACGGCAGCACTGTTGTTACGGAATCAAACGGACAACGAAAGAGCTGAGGACACTTGTCTCACAGAAAATTACTGTCAAGCGCTGCCAGACCCAGCTTTCCCTCTTTCTGGGCCACCGGCCAGATACGAATCATTTCAGGTCCCTACTAATTTTGAGCCGTGTAACACGCTGCGCGATACAAAAGGGGCAGCTTCGGCCAGGCTGGGCTTTTTATTGATTATTTACCAAAAAAAAATGAAATTGCTATCATCCCAAATGCCGACAGCGACATTATTACCTCATGAGGAGTTAAAGGACTTCCTGAGGCACCACCTGAAGGGACATGTGCCAGCATCGGCTTATTACAGCAGCTCTTCCTACCTTCTGGGGCACAATGTCACAAGCCCTTGCACGAGCTGTGCAGACGGAACAGCAGCAGGAGTTAGGCCGTGTCTCAGTAAAACGAGACTCAGTTTTATTTTAAAAGGTACCGAGAGCACCTGGACAACCAAGAAACCATGGACCTCGGTTGTATTGATCGATGGCCACAGGATCAGAAAGGCTCAAGGATTGCTAACGTGAAAGCAACGCCTCTAGATAAACAGCAGGTAATATTTCACCCGGGTTCCACACCTACGCCAAAAACATCTCAGCAGGGCAAGATCCTGCTGAGATACATTAAATATTGTTCAGGCTTGTTACAACGGGCCAAGTTTAGAAGCGCATAATGACCTTAAAAACCTTTCTTGCTTGGCCAGCTCTAACTAGGAGAATTATTAACTACTGGCAACTCCTGTGGCTAATGAACAAACCAAAAGGCTTCAGTTCCTGGAAGCCCAATGAATAAAAACCCTCGAAACCCCACACTTTTTGGGCTGCGCTGCCCTGAATCCTACAGGCATCCTGTGGAAGAGCTGGAAGGTCACGCTCCTCTATCTACACTGATCTTCTACCACCACCTGGGAAGCTCTGAGGTATTTGCCTTTGCAACGTTAGAATTTTGCTTCAAGGTGGCAAATATGAGTTAGAACTTTGCATCTTGCATCCTGCTTGTGCTTCCCAAAACGGGCACGAGAAGCAGAACAGCCCTTGGATGCTCAAACCTACGGCAGCTAGAACACAAGCACACCTGATTTGTGTCCTCGGGACTTCGCCTTATGACAAGGTGCCCCGAAAATCTCTTTAATTACGAGACACCGTCCACAGAATGATGCACGACGGCTGTAGCAGCTGATCTGTGGTTGTGTTCTCAAAGAAGCCACAGTACGAATGATCCAGGAACACGCTGTCCTGAACGTACTGTCCTCACCAGCCCAGTACACACCTGCACTCTTAGAAAAACCACAGATATTATTTGAATTTTCCCATTCCCAGAGAGCGCATCGATCAAGTTTTCTCCTCTTCACACTCCTCAAGCGGCTGTGAATTCCAGAAGGCAAAACACAGGGCACACACAGACCACGTCTCTTTGAACTAAGCCCCGTTAAGGGAAGCGACTGTTCCCGTACCAACACATCCCCAGCACAAACCCCACTTTGCTGCCACCTTCCTAACCAAGCTGATTTCACCGTGCTACACCCGCCACAGCCCTCGCCTGGAGCATGCGGCGACCAGTCCTTCACAAAAACAGGTTTACAGGTGGCTGTTACTTCACAGATCCCAGAAGCACCGGGAAAGCCGCTCTGTGCTGCTACAGAGGCAGTTTGTGAGCTTGGTTTGACAGTCTGAGGCACCTTAAGCTCTCAGTGACAAAAAATAAGGAATAAGAAAGTATTGCGAGTTGAGTTCAGCTTTGTGGACAGCTGACTGGGCACCTCAGCCTCGCTGTGAGTGCCTTCACGTTGGTTTTGCTGTACTCAACATCTCAGGTACAGACACAAATGCTTTCAAAATGCCTTGATGGGAAACAAGAGCATCTGAGAGGGACAACCCAGTACCCGACTGGGCCACTTCAGCATTTTCATAGAAACACACACTGCTTTGGGTGGGAAGGGACCTTCCAAGGTCATCTCGCCCAACTGTTCCGCAACCAACAGGGACCTCTGCAAGTAGAGCAGGTTGCTCAGAGCCCCGGCCAACCTCACCTGCAATGGTGCCAGGGATGGGGCAGCCACCACCTCTCTGGGAAACCTGGGACAGGCTCTCACCACCCTCAGTGTCAAAAATTCTTTCCTTTTTTCTAGCCTCAATCTCCCTCTTTTAGTTTCAAACCATCCCCCCTTGTCCTGTCCCAACAGGCCCTGCTCAAAAGTCTCTCCCCATCTTTCTTGTAGGCCCCTTGAAGTCCTGCAAGGCCACCAGAAGGTCTCCATTTTCCCCAGGGATATATTTTTATGATTAACAGCTGGACTCAAACACCTTAAACATCTTTTCCAACCTAAACCATTCCCTGATTCTACTCAGACAAGCTGCCCGAGCAGCCTGGCAGGAGCCAACCCCTGAAAACACTGACTCCCTCTCCCCTGGCAGGGGCAATACAGGATTAAACACCAACCAACCTGCGAGCCTGCCCAGACACCAGCACCCAGCCCGGCGCGTCTCCCCAGGTAACAGCCGAGGCCACGGAGGCAGCTCTGCCTCTTCCCCAGGAACCGCACCAGGTTGAGGGGAGGCCTCAATTAGCGCAATTAACTCCTTCCAGACTTTGCTTCCTCTCAAATCGGGGGGTTTTCCAGGCAGGGCTCGCAGCGCCGGGCTCCTCCTTGGAGCCAAACCCCGGATTCCCGCATTTCCCTCCCCCGAAATCCCAAACTTGGGCCGAGCGCGCCCAGACAGCGACGGCGCGGGGCGAGGCGAGGCCGGCCCCAGCTCCCTCCCCAGCAGCCCCGGCCCGCGGGATAACGCGGAGAGCCCCGAAGCTGCCGTTACCGGAGACCCGCGGAGGGAAGAGCGGCCCTCGGGAGGGCCCCGCCTGGGGCTGAGGAGGGGGCTGGAGGCCGCGGCTCCTCCCGGAGGGGCTG
>VZZY01008603.1:26314-42448 GCA_013400335.1 Eurystomus gularis | reverse complement strand
AATTGAATGAAAAAACCTTTGCTTTACAATCATGTTAGTTCTGCTTTGAAAAGAATGTATTTAAGATGGCAATACTGCAGTTTATGTGAGACAGTTATTACAAATAAATATTCAGTGTGCTGTAAGTTCTGCCATGAAAATGGGTTTTATAGCATAGTGGGCAGAACCTTTTCAGACTTTAACACATTTCATACCCAACAGTAATAATGCTTATGAAAAGGTTTGGCATTTGTTTTTTTCTTGAGATTCTACTCACAAGATTTAAACTATAACATGAAGATAAGACTGCAACCTGGTCTTATTATGGGGAAGAAAAAAAGTCATACCCAAACATAAACTGATTACAAGTGCTTAAATGAATATAAGTCAGGTAAACTGTTTTAAGACTCTTCTGAAAAGATAGATAACATTTTCTTCAGGAATCTGCAGTGAAAGAGCAAACGAAAGTACTTCTGTCAGCAAGGCAATAATGAGCAGAAGTTCAGCAGCAGAATTTTCAGATTTTGGTGAGAAAGGGCATGGGAAACTTCAAGCAGACAGAGTCTATACACAAACCTGAAGACTTAAAATTTTGCAGATCAAAATTTTGCCTGTCACAAACATTCAGGCTGACACTGCAAGGCCCAGAGCAGCTGAGAACTCTACTTGCCAAATCCTCCTCACAGAGATTTTCTCACACCACCAAACTCTACTAACGATGTGAAAGTTTGATGGGGCAGGACACCATCAGCTACAAACTCCTGATCTACAGAAACACAGAAGCATATGTACAACTTTCCACTCATGATCAGATTATGTGTAGTGCCAGGTCTGTTCTCTTATGCAAGGCATCTTGAGTTTGAGTTTTGCAAGAACTCACTTTTAATCTTTTGATTTTGTAAATGCAGCACATCCATCACCTGTATTGCATAATATTTTCCCTGGACTGAAAGGGAAAAAACAGAGACATAACAGGCCATTTTTCGGAAGGGTATGTGTCTTCCTCTTCTCCATGACTTAATGCTATTACTTTCCAAAAGAATAGGGGCACATATCCAACATCCCACAGACCTGAGAGACTTTCCTAAGCAAACTGCTCCACTTTATTGTTCTTCAGAATTTCTGCATAGCTGGAGCAGAACGTGGCCTCAAATCTCTTACTCATCTCCTGTCTCTGTGTGTGATCACAGGCATTCCTCATCAGCGCTGAAAGGTGCTGTCAGCAGAGCTATGATCTCTTTTTCACTCCATGCCTAACATGCTTACAAGGCAAAAGCTCAAGATGGAAGAACTATTTGGCAGAAAAAGTCACAATTGCCAACACAGCCAAAAGGAACTACTTTATAGGAAAAGTTCCCCTGTTGCTTTAACAGAGGTCCCTTGGAAATTTGCACTAGCAAACTCTTCCCAGTGTAGGCAAGATCTCATCTTCATTTTTCCTGCCTTTCATTACAGGGCCCCTGTACAACCATTTGAGGCAGCTAGAAGCTCATATACAACTGCACAGCTACATGGGGAGTCCCAGAACTTCTGCCCTCTGCCTAGCTGTGTGCCTTAGTGGCACTGGGCATCATGGGCCCAGGAGGGTCTGCCCCACCACTCTGTGCTACCAGATGAGGCTTGGCAGCTCAGGGGAGGAATGCCCTGAAAACCTCAGTGGGACTTGCCAGCATTCACAAATCCTGGAGGAGGTCTGACAGCCTCCCCGCCACTCTTAGCAACAGGCTGTAGCAAGGCATATGTAGTGGTATTTATTACATCAACATGCAAGGTTTAATAAATGTGTTATAAGGAAGGAGACACAACAAAATAGAAGGTGTGTATTTAGCTCAGGTGGGCTCCTCCGCTACATTCAGCCAGTAGTTCCAAAGCTAGCCTAACCGTTGGGACAGCTATGGCAGCTCTGGGCAATAACAAAGATAAAGACTTTCTTCATATTGCTCTTTTCCTTTATGGCTTCACATGCCTGTACACACATCTGTAAGGTTTTTCTGTAACTCCCAGCTGCAGTAACCAATTCAACCTGGATGTCAGCTTGTATCTATATGCCTTACTAATGAAATCCCATCTATCAGCAGCTGGCAGAAAAATGGCTTTTGAAGTACATCTTTACAAAGGGTAGGTGTAGAGGAGTGGTTGAAAGCAACATTAATTTTGAGTTCATGTAAGTCTATGTGCATAATATCTCTGACAAGAACTATTTATTTGTAAACCCATAGAGAGAATAAAGAATGCAGTCTATTAGTACTGTGCGTTTGAGTTTAAACATAGGGCAAGCTTTGACAAATAGTATCAGTAGGAAGGTGATCTCCAGGCATAAATTGCTTAGTGGAAAGAGAGAACAACCGGTAAGTCTCCCTCCATGGAAACATCCTCTTTTTCTCTCTGAAATCATCAGGACCTCCTCCTAGGAAACCAGAACAAGGCACTTTCTGCCCTGTGGGTATTCTGTGCTGTTGTCTCTGCACGGGTCTTAGTCATTACTCTTACTCAAAAGTCAGCAAAATATGCTGTTGCCATGTAACCATAAACTTGAGTAGTCTTGTATCAAATTACTCATAATTTGCTTTTGGGGTTATCGGCTATTTTCCAGATGTAATTGGGACTCTCTTCTAAAGTAATGAAATGAATCAGGTTCACCAATGATGTGAGAAGTTTTCTAATTAACCTCCTCTGTAGCATGACAGAACACCTTTCTTGTTCTGTCCTGGTAACTCCTGCCCAGTCAGACTTCAGCAGCATCCCAAGTTGGTACAGCTGGGAAGAGACATTAATTGCCTTATTATAATTAGCATTTTATGACACTTAAACTGGAGATCTCTGACTAATGGCATTAACTGTTCTGAGCTAGAGAAAAGCTAAATTTTGGCCCAGGGAAGAATATTGTTTACTTCTGCTTATAAGGAAATCAGAAAAGCAGACACCTAACTTCTTGTCATTTGTCGATTTACAAAATACACTTGGATGCTGCTCCTTTGCCTTTGCAGAAACAAACAACAAAACTGAAAGACAGTTTAGGAAAAGCCAGCTAACAGTGTCCTAGCACTGGATGCAGGTGGCTTGTGCCACCAACTCTCCCTGACCATGAGGGTCACTCCCAAGTGAATCACCACCTTTTTTTGGTTTGGAAATCCTTACTTTTGGTCTCTTCAAGGAGAAGGAAGGATGCAGAATGGGGAACACAGGCATATCCTCCCTGCTGTGAAGATGTTTTGAGATCCAAAGGAACAGCCAGGCTCTGTCTTTTGGTTTAAAAGATGGGAAAATTTACGAGCCTGGGAGATGCCCAAGTGTGGCTGCTACACAGCTGCTCCAGATACACCTGTCATGCCAACTTCATCCAGTCATGGCACCCAGGTGTATGGATTCAGGTTAACGTTCTCACACTTTGCATTACAGGCAAATTTGATGTCACTTTTGTCCTCATTTGTCTTGCATTCAGCAAGCTATGCCTATATATAGGACTCCTTCCAAGCCCCTTGCAGAAGACCTTACCTACCCCTATATGGAAATCCCGGAAAGTCCTATGAGACCCCTACAAACCCTCTTGTGTTGTGTAAGCTTGCATGTAAGCAAAACCCAGCCTGGTCACCATATCCCCACCAAACTAACCTTGCCCAAGCTTAAAGCATCTCCAGCCTCTAAGCAGGGGAAGTTCCTGGAGGCTTTGATCTAACAGCTGTATACATCCCCATATTACCGTGAGAATGAAGGCAGGAAACTTTCTCCACCACAGGTATCATCTAAAAGATTTCTATGCTATGAGTCATTAGTGCTATAGCTGTAACTGTAACTCTGAAATAAACTAATTTTCTAACTTATTGTGAGAGCAAGATCCCCCCTTTCCCCCCAACACCTCACCTGTAAGGCCGAAGTAAGCTAGTTTTTAAGAAATAATGTTAATATTTCACTATAAACAGAGGCACAATTTTTCAAGCAAGTGATGGCAGATTGCCTTGTGGCTGAATAAAAAAAGAATGTTATTTGCGTAGTGAACAGCCTTGAAAGAACTAGTGCCTTACACGAAAAGATGAAAACATATTGTGTAAGATGCAGCTGCTCACTCAAACCCTCATAAAATTTAATTATATTGTGTAGACTGTGGCTGCTAATGCAAACAGCAAATAATTCACTGGAAGTAATTTATGGAAAGCGACTTTCCAAAGGTCTTGAGTGTTCTTCTCCCCCAGTCAGTTATGCTGACTTGGACTAGAAGAACTGTGCAGAGGCTTGGGGGTTAGTGGGCTGAGAAAATTAGGCCCAGCAAGAGCAATACTCCAGAAGTGAGCTAGTGATTCTTAGGGGTTTTAAGGATGGTGTTCTTGGTGTACCACAATGCACAACACCTTTTTTTGTCAGCAAGTCCTTTTGATATTTAATTTTTTTTCCCTTCCTTCTTACTCTGGAGAAAAGTGCTAGAAATCCTGTGAATTTTTGCAATGCCTTGGCCAGCTGCTCCACAGAGACACACATGCAGGAGTGTCATCCTCCATCCATCTACCTGTTCACAGTGGCAGACAAAGCCAAGCTCCAGCCCCACTGGCCTCGGGTCTGCACTGTGGTTGGTGTGCTGTTGCTCCAATTTAGAATTCCTCCTCGCAGTTATTTACAAATACCTTTTTCTCTCTCAAATCTTCCGTTTGTGGCTATACTTGTCCTCCATCACCAACACAAGAAACTGCTGGTTTTAGTTCTCCTTCCTGCGGTGGTATTTGTAACTGACGGCAATTAACGCCTTTATGGAACACACTTTATTCATATTCCTTTAACTGTAAATACCACCCAGCAAATGCACAGGGCAGCTCTCCCGTCATCATTGCCTTTGAGTTTGTTAGGGTTTGCATTTTGTGGTCAGAGCAGAAACAGAAGGTGTGATTAGCTGTCAGTGCTATCACGGTTAGCCTAAACCTTCCTTGTGGGCACCATCAAAGCTCCATTCCTAAAACTGGAGGTTTTAACAGGAAAAAGAAGTGTATTTCAAACAGAAGTGACTATTTTAACTTCCTCTCCTCTCCAAAACAATATGGCTTTAAGATCTGCCTTCCCCTCTCCCCCCACCATTTTTAAATAACGGAAGTCATATAGAGCAGAAATCATCACACCTGGATTATTTATCTCTGAGACTGCCTTTGCCTGTAGGGAGACACCTCATTTTTCCTTGATGCCTCAGTCTCCCCATAGCAGCTGTTCAGTTTCGTCAGACTTTCATGGGAAAGTACTCTCTGTGTGTTAAATATTATGGTAAAGATGCTCCAGTCATGTTCACTGGAGAGTAAGCTGAGCAGGTTCATCTCATAGACCAGTGCTGTTGGTCTGCCTTGGCCTTAGCCACTCTCCTCCAGCTTCAGTCCTAAGCCTGAGCCCCTTTCCCTTTGCAGAAGGCATTGCTTCATATGCAGGCTTTATTTCTTAAATGTTGTCATGACAAAAGTCTCAAGCATACCAAGGGAAAAACTAGTATTTTGAAAGCAAAAATGCTGAGGTTTTTTTCCCTCACCATTTTAAACCTCTGGCACAGGGGTTTTGTTTTGTTTTTTTCTTTCCAAAAGTATAGCACATGGAATATTTCACTCATTTTCAACATGCTGAAACTTTCCCCTCCCTAACCCCAAAGTCCCTTTTCATCCCAGATTATTCCAACAATTTTGACAGGTCTGTGCCAGATCATCCCTGAAGGATGACCTGCACATACCATCTGCCTCTAAGCTGGCTTGTTTACAGGTTTCAGGTCTCTGCAGTGCCCTCCTTCCTCCTCTGCCATGTACTCCTGCTCCACTGTACTCCTTCCCTGCTTCTGCCTGGAGAGTGGCTGCTCCGAACTTGTGGGCTCGTGGCTGGGGTGTGCCGGCACCTTTGCAGTGGGAGTGAAGGAGGCAGTTGGCATGTAACCTCATCTGCTTGACAAGTATATTCACTCAGGAGCTGGGGACAGTGGAATAAGGAAAAAAAAATAAATTATATATATATATGCTGAAAGTAACATATGGAGGAGCCTGGCTGGATGATTAGGTATGGAGAAGCAGGTTAGGAGCTGCCCAGAAGAAACAGAGGGAACCTGCAAAGAGGCAGGAGAGTAAGGACTTTTCCATTCACTGCTGTGGACACCCTCAATGCTTTTCTGTGTGTGTATGTCTTTATTTCTGATGCTAGAATTATGGAAGGAATAATAATAGACCATTCTTGTTGGTTTACATATAACTGGTGAAACTTTATCATTAATGTATGCAGGAGATACATGAAAACAAAGTGGAAGTGTATGTACCTAATCTCATGTGATGAGACTCAAACCATCAATTCATCCTTAAAATGTAGATATTCTTAAGTATATCAACACTGCTGAGCTATGTCACAGACTGAATATTTCCACTGGAGGAAAATTTAATCCTTTTAATTAGTTAGGGAGCATATAAAAAAATCATCAACTACAAATTCCTGGCATATCAGTTTGTATGAAATCTTTTTTTCATGCTGGAGCCTACAAAAAGGAATAATCATTTGAACTGATATTACTCTGCTATTTTATAATAACTGAAAATGTCACACGTGGTACTGATAGTACTGACAGAAAAAAACTAGTGCAAGACCAGTTGTTGCACTCTTTAAGAGGTACCTTTCCTATGCTTTTCAGCAGTTTTAAGGCTATCATTCAGCTTACCTGAAGTACTAATGAATCTCAGTTCAACAAATCCAATTACGTTTTGCATAAAGGTCACAATGCATGACATGAATTGCACTCAGAGAGGGATTACTAAGACCAGGGTGAGGACAGGAAGAAAATTAAGAATTTTTGAAGGAGGGATGCTTACAGCCTTCAGGCAAATGAGAGCTTGCAAGGAGAAACAAATGCTCTCCATTCTCCATATACCTATCCAGAAAGCTGCCAGCCTTCCTGCAGCATGGGATTGGTGTGAGGATGGGAAACAACAGCCAAATCCCAAGAAGGGATCTAGAACTGGGCATCTGTCATGGTGCATGGCTCACTAATCACCAGCAACCTCAGCCTCACTGGTGGCTGGCAATACATAGGAGGAGCAGTACCAAGCATTGCCATTCTCCCATTTCCTTCACAGATAGCCCTGCTCCTCCGTACACTAGTACAGGGTTTCTTCTTCCACAGCACAGCTATCTGCTGAAATGCTGGTGCTCACCAGGGCAGGAAGTTCAATGAAAAACAGCAAAAGCTAACCTCAGCATCCCACAGGGCTGGGGAGGCAGCAGAAATCAGAGCTCCAGCAGAGAAAAAAGATTGGGAGGTACAGCATTTATGAAGAAAACACAGTCTAATTACAAGTGTAGGCAAGGGACTAATTGCAAAAGCTAAACAATTAGACATGTATAAATTAATACTTAATTCATACCACTAGTGATAGTGATTAGCAACCCCTGTAAGAACTAGATATTTAGGAACAGACCCTTATTCGCATAGTGAATTGTCTTTCTGCATAGGCTGCCCAATTAACTACTACTAATGCAATTGGCTCAGTAGCTCAGATTTGACTGCAGTGGCCAAAGACTAACCATCATTGCTATCTAGGCTGGATGTCAGTTGCAGACAGTCACCCACCAAACTGTTGTAATGAGCTCAAAGTCTTAGCAGACCCAGAAATGAAGGAAAAAGAGGATGCTTTTTTTACACAAACGCAGAAATGTAGCTGCCACTTTAGGAAGCCTCTGAGACACCCTGGGAGGGTGACCCTTACTATGTGCCACTGCAGGGAGCCTAGCAGGGCTCCTTTGCCCGGAGGCCATGCAGTGGAGGAGGAGCTGGATGTGAGGTCTGAGCAACTGCCTGCTTGGGAGAAGGAGCTGGATGTAAGGTTTGAGTAACTGCCTGCTTGACGATCAGCTTAACTCTTGTTAGCAATGGCCAAGCAAAACTCTTAGCTCCATGAGCTGCCTTTGTCTCTAGCACTATTTCCAACCAGGGGCAACAGAGCAGCTGCAAAGCATAAATGTGCTCAAGAGCTGCCTCTTCTCACAGCCTTGTACTGCTCTTTTTCTTGCACGTACACGAGCAATAGTAGCACTGCACAGAAATGTGTCTACAGTGCATGTGCAGACACTTGCACTCCCTAGTTTGGTATCTGTGCTGCTTAAAACATACACACACATACTCACAAAATCCTTATTTTTCCCAAGTACTGTATTCAAATTAAATATTCATCTCCCTTAAAAAGCAATTAAATTTTACTGTCTAGTAATTTGCAAATCTAAACAGCAAATGCAGAAAAATAATTAGCATAGTAAGAAATCAGTTATTTCTCTGATAAGCTCATAAACCCTTTTAATTAAAATCACGATATTTTTAATTGCTAAAGGGAATATTTTGTTTATAATAGCAAACATTTCTAAGTTTTAATTTAAGTTCCAATCTAATATTGTGATAATTGAGAAATGGCCTCCAGAGGGCAATAGCATCCACCAAACAAAATAATGTGCATCTCAACTCTATCAAAGGGTTTCCTTGCGTTAAAATGTATCTTCCTGGGATACAGGAAAGGTTAAGTTCACCTATATGAACCCTGACAAGTCTCCTGTGAGCACATAATGAGGGAAACAACCGCCATTCATTTAATACCACACTTATTTAAAATCTTATTATTAATCAATCACATAAAAGAGTATACTTCCAGTTACTGTACATATGCAGACTAAAATAACCTAATGTATAAAAAGCCATTAATTGCCTTTTAAGCTTTCAGACATGCTATTTTGAAAGCATCTGAAATACCTTGGAATTGCCATATTGTGCCACTTCCTCTGTCAACAGCAACTTAATGACATGTAAAGGATTTACAAAAGTTAGGGGCTGACAAACCTGGTGGCCTAATAGAAGTCAGGCTGCCACCATTCTGTGTTCCCTGGTCCAGCCAGTAGCAAGGCTGAGCATAGGCATATGCAACCACATATCTAGGCAGGCTCAGCTCTCATGCAAACACAAACACTATTAATAGCCTTGTCCGCTTTCCTTTCCAGCTGGTCAGGATGATGGTCCATTAGTGGGAAATACATACACATGTGCACAATATGGACACCTCCAGTAACTGGATCCTGGAGCAGCTCAGGGGCTCAGGACTCTCACAAGGTTGTTGGGGTTCTCCACTCTTCCAGCGGCGTGCTGGACTCCTTTGTCAGGCTCAGGAGCCGCAGATATGTATTCATATAATTAATCACATAACTTAACAGTGAGCACATCCAAGTTATACATGATGGATGGTAAGAGGCACAGAACTCAGTGCTAGGCCACCAACAGTCATCAACCAGAATAAATATTTTAAAGAAACCATTGAGTTTCTGCCTTGGGCACCTTTGAAACTGCCATCTCTTGGGTATATTGATCACAAGGTGTTACTACCAGGCAGCTACTCAGTGGCAGCTGCCTGATAGTAACTTTGTAAAATACTCCCTATTTTGTTCCTACTACAGATGATCATCAGCACTGAAATCCACTTTTGTTACTATGGAAAAAAGCTATTAATTACTTATGGTGCTACTATTAACAACCTTGTCAGGATCATGTAGCCCAACTTTCTGGGAGAGGAATTATCTCAGAGACCCTATAGTCCAAAACTACAAGGATGAACATAGGACTGAAGGAGGGGAAAGATAATTAATTATGCAAGTGTGATTACTATAAATTGATCCCACTTCTACAGGCAAATGCAGGTACTTGCCTGTATGAGATACGACATTAGTAGCTGGAAAAACATCAAAAGGAGATGAATATGGTCATATCTCCAGGTGCCATTTCTTTAAAGGAAAATATAATGAAATCAGAAGACTGAAGATAGGAGGAAATCACAGCAGTCAAGAATCTGACATTCAAGGAGACAGAACCTCCTTTTTCCTTCTGGGCACTGTCCCTAAGTAGACTTAGGTAGATGGTAGCAGGAGAGTCAGCTTAGTTCAGGAATGTGTTCAGATACTGCCACTTTCTTTTGATTTTCCAACATGTTTGAGTACTGTTGAGACAAAAAAGGCTTGGCTGCTGCTTGAGTGTGGCATTGTCCACTTGGCAATCTCTTGTTTCTGTTTGACTTTTCTCTCCAATGTCTACATGTCAGTCGTAATATAACCTTAAATTAAACTTTGTCATGTTTAACTTGGTAGTTTTATCCTGGATTTGAGAGAAGGGACTGTATTTTGAAACACATTTTAGCTTCTACCCAACATGTTACTTTTGCAGTTTACCATGTCCAGGCTTGACTAAGCATTGATCAATCATCCATTGAGCACATGACCCAGCATAGAGCACAATGAAAGCTGTGTTTCTCTGATATGCAGAAGATTTTAATGAAAGGAAACTCCTCTTGGGAGAATTGAAACTTTTTTCACCCTACAGTCAAAGTGAAGTCCAATCAATGTTAGAATGGAAAGAAAACAACATACCTATCTTCCTACTAGTATTTCAGAGTCCGTTCCAAATCCCTTTAACAGACACAATTCAAAAGAAGTTGGATTAAGCATCAGTTAGCATGGTGTTAGTAAAACTATCCTCAAACAAATTAACATCATGCAAAATCTTTGTTGTTGCTATTAGTTAAAATGGAATTTTTTTAATTGTTGGAGGAGGGAAACTCTGTGTCACCTAATTATTTAAAATTATTTGGCATATAGCATAATTCTGTGTAACAAAAAACATATAGTACTCGGTTTTGTAAAAAAAAAATTGATTTGACAAAGATGTATAGAGATATCATTGCATTAAGAACATGAGAGCATAGTCATGGTATCGATACATTCCTGTGTTCCTTAATCAGATAAAAACTAAAGTAACCACAATTTGTTCCAGGACCAAAAATGTACTGATGATTTCATTTTGAGAGGTACTCCATGGCTTTTTACTCTGCTAAACTGTGCCCAGTGATCTGCATTTTGGTTCACTTACTTGTTCACAAGTAATGTCTCTTGTAGCAAGTTGTGAGTGCAAGATTTCATATTAAAAAAAAAAAAACCACAAAAAAAACCCTTATTGAGCATTAGCTATTAATGAACCAGTTTGTATCATTTCTGAACTTTTGCATCCAGATATTAAAATATATTAAATTAGTCCTCCATAAACAAAGGAAAAGCAAACCAGCAGTAAAACCAAAACTCAACAGCCAGCTAAACTGAGTAGAAACATGAAGAAATGCTGAGAGGTAACATGGAAAACCAAACACCTGAAGTTGCATGCATTAAGGAAAGATGTTTCTAGGACCAGCTACAGCATAAGGTTGTTCTCTTATAGCTATTTAATACCTGAAAAGTGGAAGCTAATAATATCTTTCACTACGGGTAATTGATTGGGAGTGTGGGACTGCCTTGCAGGACAGGTCTGCACATATAATGCATCAGTTGTCATGACAGCATGAACCCTCCTTGCATTAAAGTAGACCATTACTGTGAGTTTTCTACCTGATGTTCACCAGTACAACATGTCCAATCAGCTGTGCAACTTAAGTGATTCTCCACTGAGGCTATTAAAGTGGAAGCTTTACTGGAAGTTCAGGCCCTGTGCACAGCTTTTCCTCAGGAGAGCCTCCCCATTCATGTTTATTAATTATATTGGGTCTCAAAGCTCTTATTTCCTTATTATTTCCTTATTTAGTAAACTAGTATTGTTGTCTAGTAGAAGAATAGCTATCTGATTGTTTCCTTTTGGAAATGATTAGTCTGGTTTTGTGGGTGTGTCTTTTTTTTCATAAAATCTGGAAGCATCTGAAATTGTTTCTTAGCAACCCTTTTCAGTTTGCCATTTCCTCCTATTCAGCTCCCCAAAGAGTGCTCCTAAAGCTGTAGTAAGGTTGGCCATTTTAGAGAAGATGCTTTTATTCTTCCTTTTGTATGAATGGTAAGATTGTGCCCAGATACCACAGCCTGATAGGAATATTCTCCAGTATATTAAAAACTGTCCTTGAAACAATGAAATACTTTTAAACTGAGATAATAGATGAATTACTGGCAAGAATACTGATAACTGTATCTATTGTGCTTGGCAAGTACATGAGGAAAAGGACACCTACTTCCTTATTGTTGTGTGTAGAAGGTTAAATTTTCCTAAATCAAAGCTTAGACATTTATCTGAATTTACAAAAGTACTTCTCACCTTGGTCATATACTGCTAGCACCTTGTCTTATTGACCCTCATGCAGAGGGCAGCTTAGCTATCCACCACAGGGGTGCTTAGAAAGCCCTGCATATTGGTAAATAACAAATCAATACTGTGTATTTTACATGTTGTATGACCAAATGGCTTGAGTGTCACCCTCTTTGGATACCGTAGGTCCCACAAATATACATCACCCATACAAAAAGTGAAAGTCCTTCAAAATAACTCAAGGTCACTACACCAATTACTGTTTCTGTACTTTACAGTTGAACCCTCCATCATGCAAAGAAGAGCTACACACTGTTTCAAAGTAAGGTTTTTCGCAGCATGCTCAGGTAGTGGTAAATCTGATACTTGTAAGTTAATTTATAGTGAAATATTAAAACAGAGCAAGACAGAGAGCCCTACAATGGAAAATTTGTGCCAGTAGAAGTCTGCTCACCCATTAACTCCTTCCAAAGGGCCCTGAGACACACAATGGGCTGCTGATTAAACAGAGCAAGTCTGCTGCTCACTCACTGCCCAGAGTCCCCACGACAAACGGTGTTCCGTTTTTTTGTTCCCTGGCACTGCTCCAAGATTAATGGGTGCCATGTACCACAGCACTGATCAGTTTATCTACATATAAATACATTTCAGTAAAAAATGTTAAAATTCTGCATGCAGCCTTTGTCATCGCAAAATAAGTATATTACCAGAACACTGCAGTAAACAGTCTCTCTGGCTATGCTCTTGTCCCAGTCTACTCACCTCCTGCTGTTCCACAAATACAAAAGGAACTTCACATTGCCAAGGAGAGGTAACTGGTTTCCCACCACCCACAGGACAAATATCCTTCATAGTCTTTGTGTAGCTGCATTAGATACAGTCTCTGGCTGCAGTGTGGAAATTCAGGCAACAAACTCCAGCATGACAAGGGGCAGTTACTATTGCACGCAACATAAAAGAGCATTTTGACATCTCTCTTTTGCCTCAGCTTCCAGCATAGAGAAACACAACTGGAACTTGGGCGCAATTGGGCTTGAATCATCTGAATTTCAGCAAGTTGCAAGACTAAAGATATACTAATATAAATCCTCCTTCTTTAACCACACTCGTGTATGTACTGAAAATCCATCAGAACCTTTTAAATCTACAGGGAAGCTGTGATGAAACCATCCTAGAGGACATCTGGCAATGCTTACCTTGTTTTGCTTGTTGAAACTGCTGTTGTTCACACATACCTGCGGTAAGCCTTGCCCCGACTGCATCTATTGATAATGGTGGCTTTGGGATCAATGGTAGCAGAACGATGGCCAAAATGGAGATGTTAATTGCCCAACCTGTAACTTATGTCACCTGTTAGGAAGTCCTGGGACACATACCAGCCCTGCTAAAGGAATATCAGGTGTATCATACCATCACCTGACAATGCAACACAGCCACATTACAGTGTCAATGTTGAACAGGACCAGTTACTAAGAGGAAACAGAAAATGGAAAAGATAGATGAACTGGATAGACAACCAGGGGTATGTCCATGTTTCTGCCTCTACCACAGATACTCCACCTTTTTTAGGTCTCCAGAGATTGCTGTTGTGCTTCAGTGGGATATTAATTGTAACTCCTCACTCAAACAGAATTTGCTGTCTCAAAATTACAAAACTTTGTGATGCAATGTTGTGTTCCTTTCACTTAAGACCTGGGCTTTCATATACTGCAGGAAGACACTTGATGGCACTCATTCAACATCATTTTTACTTCCCATACCACAGCTTCTCTGGGTTAACCTAAACATGTGAAAAATTCACCTTAATAAGACCATTCCATGAATTCTGTCATTAAGATCAGCTCCTGCAGCCACTACTCATTTTTTACTTCATGATTAATGAAGTAAAAAGTAATTTGTTCTTATAAAAGAAAACTAAAGACCAGTTTATGATAGTAAATTGATCACTAAATTTCAGCTGAGATGTTTTTGCCTACAAAATATGCAAATTCTTCATCCCTGCACATTACTGTTCACTGCACCTTGCATACAGCCATTTGAAAACAACCAAAGAAGTAAGCCCTGACTGAACCATCTGGTAGTCAAGATAGCTACTGAAAAAGAGGCAACTGCAAAGGAGGTAGAAGGTTGCACTTGTCTATACCAAGTAGTCCTTCTAATTTGTACTTCTGGGTGACTGCCCTCTGCAACCCAATATTCGTACTGTGTTTTGACAAAGACATATGGGAAGCAACAGCACCCTAACCCATTTAGATTAACAAATATCTATAAACCCTCTATAAAATTATTCTTTTCTAGGAATTACCCCACTATCTCACGGACAGTACCCTAAAGTCCTGCCAAGGACCATGGCATTCTTGCTGACACCTGGTAGTTACACCTACCAAAGCTGCTGAAAGATCTGACAGTCAGTAGGGGATTTGCTTACTACTCTTAACAGCAGGACACTATTACATTAGCTAAGGATAATCCAACACCATTAGATAGCCCAAAGTTTAACTGAAGGTGCCTCCTTTGCGGGAGGTGGAAGATCAAGCTCAGATGTCTTTGCAACTCTCCACTTACCACACTCAAAATAAAACTTCTACGAAACACAGGTTACAATTATGTCAGTAGCCACTAGCAGCCAAGAAATCCTCAGTGGGAAATGTCTTAAAGCAATGGAGCACAGCCAAGCACGAGAGGCAGCCCATCCTCTCAAAACACAGAAGTACCTGCCTTCCTCTAGAACAGAGACAGGGCCCATCTCCACCATCCTTCAACAACACAACGGCCAAAAGAGTGACCCACAGCTGTTACTCTGGGGTCACAGTGCCCACAGAGCTTGATTACTCCGTGGATGCCCATTGGCCCTGGACCTATGAAATCTATGCTGCCAGGAAGCTCCTTTCCTAGCAGTTTTGCGTTTGTTCCAAGGGAAGTTTTAACTTACTTGGACAAAGGGCCCATTTCATTATCTGCGTTTGCTTGCATGTATTTTGTTTGTATACTCAGTGGTATTTATATGCTTGATAAAAAGCTTTGCTGACAAGTTCAGTACAGTTTTCCAATAGTTCAATAACCTTTATTAAAACCCAGTATGCACTTTTCAAACCAAACAAAGATTTTCGCACTCTACAAGGTGTGTTGTCCAAGTGAAATTTTTAATTTCAGAACAATTTACTTCTGGTCTGTTTAGGAAGAGGTTTATATTTAAAATGAGAGAGTATTATCTTCTGCCTTTCCAAGCTTTGTGCAACTAAAGGCTTTTCCTCTAAAACTGTTCTAAAAAGAGCAAAAAAGACCCCACTGTTTCAGAAGAAACACAGGAAGGCAAAGTGTGACCCAGAAGTGAGTTAGGACGAATCAGCCAAAAACCATACCGAGCACTACTTCACTATGCTAAGCACACGGCCTGCTACAAAACCCCTACATGTGCTCTTTACATGGAGCCAGCATTCAGTGTATGCTGTGACGGATGCTGTTTGTCGCAATAATTGCACAGGCTTTCCCAGATAAAGCACCGGAGCATGAGCCTCGAAGAGCAGAGCCATTCCAGATTGCATTGATGACCTGGGCCCTTGAAGGAAGGTGAGGATGCACTGTACAGAAGTGCCATCAGCACCATTTCTGTGCATACAGCAAGTTTTAGTTACTTCAAGTTTTTTAAAGGATATAATTTTCTTTGCTAAAGGTTAATTACTGGGAGATAATGACCGGGTCAGACACCATGCCGGTGAAGCCGAGGACAACAGCCAAACCAACACAAACCGTCCCTCTGATCAAGGCAACTGCTGCTGGGCCATGGCCAATGTGCTGGGCCATGGCCAGTGTGCCAGAGGCCAGCGGGCGCCCTCCTCGGGGGATCCGCGCAGGGTGCAGGGTGTAAGATGCAGGATGGAGAGTGTAGGATGCAGGATGCAGGGCGCAGGATGCAGGGTGCAGGATGCTGCTGCTGCTGCACTGCAAAGCATTAAAAAACTTCCAGCCCCGTGCGCTGGATGGCTCCGGGCGGTGTGGGGAGAAATGCAAAAAAAGCAGGGCAGCTGCGCCCAGAGGCGCAGGGGGACGGGCGGTGTGGGGGGCGCGGGGGTCTC
>VZZY01008603.1:0-19143 GCA_013400335.1 Eurystomus gularis | reverse complement strand
CCCAAACCAAAACCCTGCCTTTCCGGCATAGGAAAGACTGTAAAAGAGCAGGTGGGAATTTCACCTGTTTTCACATCACACTTAAGATGGGCCTAAGCCCCTTCCATAGAATTGAATTTAAACAGGAGAGATGTAGCAGCAGCGTCAACCCAAGGCTGATACTGACCAGAGATACTGTAATATATGAAGATGGAGCAAGATGAGGGTGAGTCAGCAGAAGATGTTTGTCTTTTATTCAGAGTCCTAAAATTTGGCTATTACAGGAAATTACACTAATATTGAATCACTGTTCTGTACACATCATTATCCTGTACAGAAGTTTTCCTTAGTGAGGAAGTCATTGTTAGGTTTTAAAATTTTATGCTACACTTTCATTACAAAACACATCTGAGAGCATCCAGCTGACCCTGAGCAAGAAAGTATTTGAAGTACATGTGACTTCTGTTCTCTCCAGTAAAAGCCCCGACCAAGACACTCCAGGGTTATATGCAACAACTCTTCCACATTCTACCTGGAAAAGATAAACCACTTGGCAACTATTCTCCAACAAAACAATACAGAAAAGAAGATGAAAAGAACTGGAACGGGTTAGTGGAACACTCATAAAACTGAGATTTATCTCATGACAAATGCACTAAGATTGCCTGGAATTTTTCTGAGATATTTTTAATTTTTTCCATATAATGTTTATTAGTGGACATATTTTCAGAAGGAATATTCCCATTTGAAAACATTTAAATTATTATTAGAATTGCTAAGCTTGCTCTGCTCTGGCAACCTTTTAAAAAGTCCTGGCAAATTACTGTTAAAAAAGTCCCCAGGATTTTAGAGGTTGAGGGGGAGTTAATCCAAACAATTGTAGCAAAACATGTTTAAAATTTATTTCTTTTAAGGGCTATTAAATATTGAAAGCACAGTACAGGAGATGTGCTGATAATGGAAAAATCCTCCCTTTTGCAAACAACAACAGTAACAAGGCATTATTTCACAAGAGGAAAAAGAAGATAAGCATTTCATCCTGGATATTCTTCCCCATGGACAATACAGCCTTTGGCAAACTGTGATGTTACCCAGGTCTTTAAATAGCAAAGTTTCCAAACAAAAGGTTGTGAAAAAAAATTTGAAGAAATGTGTTTATAATTAATGACAGAGCTTGAAAGAAGCCCAACAATGAAAGCAATTCTTGTTTTCTGACTTGGAGAACAAGCTTTCTATAAACACTTGCAGTGAAGGAGATTACCACAGTAATGAAGCAAAGCAATGAAGTGAAACAGGGTACACATACTAAACTTGAAAAGGTTTCAGACCTCAAGCTATTCTCACCCAAGATTCAAGCTATCCAGCATAGATTTGAAACGTAATGTCAGCGGAAGTCTGTGGAGACAGCCTTGCTGTTACATCAGTACAGCTCCATGCTCCCAAAATGATCCTGCTTTCTTCCATAGCTACTCCAGGGTGGAACTTTACTACTATCTTCCCGGTATCCCATAATTCAGGACTGCATAGAGAGAGGTAGCCGAATTGTAGTTGTTCTTTTTAGTGTGTGCTGTTTTTACACATCCACTGGTAGCTGTCTGAGTGCAGCTCTAGCCCAGCTATGGGGCAGGGAGCAGGCAGGGGAAAGGTGGTTTGGGTTTTGCAAAAGCCAAATCAAAGCTGTTTCTGTTCCAGGTCCCATTTTTTTCTGAAAGTTAAAGCCTGGGTGGTTTGGATAAGTGCTTCTAATTCTAGTATACCCCTATTTAAAATAAGAGGGAGGATTTGTTTTTAAAAAGCTAAAACTAGGATGGTCTGGAATGAAGTCTCTGAAGACATTTAGGGAGGATTCAGATAAACAATTCTGTTCCTCCCTACACCCCTTATATATCTCAAGAAATTTTATCCTATTGCTTTCTTGCTTTCTATCTCTCAGATATTGGTTGCTTCCCCTCCATTTCCAATGGAGCTTGAAATTAGATTTCTTTTACTTCCTTGTTCACAAACAAAGCTCTGAACTGCACATCTTGTCATAAGCTAACTCCTAGATTGAGTCACTGAGTTACCTTCCACCTCTGTACCTGAACCCATACCAGAAACCGTGCAACAGAAATCACCAAGTATGTCATTTTCCATTTCACACCATCATTTGATTTTAGGAAGGAAAATTCTGATTTTCATGGACAGAAATAGAACCATCTAATTGTAATGGCTTTGGTGTCAATTTATGACAGCAGAAATTGGCCCACAGTGTGACTTCAAATAGAAACAGTATTCATTGTCACAATTTATAACTTAATCAAGAGTTAACTTGGGAACTGCAAGCTGGCAGCAATAATTCGTACATTGCTGCAAACTGTGTTTTCATCATTTCTGTTGATACTGGCAAAACGCTTGTTTTGGCTTTCTCCATGTTGCAGTCATTAGTATAATATAGCATAGCCACTCAGATATATTTAGGGGAAGGTCATTTTTACTCAACTGATTATGTACTGGGAAGTTAAATAAACAAGCAAGTTAAAGACATCAGCAATCCCACTCCTTGATCCATGCCAAAGCAAATTCTAAAAGCTGGTCAGTTCAATTAGAGGAAAAGTCAAGCAGTGATTTGTCAGCTGGAGGAAAGAAGACACTACATTTTTTTTACTTGAGGATTACCTGGAACGCTGCTCCTTGATAGCAGCTAAATACAACCACAAAGCTAGGGCTGCTCAAAGACAAGCTAGAACATACTTGGTAAATATGACATTAGCAAGATTACTCATCCTATTCATAACAATGAAAATTTCCTGTTGAGACTTTACTGTGCAGAAAGTACAGAATCATGACTATTTATTTACAGCTGTTCGGAATGCCTTTCCAAGGCATGAAAGAACACTGTCCTTGGAAATGGTATTTGGGGGGAAGTAAATGTCCGTGTTTTTCATTTTGCACGTCTGTAACCATAAAAGTTGCAAAACGAGTCACTTTTGAGAAGTACTCATCTTTTACGCTCATTAGATTGCAATCCAACGATGACTGAACATGATATTTAAACAGTAGTGTTTTTGCCAATGAGTTACATGATCAACACGAACTGCTAATGTTTTCTATTCTAAACCTTCTCAAAATGTCAAGTGTTCTTGTCAGCTGAGTGGAAGTGACATAAAAGTAACTTTTGAAGTTGCTGTTGATGAGATACCCTTGGGGAACTTAGTGTATGTACTGAAATCATATTCACAATATGCTCTAATCTCCCCTGCTGCAAAAGGATTAGGCTGTTAACTCTCATTTCCATTAATGGCAATGTAGCACAGCCTGGGTTTTCTTTCCAAAAAAGACACTGGGCATTCTTAAATAACACAAGTCTTATTTCCTGAATTTTCTCAAGCTGTAAAAAACCCAAAACGTAAAAACAACTTAGAAAATTGCTTGTGAAAACCTAGGCCTGGTAACTAACTGCTACAACCCTCATAATTGCAGCACTTCTATTTTTTTTTTTTTATATACAACAAATCACCAAAACAGCAAAGAAATTCATAGCAACAATGCCTGTAGCAGACTCACTATTTCTTCAGTGCCAGTTTCTTCTCTGAGTTAAAATATCAGAAAAAGGTAGGAAAGACAGTGCATTACCTGAGGTCCTTGCCAGGGATGCAGAAGACCTGGGTTTATTCCCTGCTCACTCATGGTTATCACATGTGATCACAGACAAGTCATACAGAGCTATTTCTGATAATGTACTGAGGCAAACCTTTGATGTGCCTGCCCAGATATCTTGCAGCCTTGCTCAGGTGCCTCCAGAACTCTGTTGGCACTTGCTGGGCACCATTGCCCCTCATTGATTTTACCCTACTGTCCCAGGAAGGATCATGGGCTTCCAGGTTTTTGTCTAAAACCAGTGTTGATGGTGGTGGTTACACTTTTTACAACAAAAGCCATGAACTAGTTTGCTTCTGAAGTTTCGATAAAGTAAGATCACCACCAACACGGTATTTCCAGTGCCATGGGTCTTACCTGCTGGCATATGTCACATTAAGGTATTTTTTTGAGTCTCTTTCTTGACTAACAAACACACTTTTTTTACTCTAGTATTTTCCAAAAGTCTAGTTAGACAGGTGAATCTTTATGGACTACTAGCAAAGGCACTGCACACTTGTGATCAGTGTTTGCTACTTTAATCACACATGTACCAGATCTTTTCCTCAGAAAGTGCCGAAAAATGCCCCAAAGTTTTTGTTCACTCATTGAAAGGCTGAACTGATATTTTATGCTGTTCTTCCATGCACAAATATCTGATTGCAGGAACAAATAGTAGCATCTTGGACAAGGAAAACTCAGTTTTCAGTTTTAGCACTGTCAATCCAGGGTAACTACAGTGGCACATGATTTGGCACAACGCATAAGTGTTTATGAAGATGAGCTTTTATACATGGCAATTCATGGATACAAGCATAAAAATCAGAAAGCAGAATAGCATTTGGTATGTATTTTATGATATCTGATTTTACATCCACATTTTTTCACTTGACCTGTAGCAAACATTAGTTAGGATGTTGGTTCCATTAAATAAATATTTCAGAATTTGAGTGCTTTCAGATTGCTAACTGCTCATTTGTGATCATTTAGTGCTAATGTATCTATAATAAGAAATCCATGCCTAGACTGGTTCTCACAGTGCAGAAAAGTAAAAGTTCAAGGATGCTAGAAGAACAAGTAGGCCTCCGAAAACCTTTCAGGGTCATTTCACATGTTTGATCACATCTGCTGTTGCAACTATGTTATGCATTGCTGGATTTAAAAGCCTGTTTTCAAGCATGTAATATCATACTTTACAGCGCTGTAGCGTCATTTACATTGTATTCACAGACACAGCAAGTGGATTGAAAAACACACAGGGATATTCAGCAACTAGGTTAACCCACATCCAGAGATATCCAGAATGTGGGTTAAATACAGGTAGAAGAGTACAGCTGCCACATCCAGGTCAATGAGATGCATCTGGGTTCCCAAGCCATCCTTGCCTCCGCTGCAAAGCAGGCAACTGGGCCAGTTGGTCATGCTGCCTAGCAGCTCACCCTGCAGGCAGGGCACTTTCGCTCCTATTAGCCCTAACTACTTAATACTGTCTTGACAGTCATAAAGACTGGTGTTTTGCAATATCAACTCACTACTATCATGAAGTATGAAGTTAATCTTTAGAAAATCATGTGAGGTAGGAGCTTTCTTAATTGGTGACAAGGAACACAAAACCATCAACGAAGTACAGAGCCATAAATGCAGCAAAAAATGTCACACCAATATGAATTTTTAAAACATCAGAAGCCAGGGGACTGACTAGAAGCAAGAGGTTCTTGATGACTGTACAAAATAATAATAACTTTAATGCTCATAATTTTCAGGTGATTTATTTAACCTTCAGACACACCCACAACGAAGGAAGGCAAAACAATTCTGTTTGTGCTGCACAAGGACTATGAGGCAGCAAGAATACAGGATCTGTCCAGGGCAAGCATGAGGAGTCTGGAATGCCTGGCTGCCAGCCCCATTCCCAAAATACATCGCTTCTTTCTGGAGGCAGCAGCTGTTTGCTTGTTCTCTGACACTTACAGAGCATCTAAGATTATTTCCATTGAAGATAATAATCTGCCCAGTCCAGTGGGAACAAAGGTGGGTCATAAATGTCTAAGCTGGTCCGGTTTCACTGAAGACTCCTAGTCAGCCCATGGTTACACACAACACTTTAATTATCAGGCCCAATTTGGGAAGTTGGTTGCCACACAAGGAAGATCAGGGACAGCAAAAGAGTTGTGGGTTTAGCTCGCTCTTCTGCCACAAGAGTGGACAATCTGGCTGGGGCAATTCCTGTAGCCTTAAACACAGCTGAGGGTTGCACACAGGCTGTAAATCCTCCCATGCCACTAGAGGTGTGTACATTATGCAAGATGCAAGCATTTCCTCAGCCCATGACTGTGCTTGAGATATGTGAAAATGCAAGAGCTTGGGAAAAAAGACTTCCTCTAGGATGTATGGACATCTCTGCATTTCAGTTGTGTGATGGGCTTGTCTGTCCCATGAGAAAGTGAACATTGTGGAGTTCTAGGGAAAGTGGCAAAGAAGAGGGTGTACACAGGAGGAATCATCCTAGCAAGCAGGATCCAGATTTGAAGTTCCAGGTAGGATGTCCTTGTTATGCTCTGCCCTTTTTGTGAGACTTTAGGCAGAACATAAGAATTTAAAATTTTTCCACAGCAAAACTACTGAAAAGGAATTATATTTTGTTAAACTGGGATGTTCACTGAAATTTGATCATTATAAAGCAGAAGAACAGCGATGAAGCTGGTGGACAGTATCTTGTGACTGCAAGAAAGACCCTCAGTGCTTCTAGCGAGTTCCTACATGAGGAGAATACAGGAGCCGCGAGCCACTGATTTTTTTATATCAAGAACAGTAGGACTAAAATTATCACTCTGATTTCTACTGAGGAAATTTGTTCTTATTTCTGTTTTTTTGGTTGTGGCCTTTTTTTTTTTGAGCAGAGGTAGGCAGAGTGGAAATAGATGTCAATCTGACTGCATTACAAATATTTTCTTTCTCCTACTTCTTGGACCAGATCTGGCCCTTTCTGTATGTCTGTAGGACATAGTGAAATGCCTAGACTGCCTCAGTATAGACATTTCATCGGGGCAATCTTGAGTTCCAGGCTAGGCACTTTGGACACCCTACTGTCACCAAAGAAATACAGGTACCATGAAACGATAATTAAGCCCGCCTGAGAATCCAAAAGCGTATCAAACAGCTAACACTGGGTCTTGTAACAACCTACAATTAGCATGTAAAGCACAAGGCATCTGCACATTGACAACATGGCTTAATCCAGTAATAAAGTAGGCTAAAATGATTATTATAGCTAACAGTATTTTTAACAGAAGTGAAACTATAGAAAAGAAGCTACACAAACATATTGATTTCAGCTGTGCCTCCCTGATAATGTCTCTATAGATTTTGTTATTTATGGCCCATTTTTCCAAAAAGAACGCAAGGCTCACAAATGTAGAAATCCCTGATTGTATGAAATGGATGGTTGTGCATCAAAATGAGGGATTTGCATGTTTAACTGCCCATATTTGTATCCTTCTGCCCAGTCTGCATATGAAAAAGCAAAGATTGTTATATTTATCAGTGCATAAATGAAAGGAGGAGAGATAAATGACCTGGTTTGCAGAGGTGCTGAGCACATGCAGTTCCCATTTATTTCAACTGGAGTGTGAAAAACAGGCCCTAAGTGACTGGCCCAAGCTCACACAATGCATGATTGTCAGTGCCAGGAAGAAAACCCAGAAATCCTTCCAGTCTAATCCTCCCAGTCTAAATCCTTCCCAGTCTAAACTCTTAGACAGCCTCTGCCAGAAAAAAAAAAAAAGAGGAAAAAAAAAAAGCTGTAGAACAGCCTGACCACTCTCTTATTCCTACCTTAGCTTGCTAAGAAAATAAAAAAATGGGACATGAAAAAAAACTCCTGCATAATCTTTAACGACTAGCAAGTAATGCCAAGTAGGGCAAGTAAATATGTGTGAAGCATTGCTCACACACCCAGCAACTTGCATGTGTGTCACAGATGGTTTTAGTGAAGAGCCAAAAAGAGAAAGAGGGAAAGGAAAAGGAAAACAAGTTACAGTCCAGATAAAGAGTAAGATAGAAAGAGCAACAAAGACATTTTCTAGTATTATTAAAAAAACAGTCCCTTAAAAATGCTACAAAAACTAATGATAAAAAATCATAAACCATTCCCTCTCCTTGATAACGTGTAGGCTAATCTCTACATAAATAGAAATAACAGCCCTTTGAAATGGCAATGATTTGCTTGGAAAACATTCATTAAAAACGTCCTGCAATTATTGACTCTATCATTATTTCTTGGCAGCAGCTGAGTCTCACTGCATCTTGTGTTGTTTTTCCAATGAAGAGCAAAGCATTGTTTAAAAAAAAAAAAAAAGCCAAAAAATCCACAAGGACATTGTATTTGAAATATGTGCTTGGTGACATGGAGCTGATTGCCCAAAGGAATCAGGATACATATATTTGTATTATTGAACACGTGAGTAGCTTGAATCATGTACTGCTCTCTCTCTTTGTTTGGATTATGCAGCTTGGCTGGGCAGCCATCCAAAAGATTCACATTAAATTCTAGCTATATTCAGCACAAAAGTCATCTAGCATCAGAGGATCAAAGTTACATCAACCAACAAGCACTAAGGAATTGATAAGCCACTAAAATTAGGTCATCTCCTAGCAGCTGCTTTTGATGGATGAAGTAGAATTTAGCCTCAGGTTTTCTATTTAAAGATCTGTTACAGCATCTTTTCCTGCAGCTACAATGAGAACACAACAAAGTATAATGCTTCTGATTAAATGTTTAATCATTACTCTTTACTATTCTGATTGTTTCTGCCATGGCACAGATTTACTGCACACACTATTTGGAGCTTTCCTAGCCCTTTTTAAGCTGACATTAAAATAGTCAAGATATTTAATTCCCAAATTGTAAAACCTAAGAGATTTATTTTTTTTTTTAAATGTGGATAAAAATCTTGCAAAGCTATTTACTTACAATACATAGAGAGACAGACCATTACTTACTGGAACTGAAAATGAATCTCTATGCAATTATCCCACTACCATGTCCACTGGAAGAATCACTGCATCATTAGGAACTGTATGAATACAAAAGTACTTATCCGTGCATAAGTACATGTGGGGGCTATAGAAATTTTTACATATTTATGATTTTGTATGTGGCTACTTTTGGGGAAATTAATCAACATAATTTACACATACTTTTAAAAGTACTTGCTAGTGCACTGGGTTATCTTACTTCGGTCATTAGCAACTGGCATTATGATGGCTAGACAGAGTACAATATACACCCTATCCAGACACACTTGCGGTATCAGGGTAAAACAAATGGTACCATCAGCAGCAGCTTTAGAAGAGAGCCCAAAAGGAAATAAGCAAAACCCCCTGAGTTAGTTTCATATGCATAGAACCAGTCCTTGACCTGTTCAGGATATGACTGAGGTCTGCTGGCTGCAGCCTGCATACAACACTGTTGTGTCATCAGCCGTGTAAATGAAACTAATGCAGGACTTTGTTGCCAGAGTTTTCAATATGATATCTCTCATATCTGTTAAAATAGCTAAAATCTCATTTAAACAATCTTGAGAAACAGGGGAGAGGAAGAGAAAGCTCACCTGTCCAGTGGAAAAGATGAAGTCAACAGTTTTCTGCCTTTTCAAGTCAAAAAATGATAGCAGAGAAAGACTGAAAAAATATAGTACATGGCTATATCACATATGGCGCAAAACTTTCTACATATGATGGACACATGTATGCTGCTTTATAGAAGTTATACTCTGTGCTCCCTTGTGCCAGCCTAGTAAGTGGGCTGTTGCTGGGTAAGTTTTGTAAGGAGTGGAAACTCCTGTGCATTTCTGTTCCAAATTTGGTGTGCCCGGTCTTTATTACATTATGCACTGTAGTTCAAAGTCTAGATCTAGCTTTTTCCAGCTATATACCTCGTTTCAATTAGAAACCTATACTGGGCAGGGGGAAGAGTATGTAATACGTCTGGAGTAGACAACACATCTGAAACTTAAACTTTTTCTTTTCAAGGAAGAATCTTTATGAGCAGAATGTAAATTAGTTTATCAGTGGTGCTTAGTACTGCACTCTGTTTGGATGTCAAACTAATCAGCTTTCTCTTTTGCTCAGGGCCGCAGAGAAAAAGCCAGCCAGGGAGCCAGCTTGTAGGTGCCTATCTGGCTCATGGAGTAGGACATCTGGTGAGATGGAGATGCTTTGATGCCACATAAATTTCTGACAACCTCAGCTGAAGGCTGCCTGTTATAACATCTGCTGTCTTACTGTGTTATGACCATGCTTTTTTCCTATGCATTGAGCATATCTAATATTACACCATGTAAATCTTGGGAATTCAGTTTTGACTGGTTTAACAAGAAGCAAGAGAAAAGTGCCTTTTCTGCCCTCTAGCTGCCCTCCTTGGCTCACCTTACTATTAACATCCCTTCTGTTCATTTGTTTACTAACAGAGTTACCTCATCATCTACTAATAACTGTGTGCTCAAGGCAAAATTGGCCAAAGACTCCAGAACACAGCAAGAGTCTGCTTACTTTGCGACATGACATCTCTACATCTATCTAAGGAAATAAACACAATGCCCTCCATTGTTAAACAAAATACCTGAACCCTTTTCAGTGGAGTAAAGCCACATATTTTCACTACGCCCACAAAGTTTGTTTAACTCAGAACACAAAAGATCAATAATATTTGCAGGAGAAATCGTATTATCCTGGTCACCCTTTCTGGACATCAACTCTCATTTTAAGTTAAACCTATTACTGAATATTTCCTTCTTTACAGCTGTGCTTATTCTTGACAGTGACGAACACTCACAAATAAGCGTGGGAGTTCAGTATACCTATTATATTGAGTCTGATACTAATCTCAACACAATGCAACATTCCTTAGTCCAGGACCATGAACTAAACCTTGACTGTTCAATAAATGATCTGAGGCACTTTTAAAAAATCCATTTGGCCAATTTATAATTTGGTGATTTGAATAATTACCTTTTTCCTGCTTTTTCTTTCCAAAATTTGTAGCTTCAGAAATCTCTTTATTCCCCCTTTTTCTTATGGCCACCTGATGAAAAAAATTGTGTGATGATCAGAATTCGGGGATAATCTAAAGAAGATATAATATCTGTCCTTCTCTTCTGATAAAGCTGCTACCAGCTTTATCAATCCTTGAAAAGTTAAATGGGGAAAGAAATAAAACACTGACAAAATAATACTAAAAAAATAATTCAGTGTAGTCGTTTCTCCTTTTATTCCATTTAGTGATTAAAAGTGGGAAGGGAAATAGCCTTTCCCCTTTCCTCCCCATATTTAGGACCTTTGTTTGGCACATGTACAGTTTCTAGTTACGATAAAACACTGTGTTTCTAAATATGATACTTATCATTAGTTTGAAAAACTGTATTTTGTTCTAAATAAATTGATAAATAATTTGAAACAGATCAAATAACATTTTTATGAGCTCTAGTCCTATTCACCAGGTACAAAAGCACTAGTAGTTTTATATCATCTTGCTTGCCCACACATGGTTGCTATGCATTATGTTCCAAAACACAAATGCAGAAACCCACTGACAGAAGTTGGTAAGAAGAGGAAAATTGTGGTTACTTGTCTTCATAGATGAGAGGACTTGCTTCTTTTAGGCCTCCTTGTCTATGTCAGAAGAGTTGTACCAACTATCCGTATCTTCTTGGAAGGGCAATGTGTCCTATTTCCACTTAAAGGTTGAGGGTTTGGCAAGGACTGTTCTGATCTTCTAAGAGTGAACAAATGTTGTGCAAGATCCCATTACAGATATTCCTGCTTGCTAGCCTAAAAATCTTCACCAGGCAATCACTGTTTGTTGGGTATGCTTATGAACAGAGATGAGCTCATTACTTACGCAGTGTGCAGTACACTGTCCAGATATACAAGTGAGCTACAAGAGGGGAAAAAAGGGTCACTATACACCGCCACATTTTGATGGGTCACTAATCTAAGAAAGCCACAGCGATGATTAATATAGGCTGACAGTACTAGGTTTGGTTTGTGGTCATGTGCTCTGAGGAATCAACCATGCCAGCTGTCTTTCAGAAAGAGCTGTCGTTGTATTCCATACCCATGAACTATACTGGAGAAGAAAACTCTGAAAAGAACAAGACTCACAAAACCAAGCCCCTGAACATGAGCAAATTAAGCAGCAGGGTTAAGGTTTTCCATTGCCTCTTAACTGAGCCACCTCGTGCTTCCCAAGCTCAGTTCCTGTGGCTGCATTCAGTTACACATCTCATACCCACAGGCGGGTACATAATATAAAACATGGTCAGACATTCTTCTGCTGGAACCTTGCCTTATTCCAGTGAATGGGCAGTTATTTGATACTTATGTTTATTCTAGTCATTCAGCATGAGATCTCAGGTGTCATTTGCTGTATGCTTTTCAAACTCTAAAAGCAAAAGAGAATTTTCTTTTTCCTGGGCTTTTATGTTCACACTGTTTTCTGGTTTGTTTGGTTTTTTTTTCTTTAAATAAACCAGAATACATTTACTAAAAGTGAGATGTCATTATTACCATTTTTAGATGCACAAGAAACCGTGTTTCAGTGAGAACAAAGTCAAATTTGTCCACACTGTAAGCTAATTTGAGGGGCCAGTTCAAGATGCCAACTACCATTCTCAGTACTTGATAGCACTCTATATTTGCTGAATATCATTCTCACTGCCATCAGTTTCATGCTGTGAGTGTTTAGCATTTCTGCAAATCAGATCAACACCTCTAAACATGGATATTCCTAAATCAAGAACCTACTGCACTTACCCACCCATCCAGGATCCTTCTCTTCACCTGCTATTTCTCACCCTTTTAGTGACAGTATCACGACCAAAGCTGCCATCTTCCTCCTTCTACCAGGGCAATAGGATTTGGATTGTGGGAAGGACAGTATCTCTACTTTTGGGTCTAGTTTTCAGCTCCAGATAACTGCTGAGGGCAGCAATTTCAGGGGAAATTTGCAATTAAAAGTCTTTCCTTCACAGTTTGTGCATGTGTACGCACGTATGTGTAGCAAGGTGACCGAAGTAGAAAACTATCTTTTTCCCTTGCCTTTACTTAGTTTATTGTCTATAAACCTCTGATCCCATCTTCTTTGCTGCCCTGCAACTTGTTGCTGAAGGTATAGAGTCCACCTTGGTGTGCTCCACCCTCTTTAACTTTTCCCCACTGCTTCCACAGAGGTTTGGTCTGGGGTTGTCCAGCTAAAACCTGTAATTGTGAGTGGTTTAGAAAGATATAGTGAGACTAATGTGAATGAAATCAAGAAAAAAAGAAAAATTCAGTGACTAAAAAGGAAAAAATATTGTAACTGCCAGGAAGTTATTAATATATGGACAAAACATCCAAGGACAACGGTGGAAGACCCACATTTGAGACTCTCAGGGACCCAGCCAGGAGCTCACTCACATACACACAAACAGGGTGAAAAAGGCAAAGCCCAGTGGGTTGAGATTAGGAGAATGGAACAACACAGGAGGAGAGAAAACAGCAGTAATAACAATAAGAGTAATGAAACAATACATAAAGTGAGTGATAGAAAACAGACTGATTCTGCACTGAGGGCTCCAGCCAGAGGCTGAGCACCATTCAGACCCACTCCCAGCCCTTATGTAGTGGGCATGACATCACTATGGTATCAAATATCCCATTGGCTTGTTTTGTTGTCTATCCTGGCTGTGTCCCCCTCCCAGCTTCTGGTGAAAATTAACCCCATCCTAGCCAAACCCAGGACAGAAACCCTTGAAACTCAAGTGGGCAAGACATCCATTTTGTGTGTGTTCCCAAGGCTTGATGTAAACACATCGTACCAGACCTCTTCCAGTTAAGATTTCTAGGATTAAAACTTACTCTTGTAATGATGCCAGCAGCCTGTATATGCTTTGCCTAGCTGCAACGGTCAACAAAGCTGCATTCACAGCTATATCAAGGTCTTTCCCACTTACTTGCAATAGCAGTAATGAGTAGATGAAATATTTTATGTCCCTTTTCCTTGCCATATATAGCAATTATTCTGTCATTCATCAAATGTACACAAATTCCTTTTCATATGTAAATACACCATTTGCTTCACAGCTCTAGCCAAACAGTTGTGCAGCTCTTTGTCAGAAAGATAATATATTTAATCATGGAGTGCCTTGTTTCCGTTGTATTGAACAGGTGTTGTCTAATGGCACAGCCATTGTAACATTATATTCATTTATTACTGTGAGTGTAACGAACATATTGTAGAGACAAGGATGTGCTGTTCTCATGGTTAGCGTTAGTGGTTTCTTATGATGTGGTATGTGTAGGATAGTGGCTTAGATTCAGTCTGCAGAGAAGCAGGAGTCCTTTATAGCAAGTCCAAGTGATGTGGCTGGTTTTGGCCCTTGTTCACTTTTGAAAAGCAGAGAATACATGAAAGACTTCATTGAAAATGTGCAAGTTATTCAGTGTGGTTAATTCTACGTTGGCTTCACTCCCACCTTCTTTCAAGACTGTGTATGTGAGCATGCTTTCTGAAACAGCAAAACCAATCTGCAATAGATTCTTTTTGGTTTCAGATACATGCACAATATCTAGTATACTATTTCATGAATGACCTGTCTTCAAATATGACGGAGCAAGTCAGTAGGTGATTAGCTAAAACAATACCTGCTTGGTTAGTGCACCCATGAACGCTCTGTTCCTTCATTTAGTTGTTTTCAGACATTGCCACTTTCTTTTAAGAGTTGTTGCTCAGAGTATTCCCTACCTAGAACTGCAGCTCAGCCAGCTGGCAAGGTACCTATAGTTGCATAGGCAAATCAGGTGAGTAAGTGGAACAACTTAAGCATCTGATTTTTCTTATTGTGTGAAATCACCCATTTAGCATTAGCCCTCAGAGGTCCAGAATTCACAAATGCAGGTAAATGCCTGCAGTGCCCACTTGCTTTATGGAACTCAAGTGCCTATTTCAGTTTGTTTGGACACAAGTCTAATCTTTTTCTTTTCTTTTTTTTTTTAATTTTGTAAGTGTTCTATGCTAACTGTGGTGCCCTATATCGTCATTATGCAGTGCATTAGAAATATTTTTTTCCTCCCTTTTGGAAACATTCCCTGTAAATTTCATTATATGTACTTAAGTGATTGTATTAAAGCAAAGATTAATAAATGCAACTAAATCTTCACCTCTGCACTGTACCTTCCGTTATATAAAATATATGGTCGGACAATTAAATAATCTTACTCTTGTTAATCTCTATTTCACTTCCATCCATAACGCAAACTGGCCCTTTCACATCCTTTTCTGTCTTGTCAGCCACAAGCACAATCCTAGTAAAGAAAATAACAGCATCCCATTAATGATTTTTATTTCTGCTTTCGGGACTCTGTCAGTTCCCAATGTTTTACTTTTATTAGAGGGCCAAGAACAGAACAAGGTAGCTAGGAAATGAAAAATAAAGTGTTAATATTATTAAAATATTTTCTGCACTCTCTCTTGACTCTTCTTTATATTTTTACAGGAGATTGAGCAAATCCCTTCATGAAGTTGCCCAGTTTTTCTTCTTGCTTAGGCTGGAAAACGTATTTGCCTTATTTTCTTCTAACTAATACTAGCTTTGCAATCTTCCAACTCCAGTTTCAGCTGAATTACTTCACAGTTACAACTGCATAAGGAAGAGGATAAACTGATTCATTATCTGATTTCCAATTTTCTCCCATGTGGCTTGGGATCACAGCAAGGAGTGTTCAATTCCAGCAGGAGAGGAAATCACTTCTGCTTTTGTGGTTGGTCACAACTTGGGCAGAGTGCAAAGGCTCCCCGTGCATGGTGGTCCCTCAGCCTTGCAAGCTCAGCCTGGATAATGATGCTTTGGCCTGACATGGCTGTAGAGAACAGGTGAAAAATTTAGACCTGTACTTGAGCCACTTCACTGACTTTCTGTCTCCTGTTATGTCAGCTGCAACCATCATGCCTTTGCTCTCAAACCAGGCTTTATTCTATACCCCAAACCTCTTACCGTGTTTTATCCTCTTAGCTCAGGCAACAGCATCAGTCTTCTTGTCCCTCTCATTTCACTCTCTCTTCCCTAGAGACCCGATTTCTTCTATGAAAATGTATTTTACTGAGCTGCCTCCCAAACCTACTGCAGTTTAGAAAGAGAGCAGGGGACTCCTCATCCAAGGACACACTGGTTTATTTGGTGCTGTAACAGTGACATCTAGCACAGATGCTCACACAGCATTAGAGGTTCTCTGGACACCAACCAAGCACATCCTGAAATACAGCCTCTTCCCAAAGCACTTTGTCTGTCTAACAAGCAAGACTTACAATGGATTTGTTTTGAGGAGGGGGGGTGGAGTTGGGGGACGGAGCTTGAGGTGGAGTGGGGGCAATTTGCCGACTGTTACAAAACAAGACTGAGAAAATTGGGAGCAAAAGCACTTATGGCTTCCCAGCACAGTACTGGGTCTGACAAGCCACATCAAGCTGTTTTATTTAGCTAGTTTTGACTGAATTTGTTATTAACCAGAATGAATTTTAGAACCAGATGGGAACAGTAGCCAGCGGCCAGCTGTGGCAGACCACACACCCTTCCTAGTAGCCTGGCAGCTGCTCCTGCCTCTGAGGACACAGACCACAGCTCTGAGGATCGGACGATCGATTATACAGGTTGTGTTACCACCTCTTCTCTTTGCTAATACCTCAGCTTTGTTACCCACCACCAGACACCTCAGGACAGGTTTTGAAGTGTGCCTGTCAAGTAAATCGGGTTTTAAAAATCACCCTCTCTGGGGTGAAACTGACAGTACAGCTAGGTTCAGTTTGCAACCAGGAGTTCAAAAGGAGAGACACCAGGGATGGCCAAATCCATGCATGGCCCTTTGCTACACAGACTTGAAGGCTAAAATATGACAGCTTTATACCTGAACTGGAGTTGGAGTGGGGAAAAGTAGTTCTCCCATCTCTCCCATGGTAAGGACAGTGCAAAACTTTTGACGGAATCCTCTAAACTATTTGTCCTATGAAATACAAACATAAGGCATAGCAGGGGGTGCTTTTTATTACATCCTAGCTAGGGACACATATGGGATATCACACTCAATATTCATTTTTTACAGATTGCCCTTCCACCCACATCAGGAGATTACACCATTATCTGCAGAAAGAGCTTTTCTTACTTGATGGAAAAATATTCTGATGTTGGCCATGAGAAACAGCATTTCACTACATATGAAAATGAAAAGAATGTATTCTCAAATGAATAAAAAGAAACCCCTGATTGATACAAAATGGCAAACAAATTCTGTTCATAGCTCTGCGTCTGTCAGTGATACTAGCCAACTTACCCTGAACTGTCAGCAATGTAGCTAAGTGCAAACTTTGCCCAGTGACTATGGTGCATTTTATCTTACTATAAACAGAGTTGCTAACATGCAAACTGATACCAAATCACAGCTGCATGAAAATAACAGAACAGCTAGGCAGGCAAGGCAGGTGATAGAAGGTTTTCCAGAAATTATTGTCCCCAGGCAATAGAGGTACTATGTGCAAAAGCTTTCTAATGGTAAGATCAATATCTTTCAACTATTATTTCAATAACACTATTCCTCATTAATAGAATAAAGCTATCAAGATTGCCCTGCATCACTTAAGTGATAATAAAGGCAATAGACCTTTTTAAGAATAAATCTTCTGTCTCCAAATTCATGTTTTCTACCCTGAAATGAGTACTGTTATTAAAAAGAGTCACTACAACCTTGCTTTTAGGAAACTTCTAACTTCTTTTTCCCAGAGATTTATGAAGACTAAAGAAAGCTCAGGCATCTCTGTAGTGAAACCAGAGCCTATACAGCCGAGGAAGATGCAGTGATCTGTGACAGTATAAGTCCCTCTTTCTAAAAATTTGACTGTGCCTGAAGTGATGGGATGTATATGGGTACAACACAGCTGTTGTATAGTCTCAGGCAAAGTACAAGGGAGAGTTAAGTCATACGGATACTAAAATGATGTCACTAAGCATAGCTATCATTAAATTATTTTTAAAGTTTTAACACAGAAACATGATCATACTAGTCAACAGTTACTGGACAGACCAGCTGGGAGGATCCACTAAGCAGCATAATTCAGGACATAGATATTCAACACATTGCATATGAACTTTAAAATAAGCAGCGAGAGGGGTAAGATTCCAGAATTATTTTTAAAAAACAACTTCATAACAACCCTCTCTGCCATGCCGGCTACTCAGTGCTTCAGGACACTCCCTGACTGCTGTGGTCTTGCTATCACTATCTCATCTTGAGTTCTCATTATATAATAAGCTAAAGAAAAAAAAATTGTGTCATCAGGGTTAAAAACCCTTATATTCTAGACAGGAAGAGCACTCACAATTTATAGATTTCAGCTGCTGCGTTTTCCTCCATCAACTTCCTCAAAAATACTTATTAAGAAAACCATGGGATTCTATGGTTGACCCTTTCTGCTTATTTCATTTGCCCATTCACAGCTGCTGGACAGTACACAGGCTAGAATGGGCTGGAGTGGAGCAGGCCACACAGCAGTATTTTCTACAGCAGCACTGCACCTGGCACACTTAGCCAGGAAACTCGGAGCAGAGAGTGTGCTGTGCCAACACATAGGATGAGAGTTGGTAAGTGACAGGATTCCAGAGAAGAAGTTATTTGTTTGCAACATCTACCATTACCTGGAGCTACTCTGATATTGTATTGTGAGCAGAGTACTTAAGAAATAAAGATTTTAATTTTTTTTAAGTGATACTAATCAGGTTTTGTTTACCCATCCTCACTCTATAGGCTTCACAGAATCATAGAATCATAGAATGGTTTGTATTGGAAGGGATCTTAAAGATCATCTAGTTCCAATTCTCCTGCCATGGGCAGGGACGCTTACCACAAAATCAGGTTGCTCAAAGCCCCCTCCAGCCTGGCCTTGAAAACCTCCAGGGAGGGGGCATCCACAGCCTCTCTGGGCAACCTGTTCCCATGCATCACCACCCTCAGAGTGAAGAACTTCTTCTTTATATCTAATCTAAATCTACCCTCTTTCAGTTTAAAGACATTACCCTGTGTCCTATCACGCAAACCTGATCTCCTGCAGTGGGTTGTTCTTCATTCTCTCAGCCTTTGCCTTCTGCAACTTGTGCGGTGCGGCTGAAGCACTTGTCAGTGAAGACTGAAGCAACAATGTTGAGAAATACCTCAGTATTCTCCACATCCCAGGTAACCAGGTCTTCTGTTTCCTTCCAGAGAGGGCACGCATTTTCCCTAGTCTTCCTTTTATCACTGATGTACCTGTAGAAGCTTTTCTTGTTGCTTTTGATATCCCTGGTTAGACTTAATTCTATCAGGGTTTTGGTTTTCCTAACTTGATCCCTGGATGCTCAGCCAATTTCTCTGTATTCTTCCCAGACTACCTGTCCTTGCTTCCACCCTCTGTAGGATTCCTTTTTGTGTTTGTGTTTGTCCAGGAGCTCCTTTTTCATCCACACATGCCTCCTGGTGTTTTTGCCTGAC